>CM035409.1:210929220-211441720 GCA_020310875.1 Ceratopteris richardii
AACTAGCTGGCATGCTGCAACGATGGGATTTCAATCATCTACATGTACAGTTAAATGGAATTTCCAAATCTCTCACAAAGGCACATTGTGCGAGCATATTTTGCAATATTCAAAATTTAGTAGGAGCTCAGATGGCAATCAAGTGGGTAAAGCACAACAATTCTCGTTTCATGCATTAGAATAGTGATGAACTGTTAATTCAAATTGGAGTTTTTTCCGTGAACCTCATATATAAAACCAGATTCATGAAGCAAACAAATCCACCTTTTCATTCACCATGAGGATAATGGACATAAGATGTTCAAAGGTTGATGAATGAGGATCGAAATTGGGCCAAAGGTAGTTCTCCAAATACTGACTAATTTCTAAGACCATTACTCTCTGCAAGGGGACAGTCTTATTTCCCACGGTAACCAGAAGTTCTTTCCTGTAAATTTCATCAACGAGTTCTGGACTGAATTGAGGCCTGGTTGCATCTTTCAACGTGACAGACCAGTTCTCAAGTGCAATTCTTGTCAACTTGTCTTGCTGAATTTCATTCAACGTAATAGCTTTTCCTGTGGGCAAGCCTAATATTTGTTCCCCGGACCTTTCCCGTGCATCAGCTACAGGGTACTCAGCAACTCGCGCCCTTTTTCCTCTCAGACTCTCCTCTTTCTCTTCTTCGTTTTGATCACTAGCTTGTCCCTTTTCAGTATAATCCCCATTCTGCTCCGTCTGTTGTGCAGACTGACTGTCTTCTCTGGGCCTCTTTCCTCCCGCAAGCTCTTCTCCTCGGTTAGACGCATTCTCCTCCAGAGAACCTGAGTCACCGGGCTCATCATTATGGTCCAGTTGAGATGCGTGTTCGGCTGAATTAGCGTCACCAGTACAAGGCGCACTTCCGACGGCATCAGCCAAGCTATTGACGACTTCCTCCCCTTCTGATACAACCTCCATGAGGCCTCAGGGAGGCGTCAGAAAAGCGAAGAGCTTCAGCTGAGTGAAAACGGATGGAGTATGGGATGGAGATCGAACCCGGGTCGCCCCCAGAACTTCATGATGGAATGAGAAAAAACAAATCAATGTCTTGTTATAGCTCGAAGATTCGAGTCTCGAGACCTAACATTGAAATTCAAACTTTGTGCCATGTGGACAATGCCAAATAGTTTCGTCCAATGGAAATTGGAATTGAATGAACTTTTGAACCAAGTGGGAACTAGTATTGAACTACATGGGCCATGGTTCAGTCTCCACGCTCTAGAATAACCAAGCGTAGATACTATAGTCTATATGACTATGTTATATACTATAAGCATCAAAATCCTATTGCTCCTTTATAAAAGCGAGTATTCCCTCTCGGCAATATTCTCAACAAGAAATTCTCCCCTTAAATATGAAATTAAAAGGGAGGTTTTCTTTTTCTTTCCTTTTGTGGATCTATTATATTCCTTTTGGAACTTATGAAAAATGAGGGATCTGAGATTTCCAAACGGCACTAATGTAAGTTGACGCAATATCTTCCCAATCTATGCTAACAATAAAGTGCCCCCCCCCCACCCCACCCCCATTCACATTCTAAGTTGATGGCTTGTGAATATAAGGTTGGACTTATACCATTGTGATAAGTGAGACATTGTTGTGAAATTTTTAAATCAGAAAAGTCTGGACTACTTTGTTTGAGATAGCCAGACTTGTTATTCGACCACCCTCTTTGAATAGATAAGGATAGATAGAAGTAGCACACCGGTCACAATAATTTTGGAAAAAGGGACAAAACCTCCTCTAAATTGAGCCTAAGAGAAATGTATACCTTCATTTTTCTTTTAATGGATCAACTTATAACAACATCTAAAAACCTCTATAAATTGAACCTAAGAAATATATATATATATATATATATATATATATATATATATATATATATATATATATATATATATATATATATATATATATATATATATTCATTTTTAATTTAATGAATCAACTTATAGCAACATTTGTATTAATTCCACCACAATTGCGAGATCACACAAGGAATTTGAACAAGAACAATCAATTTATAATTTTTCCATGGTGTGAAGCTAACCTTAATAAGGAAAATTCCATCTACTTTTCTTTTATTTATTCACTGTTATTTTCTAAAATTGTCTTGAAGGACATTTTGTGATAAATCTTGAGTTCCTTATCACATAAAAATAAAGAAACTTGAAAATTTAAGGGAGAAACATGAGGTGGAAGGATATATTTTGGAAAGACATTTTGGAGAGGGAAAAAAAAGGCATCTATTTTCGAGGAGAAATGTGTTGGATTTCAAGGATTACAAAAGCACACAAATGGCACAAGGAAGAAGAAGAAGCTTGGCACACAACACTAATCTAGTATTGAGTGAATGTACAAGATAAGTATCCCATTAGGGTTATAAGCATATATACAAGCTAGGGTTAAAAAACCTCCTAAACAGGGAAAAAAGTGTCTTGGCAATTTGAGATATGTTCACACACATCACCATCGAAACAAATCCCCTTGGAAGTCGTGTGGTGAACAAGGAGTTGGCACTCATGTATAAGGAAGTACCAAGCTATGTGGAATGAAATCAACCCACAAAAAGAAGTAAGCCCAAAGCTTTGTAAAAAGCTTCAAACTTCTCTCTAGGCAGAACCTTTGTGAAAAGGTATGCAATGTTATCTTGTGTGGGAACATAAGCCAAATGGATCTCTCCAGTAGAGAGTCTCTTCTCTACATAATGATACTACACTCAATGTGCTTTGTGTGAGCATGGAACACAGGGTTCCTCACAACTTCTAGTGGACTCTAATTGCCAATAAAGATGGTGATGGCAGAAGACTAAGCAACTCCCAAATCAGCCAAAAGTCTTTTGAGCCACACACTCAGCAATAGTTGTGAAAGCTTCAAATATACTCAACCTCACAACTAGAAGTGGCCACAATAGGCTATTTATTATTCAACCAAGATATGGATGAGCTACCAAGCATGATGCAAGGACCACTTGTGGACACACAAGTTTCATAGCAACTAGCCCAATTTGAGTTTAAAAAAATCATGTAAATGTGGTAATTATGATCCCCCCTTATGATAAAACAATCTAAGTAACTAGGTACCACTCAAGTAGCGAAAGATGTGTTTAATCGAGTGCCAATGCTTGACATGCAGGCTATGCACATGTTGATATATTTTAGTAGTGATGTGTGTGAAAACACTTAAGACCATCGAGGCACATTTTTCCCTATTTAGCATGTGTTTTACCCTAGCTTATATATATGCCTACAACCCTAATGGGACACTTATATTCATAATACACTCATTGTTGTGCTCAAAGCTTCTTCATCTTCCTTGTGTGGGCTTTTGCAGTCATGATACTCCAACAATTGATATCAAAGCGGGTTTCCTCTTTCTTCAAGGCATCATCGACATCCTTCTAGCCTTAATCTCAAAATTGCACAAAAACTGATGAGCATACTCAAGCTCATTGGTAGTTCAAAACAACTTCACCATGTGGCATCCAATTTTTTATTTGAGCCCATTTCAGCCTCCAAATGCACTAACATAGCAACTATGCAAGTAATTTTGTCCTTTTGTGCCAAACATATATACAATGTTTGGTTTGCCAATACAAGTGCATCAATATAAGTGTCTCAAAGTCTCCTACATGTCTAAAATCTTATTTGGCCATTTTGTTCAACCTTTTTGAGAAACAAACAATTTTTCAGATTAGGGTATATTAGTTGTCCATGGTTGAAAGAAACAATGCATTTCGTATGTTGGATGTTGAGGATAAGTTGGATAGGTCTAATGGTTGGTCTATTTGGGTAATGACTACTTATATATGCCTATAAACCTAATGGGATACTAATCATTGTATGACTCACTTAGTAATAAATACATAGAGTGTTGTGATCCATGCTTCTTCTTCTTTCTCTTTCTTGTAATGTTTGTGTGCTTCTTCAATCCTCGGACTCCAACAATTAGTATTAGAGTAGGTCGCCACTTTATTTAGGGAACCTTTGAAACCCTTCCAGTCATATTCTTAGAGTTGCATGCAAATTGACGAGAATACAAGAGGTCATTAGTAATTCAAAACATCGATTTAACCTACTACAATGACTAGGCAAGTAATTTCATTCTTTTTTATGGAACATATATGCAATCTTCAGTTTGCCAATACAAGCATCTCAAAGTTTGCTATAGGTGTACATTCCACTTTTTTGAAAAACAATCAATTTTTTACATCAAGGTATAGTCCCATGCCATGGTTGAAAGCAATGATATATTTCTTATGTTGATTGTTGAGGATAAATTAGATGGCCCTAGTTACCCATTATGGGCAATGTAGTTTCTTCACTTCACTTGAGCCTGCTCTTACATGGAAGGTTGTCACATGTGCCAACAGCTCCTCTTATCCTATTATGGGGGATTGGTAAGATCATTTTGACTACTACTGTTGATATATTTAGGTAGTGATGTGTGTGAACACTCTAGGACCACCGAGGCACTTTTTTCCCTCTTTAGGAGGTTTTTTTCCCCCGGCTTGTATATACGCATATTGCCCTAATGGGCTACTTATCTTTGTACATTCTCTAGTAATGCATTCAGTCTTGTGTGTTGTGCTCCAAGCTTCTTCTTCTTCCTTGTGTTGTTCGCGTGCTTTCGCAGACGTCTAACTCCAACAATTGGTATCAGAGCAGGTCACCGCTTCATCTAGGGCGTCATCGACACTCCTCTGGTTGCAGTCTCAGATTCGCATGAAATTTGGTGAGCATACTCAGGGTGTTTCAGAAATCAAAACGGCTTCGCTTTGTGGTGCCGAAATCACGATCTGAGCTCGTTTCGGCCTCCGAACACACTATCGCAGTGCTTGTGTAGGCTATTTCATCTTTTTGTGCCAAAGGTATATACCTGTTTCGATTCACTAGTATAAGCGTCTCGAAGTCTGCTACATGTTTAGCAAAACTCGTCTGGGCAGTTCCGTTCAACTTTTTGAGATACAGTCAATTTTTTGCATCAAAGTATTTTAGTCGCCGGCCATGGCTGAAAGCAGTGATGTATTCCGTATGTTGGCTGTTGAGGATAAGTTGGATGGTACCAACTACCCATTATGAGCTTATATGATGCGACATGTATTGGTTGAAAAAGGACTGTGGAACATTGTGCAGGGTGTTGAAAGACGTCCTATTACACCTGCGACTACAGGTACTGCAAATACAGGTGCTAACGCTGATGGAGATGGTGTTGAAGATGATATTCTGTAGATTCCTGTTTGTGCTGTTGTTTCTGTTGCACCTCCTGCAGAGCAAATTCGTTGGGATGGCAGAGATGCTCAAGCACATGCATTGATAGCTTTGTCTGTCAGACGTGCTATTATTCTTAACATTCGCTCTTGCAGAACAACAAAGGATGCTTGGGATACAGTTACCACATTGTACCAGGCTAGGAATGAGGCTCGTGTTGCTTACCTCCGAAAACAGTTGGAGAGTGAGCACATGAATGAAGGTGATTCTATGGACAATTTTCTAACAAAGATCAAAGACTTGAAGGAACAATTGATTTTTGCTAATGAGGTTATACCAGATAGCTCACTTGTGCAGACCGTTCTGAATGGTCTTCCTGATTCATATAAGAGTTTTGCTTCTACTCCTCGATTGATGATGAAAGGAAGGAGGAGTTAGTCTATGTTCTGTTACAGGAAGATCAGTCCAGGCAGAATAGGTCCATTATGTGTGTTGCAGATCAAGCTTTCTTGGCTAGTCAGAAGGGCAAAGGAAAATGGAGCTCTTCTACTAGTAAGCAGAAATCTACAAATGCTGCACATTCGAAGAACCAAGATAAAGATGAGAAGAAATCAGAAAAGCAGAAATTGTTTTGCAAGTACTGTAAAAGGAATGATCATATCATAAAGAACTGTCCAAAATTGGCTGCAAAAGAGGCAAAGACAAAAGGAGGCTGGAATGGTTGTTGCAGAAGCCTCTACACCAAAAATAGTCTGCTAATCTTGTATAGGAAGAAGAATGGGCGTTTACTACTGTTTGCAGTTTTGACCCATCTTCTCATGAGCAGTGCATGTCTGCAGTGGACTCAGATATTTGGTACTTTGATAGTGGGGCGACCAAACATATTACCTCGCAGCGCAGTTTCTTCTCTTCACTCGAGCCTGTCCCTACAGGGAATATTGTCACATGCGCCAACAACTCCTCTTATCCTATTATGGGAGTTGGTAAGATCATTTTGACTACTACTGATGGTAGTTCTTTCACCTTGTCAGATGCTTTATTTGTGCCAAGGATCAAGAAGAATATGTTATCAGTTTCTGCATTAGCCAAGATTGGCTTGGTTGTGAAATTTGTTGATGATAGATGTACAATTCATGATCTGTCAAATGGCGATGTTATTATTGCTTCTGGCATTTTATGTCGTGGGCTGTATAAGCTCATAGACTATGAAAGATCTGTAAATGATTCGGCATGTCTAGTTCATGATTTTCAGGCTATGTCAGATGCAAAGCTTTGGCATGCACGCTTTGGTCATCTAAATTTTGCTACTTTGCTACGCCTACAGAAATCTGATATGGTGTCTTCTTTGCCCAAGCTTGAGGCACCTGGAAAACATGTATGTGAAGGATGTATTTTAGGCAAAATGCAGCGTTCCTCCTTTCCAAATGATGGTTCAGTTCGGGCTACGCAGAAATTGCAGCTTGTACATAGTGATGTCTGTGGTCCTATGCAGACACCTTCTTTTGGAAACTATCTTTACTTCTTGACTTTCACTAATGATTTTTCTAGGCATGCATGGGTATATCCATTGAAGGCAAAGTCCGAAGTGTTTTTGTGCTTCAAATAGTTTTTGGTTTTGGCTGAAAATCTGTCAGAATGTAAAATGGGCACCCTCCATTCTGATCGAGGGGGGGAATATATGTCTTCTGATTTTAATGCATTTCTGGCTGAACGTGGGATAAAACACCAGTGTACAGTGCCGTATACACCTCAACAGAATGGAGTTTCTGAACGGAAGAACAGGTCACTCATGGAGATGGCAAGAGTCAGGCTTTACCACATAGTTTCTGGCTTGAGGCTGTCATGTGTGCAGCATATGTACTAAACAGGTGTCCCACTAAAGCGCTGGAGTCTATCACTCCATATGAGGCCTGGCATGATCGCAAGCCATCTGTTGCTCATCTGCGGGTTTTTGGTTGTTTGGCATATGCACTAGTGCCTGAACAACATCGCAGAAAATTGGATGATAAGGCAGTAAAATGTATTTTTGTTGGGTACAGTTTTGAAAGTAAAGGCTATCGTCTGTATCATCCACAGACTAAACGCATTTTGGATAGCCGTGATGTTGTTTTTGTGGAAGATGCTTTTCAGCCATTGCTTTCATGTACTAAGGAGACATCTGTTAGCTCCAAAGACATGTATGATACTTTGATGCCTCTTTTTACACGTGGACAGTCTACTGTTGATCTTAATGAGGCAACTTCTCAGCCTTTGCAAGTTTCATGTAATGATGCAGATCATCCCATTTCTGATGCAGATTTACATGATGCACTTGATGATGAGAGAGTTGATATTGAGGAGGCAAAAACTATGCCAAAATGGCTGGTGCAAACTTTGCGTGACAACAAATTAGATGCACCTTTGTCATATCGTACTCGTTCAGGCTCTCATAGTGCCTCCTTTGCATCAGATTGCTATGCTATGGCTGCATCTAATCTCTGTGATGAGAATGAGCCTGTTTCTTTTGATGAAGCACAAAATTTAGAAAATTGGATGGCTGTTATGCAATCTGAATATGATGCTATAATGAAGAATGGTACTTGTTCTTTATGTGACTTGCCTCCTGGCAAGAAAGCCATTGGTACTAAGTGGGTATACAAGCTAAAGCGTAAACCTGATGGTACAGTTGACAGGTATAAGGCTAGGCTTGTTGCAAAGGGTTATGCACAGGAAAGAGGCATTGATTTTGATGAGACCTTTGCACCCACATGTCGTATGATTACTGTTCGGAGCATCTGTGCACTTGCAGCCCATCATGGTTGGAATCTACATCAGTTGGACATTAAAACTGCATTTCTGAATGGTGACTTGCATGAAGAAGTGTATGTTTTTCAGCCTCGTGGTTTTGTGCAGAAAGGGCATGAAAATCAGGTGTGCAGGTTAAAGAAAGCATTATATGGTTTAAAGCAAGCACCACGTGCTTGGTATGAGAAGATACATGCCTATCTAATTGCACATGGTTTTGTGAACAATCCAACTGAGAGCACCTTATATGTTAAGCGTGCTAATGATGTGCTTCTGATCATTGTTGTCTATGTTGATGACATGCTGCTTACTCGTCCTATTGAGAAGCATATTGCTGATTTTAAGGCTGATTTGCATGCCTCATTTGAGATGTCTGATTTGGGGCATTTGCATCACTATTTGGGCATTCAATTTATGCAAGTTGATGGTGGATTGGCTTTGTGTCAAACGAAATATATTGACACATTATTGCAGCATTTTGGCCTTGAAGACTGTAAGCCTATTGCCACTCCTATGGAGACAAGTTTAGGATTGAGTCTTCATGATGATGGAGATGAATTTGATGTTGTCCTCTATCAGGAGGCCGTTGGATTCCTCATTTAATTATGCATTACTCGGCCATATATTCAGTTTGCTATCTCACAGATGAGCAGGTTTATGCATTGCCCAGGTGTCAAGCATTGGCAGACGGTTAAGCACATCTTTCGCTACTTGAGTGGTACTCAGCTACTTGGGTTGTTTTATCCCAAGGGGGAATCACTACCACCAGATTTGCATGCTTTTTGTGACTTAGACTGGGCTGGTTGCTATGACACTCGTGTGTCCACTAGTGGCTTTTCCTTCATGCTTGGTAGCTCATGTATATCTTGGTTGAGCAAGAAGCAGCCTACTGTGGCCACTTCCAGTTGTGAGGCTGAGTAGAAGCTTTCATAACTATTGTTGAGTGTGTGTGGCTCAGATGCCTTATGGCTAATTTGGGTGTTGGTCAGTCCTCTGCCACCACCATCTTCACTGACAGTCAGAGCGCATTGGCAGTTGCGAGGAACCCAGTGTTCCATGCTCGCACTAAGCACATTGAGGTGCATTATCATTATGTCAGGGAGAGGTTCTCTGCTGGGGAGATCAGCTTGGCATATGTGCCCACGCAGGAGAACATTGCAGAACTTTTCACGAAGGCTCTGCCTAGGGAGAAGTTTGAAGCTTTTCGCAAAGCTTTGGGCTTACTTCCTTTCGTGGAGTGATTTCCACATAGCTTGGCACTTCCTTATACATGAGTGCAAGCTCCTTGTTCACCGCATCACTCCCAGGGGGGATTTGTTGATATATTTAGGTAGTGATGTGTGTGAAAACTCTAGGACCATCGGGGCACTGTTTTCCCTCTTTAGGAGGTTTTTTTCCCCCCGCTTGTATATACGCATATTGCCCTAATGGGCTACTTATATTTGTACATTCTCTAGTAATACATTCAGTCTTGTGTGTTGTGCTCCAAGCTTCTTCTTCTTCCTTGTGTTGTTCGCGTGCTTCCGCAGACGTCTAACTCCAACAACTACTGATGGTAGTTCTTTTACATTTTTAGATGCTTTATTTGTGCCAAGGATCAAGAAAAATATGTTATTAGTTTCAGCATTAGCCGGGTTGTATAAGCTCATAACTTATGCAAAATCTCTAAATGATTTAGCATGTGTAGTTGAGGATTCTTAGGCTATGTCAGATGCAAAGCTTTGGCATGCACACTTTGGTCATGTAAATTTTGTTAGTTTGCTACACCTGCAGAAATCTAAAATGGTGTCATCTTTGCCCAAACTTGAGGCATCTAGTAAACATGTATGCGAAGGCTATATTTTGGGCAAAATGCAGTGCTCCTCCTTCCAAAAAGATGGTTCAATTCGAGCTACTTAGAAATTGCAGCTTATTCACAGTGATGACTGTGGGCCTATGTAGACACCTTCTTTTGGGAACTATCTTTACTTCATGACTTTCATCGATGATTTTTCTAGGCATGCATGGGTATATCCATTGAAAGCAAAGTCTGAACTGTTTAGTGCTTCAAACAGTTTATGGTTTTGGCTGAGAATTTGTTAGCATGTAAAATGGGCACCTCCATTCTGATCGAGGGGGGGAATATACGTCTTTTGATTTAAATGCATTTTTGGTTGAACATAGGATAAAACATCAGTGTACAGTGTCACATACACCTCAACATAATGGATTTGCTTAAAGGAGGAACATTTCATTCATGGAGATGACAAGGTGTATGGTCAAGAGCTAGGCTTTACCACATAGTTTTTGGCTTCGGGCTGTTATGTGTGCAACATATGTACTTAACAGATATCCCACTAAAGCATTGCAGTCTATCACTCTATATGAGGCCTGGTGTTGGAACTGAAGCACTCACAAGGCAAGGAAGCGTACGAAGGGAGTCAGAGAGAAGAGAAGGCACAAGCAGACAGAGTAGTCAACGACGATCTGGCAAGTAGGCCAATTTTTTTCCGAACACTAATGCATATCAAAGAGGTGGACACACAAGGAGAAGGAGCAAGTAGGGAGCTCGAAGATGTGTATGACAAATCGTTAGAAGAAATCCCTACAACAATAGTGATTTTCATCACTAAAAGCCATTGTAGATACCATTTCATATTTTTGTAGCTCCATTTTGTGCAAGCCAAGGAGTCCTTGAGCTTGAGGAGCATTCGAAGTAGCTACCTACCAATTTTCATAATTTTTAGACTTCGTTTGAGTCTTCAAATAGGCCCTAGAACCTAATTTTTAACTAGGCCGGACACTAGGTCTGGACATAGCCAAAACCTAGTCAAAAACTATAAATAGAGCTAGAGAGCTCATTTTTGGGGGAGCTTGTAATTGATTTGAACTTGTATGAGCTCCTTGAAAGTAATCTAAAGAACTCCATTGCTTCTTACTCTTTGTCTTACCTTGCGTGCTCGTGTGTGTGTATGTGTGTGCATGTTGGTGTGCTTCTCACTCATGCACTTGTGCCTTCACTTGCTCGAGGTCATCATACCATCCTCACGTCTTCCCCGATTGACATTAAAGGAGGTGCTACTCATCACTGAGCTACACCAAATTTTGGCGCCGTTGCCGGGGATCGAGCTTTGAGGACGAGCGTGTGATGGTAAGACGTAGATTTGAGACGTTGGCGTTGTAGGTAATTTCTTTACTCTTCTTATTTTTTTTCTCTTTCCTACCTCACCACCATCATCACCATCATCATCCTCACCATATCCGATCTCCATCTCCATCATCGCGAAAATTTTCAGTTTTTGATCATATCACCTTCTCCACCTCATTTCCTTCATTCCACTTGTGAGAGAGAGCGAGAGAGCGATATTTTGTGCGTTGTTTTTGCATGTTTCTTGAGCTTTCTTGCAGGTACTTGCTGCATCATCATCTCCAGCACTCTGTGCAGGTACGAAACATCATGAAACTGTCTCTGTGTCATCGAAGTCTGTCGATCGCGATCGACAAAAAAAACGCCCATTTGGTAAAACAAAGTGCACCACCATAATCTACATGATGAGCACATTCTAAATCACTAAAAACAGTTAAAAAATTCTGAGTTCCTCTGTCAATCGCGATTGACACAGTCGATCGCGACTGACACCCACGACCGACAACTCCTGTCAATCGCGACCGACAGATCTGTCGATCGTGACTGACAGAGACGACCGACTGACCCTGTCAATCGCGATTGACACCGTCAATCACGATCGACAGCCACGACCGACACCCCTGTCAGTCACGATTGACACCGTCGATCGCGACCTACTGAATTTCGACGACGGATTGAATTTCTCGCATTGCCACGTGTCCATCGCGACGGACACAGCCCCAATCGACTGAATTTACGGCGAAAATCCCGGAAAACGTGTCGATCGCGATTGACACCATCGATCGCGATTGAAAGGACCCACGATCGACTCTGTCGATCGCAATTGACACTGTCGATCACGATTGACGTGTCGATTGCGACTGACAGGCCCCGATGGACACCTCTGTCGATCGCGATTGACAGGCTTTTCGGCCAAAACATTAAGGTTTTATTCCAAGTTTTGGGGATAGTTTTTGGGCACATTGGTCTAGCAATTAGTGATTTGTGAGGTCCCTATAAGTGTGTCTTGAGAAAAATCTTGTGTATCAAATACCATACCTAAGGGGAACAAAACCAAGGGATCTCTAGAATTGTTTGCAATAGAGGCAGGGGACATAATTGATACCCAAATTACATGCATGAACGTGATCTGTCTGTCAGTTGAATTTAAGTCTTGAGTTAATTTTGGGACTTTCTCAGGTCCATTGAGAGCAATTGAGAACATCCAAAGCAAGGGTTTCTTTGCAAGCTTGAGAACCGGGTTCTTGAGCATCATAAAGCAAGGGATCAACAAGTAAGGTCGGAATATTCTGAACTCCCTTTGTCAATTCCTAGCTTAGGCTAAGTTCGAGTAGTGCTAGGAGTAAGTCAGGACAACGATAGGCACGTGACAAGTCAAAGACTATCTAAGAAATCAAGTTCAAGAGAGAACATGTGTGTGACCGAGAACTTTAAAGGAAAAGAACTTAACGTGGGACGATCAACTTAAGTGCGGACAATTAACTCAAATATTCATGACGACGCGATATCAGACAAGATCATAAACACGATAACACACTAAAAAAGAATCAAGTGACTGACACCAATTGATCGGCAACGAGGTTGTACTTTGGGCAAAAATTGGGCTATTTAAATAGGCATATGAACCTTAGATCAGGACGACATCTAGTAAGAGATACACAAAGTCTTAGGTCTTCGGAGGCCAGCATTAATCATACTGCTAGGTCTTGGGCCCAGCAGTTGAGCCACCACTCGCATTACCCTAGCTCTGAGACTAGTGAATCAGAGATGTCTCAAGGTATGGAGAGACCTGCGGGGAGTTCAGGTGTGCCATATTTGTATAGGGTGGAAGGCCCCTAAAAGACAGAGCTGGAATACCTTAGGACCAACCGATTAGGTGCTAGCATCTATGAGGACGGCCTAGGAAGACCTGTGGTCCATATTAAAAACCCAAACCAATCCATTGGACTAGAACACCCAGCTGTCAAGTTTGAAAACGGAGCATACTTGGACAAAGAAGGAACCATATATGTGGTCACTAGTCACCCAGACAGGACAGATGAATTCGAGAATGTGATCCCTGAGACGGACATAGGTGACCTAGAGCAAGGGAACGTAGGAGGAGAGCCCAGGACCCCTTGAGGGAAGTTTGTTCTTACTAGAATCCTCAATCCCGAGTGGATTCCCTAGGATAATAAGAGCATAGATCTGCTCCTAAACCAAGAGACAGATGAAGCCTTTTGGAGGTATAAATCAAATAGGCCAAATGATGTAGGGTCAATCATGATCTATGAGTTCAAAGATCCTGATAGCCCAGGCAGAGTAACCTACTTAGATCATGCTTCAGAGAGGATCTTTGTGGTTACAGAACATGACAGGCATGCTTATACTTGGAAGGGTGAATTCGTTTTTCCCCAACCTAGATCGAACGTGTCCTATGGTCACCCGGGAGCTGGAGCATCCCAAGCTCATGGAGCTCAAAGAGACAGAAGTAGAGATAGGCCAGAAGTAAGCTTTGCCAACCCAGGGGGCAGAGAAAGAACGAGAACGGAAACAAATAGAGTGGAACCTGAGGTACTTAGAGCTCCAAGGAATCAAAGAAATGCGGATGAGTTCCCTCTACCAAGACCTAGAGAGCACACAAGGACTTTGAGACCGACTCAGCCAGTTAAGTCCATGAAGAACTACTTCGATGACACTGGAGATCCATACGATCATGTGGCTGAGTTTAGGCAAGTCTTGAGAGCTGAACAAGTTGAAGATCTGTTCACACAGTACAATGCCTTTGGTCTAACCCTTAGGAACACTGCCCTGACATGGTTTCAGCCACTAAACGAGATGTAGTTCAGGAGTATAGACCAACTTCTAGAGGCATTCATTATCGAATTCTCTAAAAGTGGCATAAGACATAACACTTCCTCGCTGATTCACAGCTTCAAGCAAACCCCTCAAGAAACCGTGAGACTTGCCGGAAGAAGATTTAGGCAATACCTAGAGAGATGCCCTGTCCCTGAGTTACCCACACCGGCTAAGCAAGTGGCTTTATTCTTGGATGGATTGCTAAGTACCAAATTGAGATCATATGTTTACTTGAAGGACCCTAGGACCATAGAAGAATGCGTACGCATGTGCATTGACATCGAGGATAACCTAGGGGAGGAATTAGAGCTTTCAAAAATCTATAAAGATATTGATAGCCCTTCTAGCCTCTCTTCCACACAATCCACATTTATTGAGGAATTAGCAGAGAAAGTAGCTCATAAATTAGGTGTCACTAGCAAACAGATCCCAAGATTTGCCCCTGTGAAAAGATGCTATACTTGTGGAGGTGACTATATGGCGAATGTATGTCCCATTATGGCTCAACCCCAAGTAAATCCTAGTAGCCAGTACTGCACCATAGAACGAAGATACACCAATCACACAGCACAAGACTGCCCATACAATAAGCAAGCGGTTAGGCAAACCTACCCTGAGCCATTTCTCAACAAGGCAGATACCAGAGTCAATACCCACCACAACAATATACTAGGCCCCAGCAAAATTACCAACCACAATATCAGGCCCAACTGAGACCCCAGCCAGTGCTAGCGCAACAACCACCTGCTCCTACTAATGTGATTCCGGTAAAGTATGCTGCTGCAGAAGAAAACCTGAATAGAGCTATAGTCCCACTAACACCATTAATTTCAGAAAGTGATCCCAGTGACCATAGCTTTGATTCTACACATGTTGATAGTCCCCAGGCTTACTACATGCAGTCTCCTGAACATGGTGAGTCCTATTACAGTGAGGAACCGAGTGAACCTAATTGGGAGCCAGAGTATGCTAATGTCATGTACGCAAACCCCAACTCTAGACCTCAATCTAGGCAAGTAAGACCCCCATTCCCTAGAGGACCATGCTACAGATGTTAGGGAGATCATCTCATTCGTGATTGTCCCTTACCTCCACCTACACAACCCCAGTCAGTGACGATCCAGGGCTATTGCCAGGAGTGTGGAAAGGAGCATCTTTTACGAGACTGCCCAAAGAATCCTAATAATATGCCGAAAATCACTCCTATCAATGTCGTAGGGTTAGTTGTAGACTCCACAGGAAGTGTGACGTCCACTACGCCAGTGCAAGTGATCACTAGAGCCCAAGCCTTGCAACAGAACCAAAGCGTAGGCCAGGAAAAGAGCCCAGATGTTAGTGAAACGGAGAGCATGACAAAGAAGAGGACTAGAGCTTGGAGAGATAGTCGTGAAAGAATGAAAAGACAATGGGCAAAGAAAATGAGTGAACTTGAGGAAAGCCTAAGAGAAAGGAGAGCCAGGATAACTCACATCTCCAACTCCCTCTCACACTACCCCTCCTCCACCATTCCCAACTCCATCCGAACCGCCACCTTCCAACCTGCCTCACCTAATTCCACCACCCCCTAGAGTAGGATCAGTCCTAGCAGATCTCACTCCCGAGGACCTAAACATGATGCTTAAAGCATATCAAGCCAGAATCCAAGATGGGCCAAACGTAACTGATCATGGAAAATGCTACCCTAGAGCATAATTAGAGCTTGAACGAACTAAAATTTGTGCTAAGATGGTGGAGTTGGCTCAAACCATGTTTGAAGCCAGCCGCCTCTTTAACATATCTAGCTCAGCCAAGACGCAGCTGCACTTTGAAGGACTGTTAGAAAGGATAGAGAGGCTGATTGCACAATCAGAAAAGGGACCCGCCTCTCAAAATAAGGGCAAGGCAAGTGAAAGAGTAAGCCTTCCTGCCCAGGAAGCCTATGTGTCTAACTCTATGGAGCCAGACACATCATCTTCTATGAATCGGTTCACACCCGAATTCCTACGAGAGATTCAAGAAGACAAATGGGCTAAAGAAAGTGAAGTCCCTCTTCCTATTGAACTTGTGGATGATGCACACGACCAATTCCCACAAGACATCCCATCCATTTATGAGGAGCAAGAGAGCACCCAATCTCAGGAAAGATTAGACTTTGAGTCTAACTCTCTACAAGAGTTACCCCACTTCACAGGCCCATGGGAAGCTAAGTCTACCTGTATGAGAGCACCCACAGTCATGGTACGAAATGAGGACTCAGTCATACCTAGGAACACAGAGGTAGTGAAAAACACTAAAGTACAGTGCAACCTCACCTTAGAAGAGCTACTCAAAGTAAGGCTAGAGCTATGGAAACATGTAGCCAAACAAGTGCCAGAGATAGCAAAACCTCGTTCCCAGGTAGGATCCCAGAGAACAGTGCCAGAAATACCCTTGGACAAGATAGGAGACATGAGTGAGGGCGAAGAGGGAAACACATATCTTCCTATCACCCATCAAGGATACACCACCAAGGCCATTCTAGACTCAGGCGCAAGAGTTGCAATTGCTACCACTTTCCTATGGAAGCGTTGGGGCAAGCCAGCACTCAGGCCCACTAGGATGAAATTGCAAATGGCCGATGGTCACATAGAGAGGCCCTTAGGGCTGTTGGAAGGAATAACTCTCACCACATGTGGTGTTGAGTTCGAGCATACATTTGCTATATTATGTGATTTTAGCAAAAATCATGCCTATGAAATGATCCTTTATGCGACAGTTGCAAGTGGTACAGGACTGGGGAACCAATTCCTTGTACCTGCAACACTTAGGTGTTACGACCAAAGTGAATCTCAAAGATTACTCTCATAGAGATGTCCCTCCTATCCAATGAAATCCCTTTATGCGACAGTTGCAAGTGGTACAGGACTGGGGAACCAATTCCTTGTACCTGCAACACTTAGGTGTTACGACCAAAGTGAATCTCAAAGATTACTCTCATAGAGATGTCCCTCCTATCCAATGGAATCCCCTCCATAGAGCCAAGGATGATACGGAATCGGTGCATTCCATAGGATCATGATCCTCATGGATGCATGAAGACACCCACTTATGGATGTGCAAAGTAGCAGTAGAAGAAGAGAAGAGAGAAGAAGCCAGAGAGATAGGTGCAAAAGAAACACACAGATCAATTCAAGACCCAACCTATGCACCTGTAGTCTTTCCTGACGAAGAATTTGAGCCCCACGGCTGGGCAGAAATCCTAGCAACAATGGATGTAGCCATCAATGAAGAACAATGGACACCTCACTGTGATGAAGATGGCTATGACATTTCAGTCTTCTCCATAGAGCCAATCATGGGGGAGGCAGTGTTAGAAGAGTGTGAACCTAGCCCTGATGCATTTGAGGATGCAAGTGACTCCGATCTAGAGTCAATCATTATGGACCCACCTTTTGCATCAGATGAAGAATACTTCTATGAAGTAGAATTTCAACCCCAGAGGCATGGAGAGCTTACAAATGATGTAAGTTTAGCCACACATGTGACCCCGAAGGAAGAAGGAAAGAAAAGAAAGAAGAGAGAAGTCACACCAGAAGAGGAAGAATCTTTGTTTGAGGTCCCGGATAATTTTAAGAAGTACGAAATAGATGACAGGAGAGTCATGATCAGAATGCCTAAACGAGAGGCACAATCGGGGGAGGCCTATGATAACAAAGAAACCACCAAGAAAATAGTGGTAGCAGTGGAAGAAGGAGAAGAGAGATGCACGTACATAGGCCATGACCTGACGGAAGACAAAGAGCACGAATTGATAGCCTTGCTAAGAGAATACAGAGATATATTCGCTTGGAGTTACAAGGATTTGAAAGGCGTGGACCCTGACATATGCTCACACACTATCCCCATGACCTCACATGCCAAACCTTCTAAGCAAAAGCCATACACATATAATGATAATTATGCTGCTAAGATCAAAGAGGAGATAGATAGACTGGTTGAAGCTGGATTCATCTATGAAATTGAGCACACTGAGTGGGTATCCCCCATCGTAGTGATGCCCAAGAAAAATGGAAAGCTGCATGTATGCATTAACTTAGAGAAGGTCAATGCAGCCACAATTCGAGATAACTATCCGCTTCCTATCACAGAGCATCTCTTAGAAAGAGTAGCAGGTAAGGAAGTGTACAACTTCCTTGATGGATTTTCGGGCTACAATCAAGTAGACATAGCTCTAGAAGATCAGCATAAGACGGCTTTTGCCACTGAATGGGCATTTTTGCCTTTAGAGTAATGCCATTTGGGCTTACCAATGCACCTGCTAACTTCCAGAGGCTGATGTGCCATGTATTTAAAGAGTTCCTGAGGAAGAACTTGGAAGTCTATGTTGATGATCTTTGTGCTCATTCCAACATTAGGCAAACCCATATTCCTGAACTCAGACAAATCTTTGACAAATGTAGAGAATATCAAGTCTGTCTGAACCCAGAAAAGTGCGTTTTTATGGTCAGGCAAGGCAAGATTCTAGGACACATAGTGTCAAAGAATGGCATATCCACTGATGAAGAGAAAGTGAGAGCCATAGCGGAGCTACCTAGGCCAAAGAATGTCAAGGAAGTACAAGCTTTCATGGGGCATTGTGGTTATTACCGACGGTTTATACACATGTATGCCATCATAGCAAAGCCTCTGTATGGACTTTTGACTAACTTTGAGTGGACGAATGAATGTGAGAATTCCTTCAATGAGCTTAAACGGAGATTATGTTTAGCACCAATCTTGACCACACCAGATTGGAATAAGCCTTTCCATGTTCATGTTGATGCATCCAATTATGCTATTGGGTGTGTACTCGCGAAGCCTACCGGTGAAGGTAATATGGATCTTCCAATTGCCTATGCTAGTAGACAACTGAATGCAGCTGAACGAAATTATACCACTACGGAGAGAGAAGGACTAGGCATGGTATATGCAGTTAAAAAGTTTAGATATTACTTGCTTGCAAATAAATTTTTTATTGACCATCAAGCACTGCTATATCTTGTGAACAAGCCATGCAATATAGGAAGATTAGTAAGATGGTTTCTCTTGCTAATGGAATATGATTTCGAGGTTGTGGTAAGGAAAGGGAAGACTCACTTGAGAGCAGACCATCTCTCTAGGCTCACATCTGGAGAAGCCCCACAAGGAGTGTCACATGACCTTCTTGATGCTTACTTGTTTAATTTGGAAGTGGTGCCGTAGTGGGCTAAGCCATTAGTGCCAGTATTGACATACGGGCCTAACCACCCAGTAATAAACACACATGATAGAGAGGTAGTCAAAGCCCAAAAGTATCACATCATGGCAAGAAGTATGTACAAGCACACAACTCAAGGGATCTTGGCTTGTTGTGTGGAAGAAGATGAGTACGCCAAATGGTTGCAATTAGCACATGTAGGTGCATTAGAGCAACTTTACTGAAAGCAACGAACCCTACAGACACTAAGGAGACTCGGAGTGCATTGGCCTACTATGGAAGCTGATGTCCAAAAGTTGTGCAAGGAATGCCCAATCTGCTGCACTAAACCACCTGTGGAACATGCCACTCTTTATCAAGTGTCCATAGTGCTAGATTGGAGTGAACCACTAGTATCCTTCTTGAGGACGAAAACATTTCCTCCAGACATGACTCTGGCTAGGAAAAGGAGTTTAGAACAAGAAGCCCTGGATTACTCACTCATTGGTGATAATCTATACAAGCGTGGTAAAGATGGTTACCTGAGACTATGTGTCCATGAGAGCGAATACCTCAAGATCTTGGAAGCAGCTCACCAAGGTGTAGCAGGAGGACATTTTGGACCAGATCGGGTGATCAAGGCAATACTATTTGCGGGCTTCTGGTGGCCTACCCTTCACATGGATGCACATACCTATGTGAAACGGTGTGATGTTTGCCAGAGAACTCAGTGTCCTATACGCAAAGATGAGATGCCACTGAAGCCTATGATAGGTGGGCGTGCATTCTCTAAGTGGGGAATAGACTTTGTAGGTCCTATTAATCCCCCAACTAAGGGTTCCCATGCTGAGTATATCATCGTTGCCATGGACTATCTAACCAAATGGGTAGAGGTAAAAGCCACCACGAAGAACGATGCTCAAACAACAGCTAAGTTCTTATTTGAGAATGTGTTCACCAGATACGGGTTACCCATAGAGCTAGTCAGTGACAGAGGCACTCACTTCTTGAATGAAGTTATTGAAAATCTGCTCCAATAATTCTTGGTAGTACATAAGAAGTCTGCCCCCTATCACCCTCAAGCTAATGGCCAGGTTGAGAGCACCAATAAGATCTTATGCAATGTACTGACGAAATTAGTGAACAATAAACGCTCTGATTGGGACAAACAGCTACACCATGCTGTTTGGGCATACCGAGTCGCCTACAAAACGGTACTCCAAGCCACCCCCTTTCATATGGTATTTGGCCAAAATGCAGTGCTACCGTTGGACTTCTTAATACCTACATTGAAAGTAGCACAAGAGCATGAATGGACGGGTCATGAACTCTCCTCTAGAATTTTTTACCTTGAACGATTAGGAGAAACAATACTGAGGGAGCTGCAGGGATATATGCAGCTAAGAAAGGACAGAAGGCATACTTTGATGCCCACGTTAAGGATAAAGGTTTGAAGGCAGGCGACCTAGTACTAGTCTACACTTTGAAACAACATGCGAGGAAACTAGAGAAGAGAGGCTACGGACCCATGATCATTAATAGAATCTCAACAAGTGGAGCAGTGCAACTAGCCACATTAGAAGGCGATATTCTCCCGAGCTACATAAGCGGGTGCAGAGTCAAGTTATATCAGGAACCTCTCACGGAAGAGATGCTAAGTCGACTCAACACTGCTAAGAAACGCAAGGAAGAAGAAAAACGAATTCGAGAAGAAGCTCAAGCAGAAGCATTAGAACGCATCCGGAGAATGAAGTTCAGAAGACAGGGTAGAGAGGAACCTAGGACAGATGCATATGCAGACCAAGGATATCATGTGGCTATGTGTGAAGTTTCAGGTGTCAGCTCTCATAGGATAATTGATCGGCGTCCTTTTATAACCTTAGAGATAGGACAAGGAAAGGGTGCAAGGACTGTAAGAGCCTTGATTGACTCAGGTGCAGCCACTAGTGCTATTAAATTTTCGTACTGTCAAAAGTTGAAATTAACCGTCAATCCTATAGAAGCATATCTCATAGGATTGGGAGGTGTGGAAACCCCTTGCATGGGCGAGGTGGAACTTCCCCTCTACATTCAAGACGAAGGAATGACAGTCAAAGTACTAGTGTGTCAAGATGAGGACCTCACTGAGCCTCTTGTCTTGGGTCAGGACTGGATCTATGATCATGCAGTCAACCTAAACCTAAGGAGTGCACGCACGGACACATACACTTCCATGAGCACAAGTAGAATCACTTGTAAATGGGCCCCTAAAAAGCCTCATTTTCAAGCAGATACTCCTATCAAACTCTCCCGAGTCTCCACAAAGTCAATATCAAAACCCATCCACTGTGTTTGGCAGCCTAAAACTTGTAATAAACCCCCGGACCCCAGTTGTAAATTCATGCCCACCTACTAACTACTTCACTCTCACATTACATCTTTCCACTTAGCTCCTAGGTCTACCCAATTCCTAACTACACACACAAGCACCGAGCACTTAATAACCTACTAATCTCTCCCGAACCTCATGTTAATGTTGTAATGGGGACAAAAACGGTTCTATCTTGTCCTTTACAATGTTAACACCTGTTTCTATATTCTCACAGAGTCAGGAGGCAAGAAGTAACATGGCAGATACGGTAGGAACTAGCTCACAGGCAGGCACCAGCCCCCAAATCGTGGACATTGAGAGTCTTCCCGTTGAGGAGGAATTGAAGGAACGCCCAGTGGCATTCAGGGCATTACATGCCATACCGATTCAGAATCCTCCACAGGGGCACACAATGCCGATCAGCAAAAACTCACATTGGTTCAGTGATGTGGCAGGATCTCTGGGTGAAGGCACTTACATGTGGGAGGCCGAGATAGAATTCAATGGGCGCTGGGGCAGATATCACTTCTTCACCAGGGAATTTGAGAAACTGCAAAATAATGAAGGGCTGAAACCTATATGGAGGAAGGCGGAACTCTACGATTACTTCAAATTCCAATTGCCAAAGCCCGACTTCTAAGATGCTCGTATTTGATTAACACCCTCACCCCGAGCAAAGAAAAAAAGGGATACAGCACCTTTGTCCTCCCATCTCTCACAAGGGGCAATGAGCTGAAGCGCATCAGGCTGACTATCAATTTGGTAAGGGAAGCTCTAGACATGAAAGGAATGCACATTCCCACTGAGAAGGAGTCCATGGTCCCCGACAATATGAAGAACATGAATCTGACGAAATTAAAGGACATGGTCGCAATGACACCTACGATTGCCATTCATTTGCGCATGGTCATGCAGCATTTCGCATTCCCCGCTCAGGAGAGGTTCACAATGCCACCCAAAAAGATATGGTTTAGTCTATACTTGGCTGACGCCTTTGATTTGACAATCAATATGCCCCATTGGATTATCGACCAAATCCACTTGGCTCATCAAAGGTGGTATAAAAAACAAAAGTTTGTACTGTATGGATGCTGTGCCCTCACCAGGATTGTGTATAGATGTTTGGCGTATGATGTGCCAGTGCAAAGGGCACTCATTTGGACAAGGGTACAGGAGTTTCAACACAGATTATCAACCGTAGGGCCACCCTCAAAGAAAATGAGGGGCGCCATTCAGATGCCCAGTGCACAAAGCCCGCGGTGTGACACTGACACCTGAGACAACCCCACGACTTCCGAGGCGGGTACAACCCTTCACTATCAGATTACCAAGACACAGCACTGATGGTCCGAATCTGGTGTTTCCACCTGTACCAATTGACCTAGAGTTTCCTCACGGATTCACATTAGAAGACCTAACTGATGAGGAGGTAGCCAGAATAATCGAAGCTGTTAACACGGAAGTCGAGGCAGAGCAAGCTAGTGGACAACAAACTGCTACAGACCAACCCCATCCCAGACAACCAGAGGTCGTCAATGTGGAGGGTGAAGAAGAAGAACAAGAGGAGGAACATGGTGGACAATCCGAGGAAGAAGAGCAGGAATATGATCAGGAAGCTCTACAAGTACTTGAGGGTGCCCCGACTTATACGAAGGAATTGAAAAAGCTCTATGATACCATCAACAGAGTTCAAGAGCAACATAGATTGTCCCTAGCAGCAGGAAAAGCCCTCATGAACCAAATCCTTGAGGAGGAAGGTGTAGACGAGCAATATCGCGCCACACTTGACATGATATCTGATGCTTTAGGAGTACCTGAGACGGTACATACCACCCTTGCACAATCACGAAGAACGGAGCAAAGATATGGCAGACGCCCCCCTCGATCAGGAAAACAAATGAATGTATTAGTATCAGAACCACAAGGAACATCCACAACCACAGGCACTGCACACACCGTTCAGGATACTGAGGAAACCCATACATCAAGTGCACCTCTGTCACCCCCTTTGCCACCCCTGCCTCCAACTCCACCACATTCACCTCCCACTACCAATGTAACCACTACTGTCACCGCCTCCGAGTCCACTACCCATACCGAAGCACAGACCGTCAGTCAACCCACACAACCCACACACCCTATCTCCACCTCTCTTGTCTATACGGCCACTGACACAGTAATTCTAACCGCAGCCACGGAAAACCTCATTCCCCCGATCACACTTCCTGGCAGTTTGTATTCACAATTGCACACACCACTGTACACTTTCACCACTATCACCGCACCCACAATTCCAATGGTCACAATCACTCCCACTACTGCATCCACTTTTGATTTTATGGACATATCACCCACCTCTGCACCTCTCCCTCCCCCCACACAACCACCATCTCCCATTCCCCCACCACCCACTTCACCATTTTCCAACACTGCATCCACACTCCCCTTCCCCTTCCCCTTCCCTTCTGCATTCAACACCCTTCCTGCATCCACCCCTATTAATAATGTATTTAATAATATGTATCAGTGTATGTCTCAACTACAACAGCACTACCAACATCTTGATAACCAACATATGAGACTCTTCCGAAGCCATGAAGAACTTCAAGTACGATTCATTGATCTAGAAAGGGAAAAGCGGCTACTACAACAACAATATGTCACTTTACAAGAACAACATGAGAAGTTAGTAGCCAATCCACCCCAGTCAGATGCAGAAGAAAAACAACAAATGGATGAGCTGCTACACTCCCAGATAACAGAGAATCTCAAGCTTTGACGCAACCTGGCCCTCTTACGCAAACATATGTCTATAGCACTCGAGGAGAATAAACGACTACAGAAACAAAACGAAGAAAACTTGGAAGCAGCAATGGAGGGTTCCCCATAGGAAATCGACCCAGATAGATTCAAGGCCATCCCCTCAGCGAATATGCAAATCGTGTTGGAAACCCATGCCGACCTCCTGGAAGCCCATGCAGCATTAGAAAGAGAAAGAGATGACCTATTAAAGCAGCTGGCAACCCAGCAGGAGTCACCAAGCAAAGTCACAACCGCAGTGGACATGTCTGAAGAAGTCGAAAAACTCAGAGCAGAACTAGAAGAATTATGAAGTAAAGTCATGCAATACGAGCGTCAACCTTCTCCCCTTGTAGAGACCGTGCCTGAAGACTTAGTGCCAATTGAAATAGAGGAAACCTTCGAAGACCCATACGTTCCCATGCCGGCACCAGGGGGCAAGCAAACAGAAGAGGGCATGGACACCATCGAGATCGAGGCTCCTGAATGGATGCAGAGGTTAGAGAAAGTGGCCACAGCCCATGATGATAGAGTGGCAGTTCAGATAGCGTCTATGTCACGTTTGGAAGAGGTAGTCATAAAATCGGATTACTTTAGAAACCTCTCCCATCATAGGTGGATCGGCACATCCGACGATTTGTATGTTCCTTTCTGTGTCCTAATGGCGGATTACAATGCTGAAATAAAGCACCACACCTCAAAAGAACCAACCTCGGCTACATAGTTTGCATCGGACGACATCCCAACAAGTGCCAAGGAGGGAAATATACATCCTACGTGGAGGATTCGTCTGCTTGAAACCTACCCTGAGATGGTAAGGACATGGAATAACATGCCTTTGTATATCAAATACAACCCATGCTACTGCCCTATCTTTCGAAGAAGGTCATGGCCGGAATACACAAAAACTGTGCTGACAACCAAAGGATGTGAGAAATGGCTCAATTATGTCTACTTAGCACCACCTAAAGGCCAACCTACCATCGGCTATATGATTTCAATGAGTCGGCATTGGGGGGTCCGGTTCAAAAATGTACCAGATGTCATGGTCCAAATGTGTCTCAAAATTTTTGAGCTCATGTTGGTCACCTTCAGGACCTTCAAGAATGTCAAAGAACCTCATTTGTTAGCTCTTGGATTTAATGAAGGTAATCAGGACCTTGTCTACGACATGAACACCACACCGTCTATTAATGTCGTATATGCATGGCATGCGTGCATAAAGTATCTACCAGCCTGCTTCAAACAGACGTTTGAAGAAATGTTTGTCACGGGATTCTGGGAATATCATTCAGAGATATTCATTCCCAGACCATCACATTTATTGCAGTTGTTTGCAGTGGAACAAGCCTCCATTCAGAAAAGTTACGTATACCACATCCAGAGGTTCCAGGGCCGATAGATTGGGATGCTCTACTCACGGACGTGGCCAAAGGGTTGAGAATTGCAGAACATCACTTAGCACAAGACGTTGTAGAATACTACATCCAACAACCCACCCAACAAGGGTTTGTCAGGGATGACAGACGCGAGAGAGGGGGGGGTGTTGGAACTGAAGGACTCACAAGGCAAGGAAGCGTACGAAGGGAGTCAGAGAGAAGAGAAGGCACAAGCAGACAGAGTAGTCAACGACGATCAGGCAAGTAGGCCAATGTTTTTTCCGAACACTAATGCATATCAAAGAGGTGGACACACAAGGAAAAGGAGCAAGTAGGGAGCTCGAAGATGTGTATGACAAATCGTTAGAAGAAATCCCTACAACAATAGTGATTTTCATCACTAAAAGCCATTGTAGATACCATTTCATATTTTTGTAGCTCCATTTTGTGCAAGCCAAGGAGTCCTTGAGCTTGAGGAGCATTCGAAGTAGCTACCTACCAATTTTCATAATTTTTAGACTTCGTTTGAGTCTTCAAATAGGCCCTAGAACCTAATTTTTAACTAGGCCGGACACTAGGTCTAGACACGGCCAAAACCTAGTCAAAAACTATAAATAGAGCTAGAGAGCTCATTTTTGGGGGAGCTTGTAATTGATTTGAACTTGTATGAGCTCCTTGAAAGTAATCTAAAGAACTCCATTGCTTCTTACTCTTTGTCTTACCTTGCGTGCGCGTGTGTGTGTATGTGTGTGCATGTTGGTGTGCTTCTCACTCATGCACTTGTGCCTTCACTTGCTCGAGGTCATCATACCATCCTCACGTCTTCCCGGATTGACATTAAAGGAGGTGCTACTCATCACTGAGCTACACCTTGCATGGTTGTAAGCCATCTGTTGCTGACCTACGTGTTTTTGGTTGTTTAGCATATGCATTAGCGTCTGAACAACAACGTACGAAATTGGATGATGAAGTAGAGAAATGTATTTTTGTTATGTACAATTCTGAAAACAAAGGCTATCATCTGTCTCATCCATATACTAAATGCATTTTGGTTAGCCATAATGTTGTTTTTGTGGAAGATGCTATTCATCCATCATTTTATGTACTAAGGAGACATTGGTTAGCTCCAAAGATATGTATGAAACTTTTCTGCCTCTTTTTACACGTGGACAGTCTAGTGCTAGTCCTAATGAGGCAACTTTTCAGCTTTTACATGTTTCATGTGATGATGCAGATCATTCCATTTTTTATGCAAATTTACATGGTGCACTTATTGATGAGAGAGTTGATATTGAGGAGGCAAAAACTATGCCAAAATGGCTGGTGCAGACTTTGCATGATAGCAATTTAGATGCAACTCCATCATCTCGTACTCATTCAAGATCTCATGGTGCTTCTTTTGCATCAAATTGCTATGCTATGGCTGCCTCTAGTCTCTATGATGAGAATGACCCTATTTCGTTTGATGAAGCACAAAATTTTGAAAATTGGATGTCTGCTATGCCATCAGAATATATGATGCTATTATGAGAAATGGTACCTCGTCTTTATGTGAATTGCCTCCTGGCAAGAAGGCCATTGACACTAAGTGGGTATACAAGCTGAAGCATAGGCCTAATGGAATGGTTGACATGTATAAGGCTAGGCTTGTTGCAAAGGGTTATGCTCAAGAAAGAGGCATTGATTAGGGTTATGCTCAGGAACGAGGCATTGATTTTGATGAGACCTTTGCTCATACATGTCGAATGACTACTATTCATAGCATTTATGCACTTGCAGCTCATCGTGGTTGGAATGTACATCAATTGGACATTAAAACTGCATTTTTGAATGGTGACTTGCATGAATAAGTGTATGTTTTTCAATCCCGTGGCTTTGTGCAGAAAGGGTATGAAAACCAAGTGTGCAGGTTGAAAAAGGCATTATATGGTTTGAAGCAAGCACCACATATTTGGTATGAAAGATACATGCCTATCTGATTGCACATAGTTTTGAGAACAATCCAACTAAGAGCACCTTTTATGTTAAGCATGCAAAGGATGTGCTTTTGATCATTGTTGTCTATGTTGATGACATGCTGCACACTGGTCCTCATGAGAAGCATATTTTTTATTTTAAGGCTGATTTGCATGCCTCATTTGAGATGTTAGATTTGGGGCATTTGGATAATTATTTGGGCATTGAATTTATGCAAGTTGATGGCAGAATAGCTTTGTGTCAAACCAAATATATTGACACATTATCATAGTGTTTTGGCCTTGAAGACTGCAAACCTATTGCCACTCCTATGGATACATGTTTAAGGTTGACTCTTCATGATGTTGGAGATGCATTTGATGTTGTTCTCTATGAGCAGGCTATTGTATACTTGATTTACTTATGCATTACTCGACCACATATTTAGTTTGTTGTCTCACAGATGAGCAAGTTTATGCATTGCTAAGGTGTCAAGCATTGGCAGGCGGTTAAGCGCATCTTTCACTATATTGAGTGGTACCCAGCTACTTGGATTGTTTTATCCCAAGGGGGGATCAGTACCGCCAGATTTACATGCTTTTTCTAACTCTGACTGGGCTAGTTGCTATGGCACTCATGTGTCCACTAGTGGCTTTTGCTTCATGCTTGGTAGCTCATGTATATCTTGGTTGAGCAAAAAGTAGCCTATTGTGGAAACTTCCAATTGTGAGGCTGAGTATAGGGAAGCTTTCACAGTGATTGTTGAGTGTGTGTGGCTCAGACACCTTATGGTTGATTTGGGTGTTGGTTACTCTTCTACCACCACCATCTTTACTGACAATCAGAATCCATTGGCAGTTGCGAGGAACCCTGTGTTCCATGCTCGCACTAAGCACATTGAGGTGCACTATCATTATGTCAGGGAGAGGTTCTTTGCTGGAGGACCAGTTTGGCATATGTGCCCACAGAGGAGAACATTGCAGACCTTTTCACAAAGGCTCTACCTAGGGAGAAGTTTGAAGCTTTCCGTAAAGCTTTGGGCTTACTTCCTTTTCTGGATTGATTCCACATAGCTTGGTGCTTCCTTATACATGAGTGCTAGCTCCTTGTTCACTGCATCACTCTTAGGGGGGATTTGTTGATATATTTAGGTAGTGATGTGTGTGAACACACTAGGACCGTCCGGGCACTTTTTTCCCTCTTTAGGAGGTTTTTTCTCTCGGCTTGTATATATGCCTATTACCCTAATGGGCTACTTATCTTTGTACATTTCTCTTGGTAATACATTCAATATTGTGTGTTGTGCTCCAAGCTTCTTCTTCTTACTTGTGTTGTTCTCGTGCTTCCACAAAGCTTGAACTCCAACAACATGGTCAAAGAAGATGAAGAACCTCAGAGCTATGATGAAGCAAAAGGCAAGAAACAATGGGAAGAAGCAATGAAAGAAGAGTTCAATGCACTTGAGGAGAACAAGACTTGGGAACTTATTCCAAAACCAAATGTTAAGAAAGTGATCAGAAATAAATGGGTTTATAAAGTAAATAAGCTTGAAGATGGAAGAATAGCCATATATAAAGCTAGACTAGTGGTCAAAGGCTATGCCCAAGCCCATGGCATATATTATGATGAGACATTCAGTCTTGTGGAAAAGATGTCAACCATAAGGATAGTCATTGCTATTGCAGCATAAAAAAGGATGGACCTTGAATCAATTGGATATAAAGAATGCATTTCTAAATGGATAGATATTTGATGAAGTATACATGGAGCAACCACAAGGGTTTGCAAATTTCAGGTATCCAAATTATGTTTGCAGATTGAGAAGAGTAATCCATGGGTTAAAGCAAGCTCTAAGAGCTTGAAACTATAGGCTAGTGAGGAATCTCAATGATCTTGGGTATGAAAGTTCAAAGGAAGATGCAAGTCTCCTTATCAAAAGAACAGATGAAGCTATAATCTACATTTGCATTTATGTAGATGACATCATAATCACATGCACCTTAAATGAAGGAATCAAGGAAGTAAAGAGGTTACTTGAGAAGGAATTCAAGATAAGTGATCTAGGAAAATTTTCATATTTTCTTGGAGTGGAAATCATTTATGCAGATCATGGCATGTATGTATCACAAGAAAGGTATCTTTTTGAACCTATTGAAGAAGTTTAAAATGGAGAATTGCAGAGAAGCTTCAACTCCACTTGAAGTCAATCATAAGCTTAGCAAATATAATGGTGCAAAATTCAAAGACATGAGGAGGTATCAATCTTTAGTGAGAAGTTTGATTTATGTTACACTAACAAGACCTAATCTTAGTTATGTAGTGGGAGTCCTCTCACAATTTATGCATTGTCCAAAGGATCAACATTGGATTGCAGTTCAAAGAGTTCTGAGATATGTCAAAGGGACTATAAAGGAAGGATTATATTATCCTTTTACCAGTTTTTGGTGTTTCACTCACTAATTAGGCATGAAGACATGAAGACATATGAGGAAAGAAGAAGCACAAAGAGTTATGGAAGATAGGTACTCTGAAAACCATGCCTATCTGAAGGGAAAAATTCACACATGTACTATAGTGACAAATTTGGATATAAAAGATAGTCCAGAACTTCTAGAATTGCATGTTTGACTTTAGAAGCATATCGAAAAAATGTGTATAAGTTAATTTGGGTAAAAGAAATATGGCCTTCCTAACCATCACTTGAATCACATTAACACCCGGTGATGATCTCTCATGAACTGCATCTCCATGATCCCATCTAATTGGTTTCTTTAGTAGGGTAGCAAAAATGCTTCACTACTTACTCAAGTGATGATCATGGGGTGGAACTAGTAACTCTTTGGGTATTCTCATGATATCCCATAGTCTCTTAATCCTATTGTGAGACTCTTTTGAAGGTAAGTAAACCTTCAATACATAGGAGACAATCATAAATGTATCTCTTGCAATCCTCTATGCAAATTCTTGAAAGCTATAGGATTGCTTGTGCACATTCCTAACAGTGAAGGTATATCTCCTTCCCCTTAGCAATCCTATGGCCTAATCCATAAGGATTATGTGTAGGAATCCAATTATTACTAAAGTTGCCTTATCTATGACATGTTGATGGTCATAAGTCCATCAAGTACATGCTTACAAGCATGCTTACACCTTAGTGGTGTTTGTAGAGAAGGAAGGTTATTATGCCATAAAGTTTTTACCTAAGTGAATGGTTGTGAGTTCGACACCCATAAACACCCATGTGCAGCACAAAGCTAGTCTTTGTAATAGTTTGTTGGTGCATAAGATAAGCTTACCATCATACCAACATGCTGGATAGCTAACAAACTTTGGCCCTGTGGTGATGGGTTTGACACACATTTTCAAAATTTCTTTTTGGCACTCGTAGAATCTCTTGCTACAAATTGTCGTTGAGATGGGAATAAAGGATATGTAACTAATACAATCAAGTGAACGTGGATAGTTGGCTAGCTTATGTATGAAATGTCACTGCTCATATGTTTTGGGTTCGAAACCTATTTACAGCATGGGTTCATTTCTCACTTCAAAGATTTCCATCGTTTTATGTGTGATGCAGACAAAGATAAAAATAAACATAATCTGAAAGAAAGGTAGTTATAGAGCATTCAGGTTTGATTCCCATAGGCACAAATGCTAGAGAGTCTACCTTCTTTCTGAAGTATTCCTATGGCTAAGCACGATGGTGGACTCTCCTTCTCAAAAGCTCCGTAACAATACCCTTGTAGTAGAAACCTGAACTCCGGTGTCGCACATAGTACTCTACACAGGGGTGCATATACGTAGAAAAACACATAGTACATAGACCATGAACACAAATTTCTTAGGTCATACAAATGCAGTCAAACTTATGATCTATGGCTGACCAAGCCACTATATGTTTTATTAGCTTGGAGCACAACACACAATACTGAATGTATTACCACTAGAATGTACAAAGATAAGTTACCCATTAGGGCAATAGGCATATATACAAGTCGGGGGAAAGAACCTCCTAAAGAGGGAAAAAAGTACCCCAGCAGTCCTAGTGTGTTCACACACATCACTACCTAAATATATCAACAAATCCCCCTTGGGAGTGATGCGATGAGCAAGGAGCTAGCACTCATGTATAAGGAAGCACCAAGGTATGTGGAATCAATCCACAAAAGGAAGTAATCCCAAAGCTTTGCAGAAAGCTTCAGACTTCTCCCTATGCAAAGCCTTCATGAAAAGGTCTACAATGTTCTCCTACGTGGGCACATATGCCAAGCTGAACTCTCTAGTAGAGAAGACCTCCCTGACATAATGATAATGTACCTCAATGTGCTTAGTGCGAGCATGGAACACAGGGTTCCTTGCAACTGCCAATGCGCTCTAACTATCAGTGAAGATGGTGCTGGCAAAACATTGACCAACACCCAAATCAGCCATAAGGTGTTTGAGCCACACATGCTTGACATTCGTTGTGAAAGCCTCCCTATACTCAGCCTCACAACCAGAAGTGGCCACAGTAGGTTGCTTCTTGCTCAACCAAGATATACATGAGCTACTAGGGATGAAGCAAAAGTCACTAGTGGACACACAAGTGTCATAGAAACCAGTCCAGTCAAAGTTAGAAAAATCATGTAAATCTAGCGGTAGTGATCCCCCCTTGGGATAAAACAATCCAAGTAGCTGGGTACCACTCAAGTAGCAAAAGATGCACTTAATCACCTGCCAATGCTTGAGTCCTGGGCAATGCATAAGCCTCCTCATCTGTGAGATAGCAAACTGAATATCTGGCCGAGTAATGCATAAATAAATCAAGCATCCAACAACATGTTGATAGAGAACAACATCAAATGCATATCCAACATCATGAAGACTTAATCATAAAACTATCTCCATAGGAGAGCCAATAGGTTTACACTCTTCAAGGCCATAACATTGCAATTACCCATCAATATATTTCGTTTGACACAGATATTCCGCCATCATCTTGCATAAATTGAATGCCCAAGTAATGATGCAAGTGCCCCAAATTAGACATCTCAAATGAGGCATGCAAATCAGCCTTAAAATCATCAATATGCTTCTAATGAGGACACGTGAGCAACGTCATCAAAATACAGAACAATGATCAAAAGCACATCATTTGCACGCTCAACATATAAAGTGCTCTCAGTTGGACTTTTCTCAAAACCATGTGCAATCAGATAGGCATGAATCTTTTCATACCAAGCACGTCATGCTTGCTTTAAACCATATAATGCATTCTTTAACCTACAAACCTGGTTTTCATGCCCTTTTTGCACAAAGTCATGGGGTTGAAAAACAAACACTTCTTCATGCAAGTCACCATTTAGAAATGTAGTTTGAATGTCCAATTGATGTAGATTCCAACCATGATGAGGTGCAAGTGAAGAGATGCTATGAACAGTAGTCCTTATACCTATCAACTACTCCATCAGGCTTATGCTTCAACTTGTATACCCACTTAGTTCCAATGGCTTTCTTGCCAAGAGGCAAAGCACATAAAGACTAGGTACCATTCTTCACTATAACATCATATTCAGATTGCATAGCAGCCATCCAATTTTCAAAATTTTGTGCTTCATCAAACAAAACAGGCTCATTCTCATCACAGAGACTAGAGGCAACCATAGCATATCAATCTGATGCAAAAGAGGCATTATGAGAGCCTAAACAAGTATGATATGACAAAGGTGCATCTAATTTGCTATCACGCAAAGTCTGCACCAACCATTTTGGCATGTTTTTTTCCCCCTCAAATCAACTCTCTCAACCACAAGTGCATCATGTAAATCAGAAATGGAATGATCTGCATCATCACATGAAACATGTAAAGGATGAGAAGTTTCCTCATAAGGACCAACACTAGACTGTCCACCTGTAAAAAGAGGCAGAAAAGTATCATACATGTCTTTGGAGCTAACATATGTCTCCTTAGTACATGAAAGTAATGGCTGAATAGCATCTTCCACACAAACAACATCACGGCTAACTAGACTGCATTTAGTTTGTGGATACTACAGACGATAGCTTCAACTTTCAAAATTGTACCCAACAAAAATACATTTCACTGCTTTATCATCCAATTTCTTGCATTGTTGTTTAGGCAATAATGCATATGCCAGGCAAGCAAAAACATGCAGGTGAGCAACATATGGCTTACGACCATGCCAAGCCTCATATGGAGTGATAGACTGCAATGCTTTACTGGGACACATGCTAAGTACATATGTTGCACACATAACAGCCCCAAGCCAGAAACTATGTGGTAAAGCCTGACTCTTGACCATACACCTCACCATCTCCATGAGTAACATGTTCTTTCATTCAGCAACTCCATTTTCTTGAGGTGTATATGACACTGTACATTGATGTTTTATCCCATGTTTAGCCACAAATGCATTAAAGTCAGAAGACATATATTCCCCCCCCCGATCAGAACGGAGGGTGCCCATTTTACATGTTGACAAATTTTCAACCAAAACCAAAAACTATTTGAAGCTTATAAACACTTCAGACTTTTCTTTCAATGGATATACCCATGCATGCCTCGAAAAATCATCAATGGAAGTCACGAAGTAAAGATTGTTTCCAAAAGAAGGTGTGTGCATAAGACCACATACCACTATGTACAAGCTTCAATTTCTGAGTAGCTCGAACTGAATCATCTTTTGGGAAGGATGAACGTTGCATTTTGCCCAAAATACAACCTTCACAAACAATTTTATCGGGTGCCTCAACTTTTGGCAAAGAGGAAACCATTTCAGATTTCTGCGGGCATAGTAAACTAGCAAATTCAGATGACCAAATTGTGCATGCCAAAGCTTTGCACGTGCTGAATCATTCACGGATTTTTCATAGTCTATGATCTTATATAGTCCACGACATAAAATGCCAGAAGCAATAATCAAGTCACCATTTGATAGGTCATGAATTGTACATCTATCACCAACAAATTTCACAACCAAGACAATCTTGGCTAAAGCTCTAACTGATAATAGATTCGTCTTGATCCCTAGCACAAATAGAGCATCTGATGATTTGAAAGAACTACCATCAATAGTAGTCAAGATGATCTTACCAACTCCCATGACAGGATAAGAGAGTTGTTGGCGCATGTGACAATATTCCCTATAGGGGTAGGCTCGAGTGATGTGAAGAGACTGTGCTGCAAGGTAATATGTTTGGTTTCCCCACTATCAAAGTACCAAACATCTGAGTCTAGTGCAGACATACACTGTGCAGGAGAGGATGGGTCAAAACTGCAAATAGTAGTAAACACCCATTCTTCATTCTACACTAGATTAGGGGACTCTATTTTTGGTGTAGAGGCCTTTGCAACAACCACTCAACCTCTTTTTTCTTTGCCTCTTTTGCTGCCATTTTTGGACAATTATTGATGACATGATCATTCTTGGAGTTAGATGACTGCGGAAGCACGCAAACAACACAAGGAAGAAGAAGGAGCTTGGAGCACAACACACAATACTGAATGTATTAACTAGAGAATGTACAAAGATAAGTAGCCCATTAGGGCAATAGGAAACCTCCTAAAGAGGGAAAAAAGTGCCCCGACGGTCCTAGAGTGTTCACACACATCACTACCTAAATATATCAACAAATCCCCCTTGAGAGTGATGCGGTGAACAAGTAGCTGGCACTCATGTATAAGGAAGTGCCAAGCTATGTGGAAATCACTCCACAAAAGGAAGTAAGCCCAAAGCTTTGCGGAAAGCTTCAAACTTCTCCCTAGTCAGAGCCTTCGTGAAAAGGTCTGCAATGTTCTCTTGTGTGGTCACATATGCTAAGTTGATCTCCCCAGCAGAGAACCTCGCTCTGACATAATGATAATGCACCTCAATGTGCTTAGTGCGAGCATGGAACACAGGGTTCCTCGTAACTGCCAATGCGCTCTGACTGTCAGTAAAGATGGTGGTGGCAGAGGACTGACCAACACCCAAATCAGCCATAAGGCGTCTGAGCCACACACACTCAACAGTAGCTGTGAAAGCTGCCCTATACTCAGCCTCACAACTGGAAGTGGCCACAGTAGGCTCCTTCTTGGTCAAGCAAGATATACATGAGCTACCAAGCATGAAGCAAAAGCCACTAGTGGACACACAAGTGTCATAGCAACCAGCCCAATCAGAGTCAGAAAAAGCATGCAAATCTGGCGGCAGTGATCCCCTCTTCGGATAAAACAACCCAAGTAGCCGAGTACCACTCAAATAGCGAAAGATGCGCTTAACTGCCTGCCAATGCTTGACTCTTGGGCAATGCATAAACTTGCTCATCTGTGAGACAACAAACTGAATATCTGGCCGAGTAATGCATAATTAAATCAAGCATCCAATAGCCTGCTGATAGAGAATAACATCAAATGCATCTCCAACATCATGAAGACTCAATCGTAAACCTGTCTCCATAGGAGTGGCAATAGGCTTACAGTCTTCAAGGCCAAAACACTGCAATAATGTGTCAATATATTTCATTTGACACAATGCCATTCCACCATCAACTTGCATAAACTGAATGCCCAAATAGTGATGCAAATGCCCCAAATCAGACATCTCAAATGAGGCATGCAAATCAACCTTAAAATCAGCAATATGCTTCTCAATAGGACCAGTGAGCAGCATGTCACCAACATAGACAACAATGATCAGAAGCACATCATTAGCATGCTTAACATATAAGGTGCTTTCAGTTGGACTGTTCTCAAAATCATGTGCAATCAGATAGGCATGTATCTTCTCATACCAAGCACGTGGTGCATGCTTTAAACCATATAATGCCTTCTTTAACCTGCACACCTGGTTTTCATGCCCTTTCGGCACAAAGCCACGAGGCTGAAAAACATATACTTCTTCATGTAAGTCACCATTCATAAATGTTGTTTTAATGTCCAACTAATGTACATTCCAACCATGATGGGCTGCAAGTGCACAAATGCTCCGAACAGTAGTCATACGACATGTAGGTGCAAAGGTCTCATCAAAATCAATGCCTCTTTCCTGTGCATAACCCTTTGCAACAAGCCTAGCCTTATACCTATCAACTGTACCATCAGGTTTACGCTTCAGCTTGTATACCCACTTAGTGCCAATGGCCTTCTTTCCAGGAGGCAAGTCACATAAAGAACAAGTACCATTCTTCATTATTGCATCATATTTACATTGCATAGCAGCCATCCAATTTTTTGATTTTTGTGCTTCATCAAACGAAACAGGCTCATTCTCATCACAGAGACTAGATGCAGCCATATCATAGAAATATGATGCAAAAGAGGCACTATGAGAGCCTGATCGAGTATGATATGACATAGGTGCATCTAATTTACTGTCACGCAAGGTCTGCACCAGCCATTTTGGCATAGTTCTTGCCTGCTCAATATCAGCTCTCTCATCAATAAGTTCATCATGTACATCTGCATCAGAAATGGAATTATTTGCATCATCACATGAAACCTGCAAAGGCTGAGAAGTTGCCTCATTGGGACCAGCACTAGACTATCCACCTGTAAAAAGAGGCAGCAAAATATCATACATGTCTTTGGAGCTAACAAATGTCTCCTTAGTACATGAAAGCAATGGCTGAATAGCATCTTCCACAAAAACAACATCACGGCTAACCAGAATGCATTTAGTCTGTGGATGATATAGACGATAGCCTTTACTTCCAGAACTGTACCCAACAAAAATACATTTTACTGCTTTATCATCCAATTTTCTATGATGTTGTTCAGGCACTAATGCATATGCCAAACAACCAAAAACACGCATATGAGCAACAGATGGCTTGCGATGATGCCAAGCCTCATATAAGTGATAGACTGCAGTGCTTTAGTGGGACACCTGTTCAATACATATGCTGCACACATGACAACCTCAAGCCAGAAACTATGTGGTAAAGCCTGACTCTTGACCATACACCTCGCCATCTCCATGAGTGACCTGTTCTTTCGTTCAACAACTCCATTTTGTTGAGGTGTATACAACACTGTACACTGGTGTTTTATCCCATTGTTTAGCATCTTTCACCTATTACAACACAAGCTTTGGAAGCTTGGGCCCTCAATACAGGTGGTGCTTCTTAGCACATGGGGTAACCATGGTGCTATTTTGGAGCATGTTGAGGAGCAGCTATGGAGTTCTTCTTGGAGGAAGAGTGTGCTCACACTCTTGCTTATGGAGAGGACTTACCCATCAGCAGCTTGGTGGTGTGGATCAACCATCCACATGATGTATTTGAAGATTGTCTTCTACATGCAGATTTTGAATGTACTTCAAAGACATTGGATGGTGGTTAACATAAGATTTGCATCTTATGTTAAGAATTCAGGTACATATTCTCTTTATGCACACATGTACTACTTGGAGTTTATGGAGGCCGTAGCATCCATATCAAGAGAAGTCCTATTCAGCATAGGTACAAGAGAATCAATACATGCATGCTTTATACATATTTGGATGACGTGTTCGAGAAGGTATGTTCATATGAGTTTGAGAATTTATGGCAGCAAACTTGTTAGCATTCTTTGCTACTTTTGTAAGTATGTGATCTTTTCACACACGTGTCTGACTTAGGGTCTTCCATAGCCTAAGTTCAGATGAGGGTTTGTTGATTATCAGTTTTAGACTAATATCTTCCTCTTTCTATCACTCATATTCACTCTTCTACAACCTATTAGGTCACACATCTCATATATATTCAGATTTCTGTCCATACATCTGAATATGTTTGTTACATTTGTACATACACTCATCCATCTATTTCTTTTCACATAGAGTGGTTGAGAATTTTGACTCCCACATTGTAATTTGACATTTGTATATACGATAGTGTGAGTAAGCAGTGGCGTACGTAACACTTTACACATGTTGTCTAGTCTCTCTCTATCTTTGTCTCATCATTTGTATGATTAAGTGTGGTATGTTCATGTTTTGTCAATATTGGAAGATTGCTAGAATATGTGTTGTAGATCCTGGACCTATGGAACTTGGACCTGTGGTATTAGTTATGGGCCTACAAAATTTCCAACATTAGTTATGATGCTGATGTGTTGACACTTGATAGTACTATATGTACTAAGGCTCTTATGGTTGATTCTCTTTCCCACACATGGATGCTAGATTCTGGTGCTTCTTTCCATGCGATACCACATAGAGAATGGTTCTCTACTTATGCAGCAAAGTCTCTTCGTACTATGAGACTTGGTGATTGTTACTAGTGTGACGTTGTGAGGATTGGAGATGTGGTTGTGCAATTCATTGATGGTTCAAAATTTACTATGCATCATGTATGCCATGTACCTCAATTATGATGTAGTTTGATGTCAATTGATCAACTTGACGACCTTGGTTACAAGGTGGTTTTTTATGCTCGATGCTTTTGCATATCAAAGAGCAATATGGTCATTGCAAAAGGAAGCAAAGTTGGCTCACTTTGTCCTTTATTTGTATTAGAGAAAGAACACTTGTTAGCTATTACTAAGTAGCCTATGGCTTGTATTTGGCATTGCCATTTGGGCCACATATCTCGTAGTGGAATGGAAAATGTTTCTAATTTTGGATACTTACTTGTGTTATTTTTCTCTTATTTTTTAATTTTCGATATGAAAAGCAAACTAGGAATGTGCATAAAATGCACATTAACTCTTCAGTTAAGCTTTTAGATCTTGTTCATACAGATGTGTGTGGTCCTATGCCCACAAGTTCATTAGGCAATTCTCTTTACTTTGTCACTAGATGATGCTAGTAGAAAAGTTTGGGTATATCCTATCAAATCGAAGGATGAGGTATTCCCTCTTTTCAAAAAATGGTTTACTTCAATTGAGACTGAAAAAGGAACTAAGCTTAAGGGTTTACGTTTAGATAATGGGGCTGAGTACACCTCACATAGATTCAACCTTTTCTATCAATCTAGAGGAATTTGTAGAGAGCTTACAACTCCTTATACCCTAGTACAGGATGGTGTAGCTGAAAGGATGAATATAACTATTCAAGATAGAGTAGTTTCTATGATGCATCATGCAAAGCTTTCACAAGGCCTTTGGCTAGAAGCAGTATTGACTACAGTTCACATTAATAACCTTTCACATAGTACTGCCAAAGGTTTGAAAGTGGCACAAGAGTTATGGATAAGGAAGCCACCATATTATATTCATCTTTGAGTTTTTGGGTGTGAAGCATATGTTCATATATCCACGAATCTTAGACAAAAGCTAGACCATAGTTCAAAGAAATGCATTTTTCTTGGATATGGCCAAGAAAGACAATTTGGATATTGCTTATGGGATCTTGAAACATGGTCAATGATCAGAAGTAGCGATGTCATTTTCCATGAGTCTAAGATGCATAAAATAACCCATTAAAGAGGCCATTGAAGGGAGAAGAGTGGTGTTTGCGGATACTAGTCCTCCAATTCACATGCATAAAAATGTTGCACATAGGGATGGTCAAGAAAATGTCCAATCAGATCAGTCTACAAATGTTCTTGTCCAGCAATCATTGAGATGCTCTACATGTGTCTTGCATCCACCTGATAGATATGTTCTAGGTTTGGATTTTGTTATGCTAACAGATGCTGGTGAGCCTTCTTGCTACAAAGAGGCTATGCATACAGAAGATCATGTCAAGTGGGAGCATGCCATGAGGAGTGAATTGGATTCTATTAACAAGAATGGTACTTGGGATTTAGTACCTTTGCCAAAGGGCAAGAAAGCTTTACCTTGTATGTTATCGTTAGTGTCCATGTGAAAGGCCAAATGGCCACCGGACACTTCTTTGTATATATTCTTTAATAAAACATATAGTGGCTTGGTCAATCATAGATTGTAAGTTCGACTACATTTGTAACACCTAAGAAGTCTATGTTTGTGCTCCTTGTGTACTGTGTTTTTCTGTGTATTCTCCAGCCTCTGTGCAGAGTACTGCGTGTGGCCCTAGGAGCTTGGTTTTCTACTCCAAGGATATCTTCATGGAGCTCTCAAGAAAGGAGAGTGCACTGTGATGCATCGCCAATGAAATACCCTACTGGTATCAGAGCATTTTGACACAAAAAAATTGTTCCTTTTGTGCGAGCGAAGCGAGCACCTGCCCACCCACCCAAGTCTTTCTCCAAGGCTTACGACTAAGGTGGCGACCAAGGCATAGGCCTTGGCATACCTTGTCATTCAAGTCACCGAAGTCACCATTGGATATGCATGAGGGAGGACCTCAATGATCAAGGAAGATAGAGGTTCCTCGTACTTCCCGAGAGGTCACCCATCCCATTACTGTTCCCCCTAGAGCTTGCTTAACCGTGGCAATCTTGCCACTAAGCTACACTCTTGTGGTGTCTAAAGAAGGGGAAAGACTAAGATTAACATTACCTTGAACATGGTTTGGTCCCTCAAAGCTTCATTCTTTGCTTTCAAAGCCTATTTTTAAAGCATTTTTGGGGTGTATTTTGGAGCCATTTTGGAGTACTTTCACACATAGTTCTCTTCACAGAGGTCCAAGAACATCAAGAAGAGTGTCCTTTGTGCTTCTTCAACCATAAATATCAACCTTTGGGGCTATGTTTTTAGACACTCATAAAACTATAATTTTCTTGAAAGGTTTTCAAATTTGATATAAATTTATGCAAGTTTTTGAGCCAAAAACACTAGAGTTGGTAGACACTTGCAAGTGTTATTGGCTAATTTTTGTGCTATGCATTCAACATTTTAGTGTCCTTTTACTGCATATATTGAGCACATATACACCATGTACTCTTCTGTGGATACCACTTATGTACATTCATGTGGTCATTGATATAACGGTTACGTTTTTTGCATAAAGCCTTTTACATTTGATAAAGAGGGTCATGGTGAGGTTTTCTTAACTGGGAGATGCCCAGATGTCGGGGTCTCTTTGGTGATGCAGATGGAAGAATTACCTAGGCTTGCCATAGGAGATGTATGATAGTTGTTCATAGGTGCTTGATAAGCTTAGTTGGCTTCTATTGGGTAACTGATTATATGTAGTGGAGTCAGTGATTCACTATGTAGGTAAACATGTTAGTACTTGCAGTTTTATGATATTTTGACACTAGTCATATGCTCATTTTGCAGAGGATACTATGGCAATTTTTTTCAGATTTTTTGGTTTTTTCAACTATAGTGGTCGATTTACTCCTTGATACACTTATTCATTGGTGTTTGGACTCTTCTAGCTCCATTATCATTCTATTTAGTTCTCTACTGGCATCAGAGGTCTCAAGCACATCTAGTGGATCAAGATCAAGTGTCAATGTTCCGAGAAGGAGCTATAACTTGCACGGTAAAGAACATTTTGAGATCTGAAAATTTGATGGCACAAACTTTGCTTTATGGAAGCGAAAAGGTGTGCTGATTCAAAGGAGGCAATGGAAGCCAGTTAATGGAGTTTCAAAGAAACCTACTGACATGGATGAAGATGATTGGGATGAGTTAGATGAAATGGATAGGTCTACCATTCGCTTGCACCTGGCAGATAATGTTTACTTTACAGTATTAGACTATGAAAGTGCAGAAGGCTTTGGAAGAAGTTGTGAAATACATATGAAAAAGAGACGGCATCAAATAAAGTGTATCTGATGAGAAAATTATATGACCTTTGCATGAAGGACACAAATAGTGTTTCTACTCATCTAAATGAGTTTGATGCTATATTCTCCCAGTTACAGGCTCAAAAAATAGATATGGATAATGAAATGAAAGTAGTATTGTTGTTATGCACCTTACCATCATCATGGGATACGTTTTGCACAACTATTAGCAATAGTGCACCTGGTGGTAAACTCGTCTATGATGACATATGTGGAGCACTCTTGAGTGAGGAGATTTGTAGAAAATCTATGGTTGGCACTCAGACTGAAGATGCATATAATGTTCGTGATTCTTACCAAGGAAAGAATCAACAATGTGGTAGGAGCAAGAACAAGGAAAAGAATGATCAACAAAATAAGAGTAGAAGTAAATCAAGGAAGAGGGATATCGAATGCCATTATTGTCATAAGAAAGCAAACATGAAGAAAGATTTTTATGCATTAAATAATGCTAAAGGTAAAGGACAGAATGATGATGCGCATGTTAAACAGTTTCCTGTACCATCTACCTTGACTATGAAGATTGAAGAAATTAATGCTATTTTTGATGATGTTGATGTGTTGACACTTGATAGTATTGTGCCAACTGAGGCTCTTAGGGCTGATTCTCTTTCCCACACATGGCTACTACATTCTGGTGCTTCTTTCCATGTGACACCACATAGAGAATGGTTCTCTAATTATGCAACAAAGTCTCTTGGTACCGTGAGACTTGGGGACTCTTACCAGTGTGACGTTGTGGGGATTGGAGATGTGGTTGTGCAGTTCATTGATGGTTCAAAATTTACTATGCATAATGTATGCCATGTACCTCAGTTATCACACAGTTTGATGTCAGTTAGTCAACTTGATGACCTTGGTTACAAGGTGGTCTTGTATGCTCAGTCCTTTCATATATCAAAGGGCAATATGGTTATTGCAAAAGGAAGCAAAGTTGGCTCACTTTATCCTTTATTTGTATCATAGAAAGAACACCTATTAGCTGTTACTGAATAGGCTATGGCTTGTATTTGGCATGGTCGTTTGGACCATCTCATAGTGGAATGGAAAATCTTTCTCATTTTGTCTACTTATCTATGTTATCTTTCTCTGATTTTTCATTTTGTGAGCATTGTCAATATGGAAAGCAAACCAAAAAGTGCATAGAATGCACATTGACTCTTCAATTCAGCCTTTAGATCTCATTCATACAAATGTGTGTGGTCCTACGCCCACTAGGTCCTTTGTTGGTTCTCTTTACTTTGTCACTTTCATTTACGTTCGGATAATGGGGTTGAGTATACCTCACATGAATTCAACCCTTTTTTTTAATCTAGAGGGATTCGTAGAGAGTTTACATCTCCTTATACCCTAGTACAAAATGACATAGTTGAAGAGATGAATAGAAATATTCAAGATAGAGTAGTTTCTATGTTGCATTATGAAAATCTCTCACAAGGCTTTTGCACAGAAGCAGTATTGACTTCAGTTCATGTGATTAACCTTTCACCTAGTATTGCCAAAGATCTGAAAGTGGCAGAAGAGTTATGGAGAAGGAAGTCACCATATTATGATCATCTTCGAGTTTGTTGGTGTGAAGCATAGGTTCATATACCCAAGAATCTTAGACAAAAGTTGGACCATAAGTCAAAGAAATGCATTTTTCTTGGATATGGTTGAGAAGGACAATTTTGATATTGCTTATGGGATCCTGAAACACAATCAGTGGTTAGAAGTAGTGATGTCATTTTCAATGAGTCTAAGATGCATAAACAACCCATTAAGGAGGTTGAAGTGAGAAGAGTGGTGTTTGAGGATACTATTCCTCTAGTTATCATTCATAAAAATGATGCACCTAGGGACATTCAAGAGAATGTCCGATCAGATCAGTCTACGCATGTTCCTATTCAGCAACCACTGAGATGCTCTGCACATGTCTCACATCCACCTGATAGATATGTTCCAGATTTAGATTTTGTTATGCTAACACATGCCTATGAGCCTTCTTGCTACAAAGAGGCTATGCAGACAGAGGATCAATTCAAGTGGGAGCCTGCCATGAAGAGTGAGTTGAATTCTATTCACAAGAATGGTACTTGGGATTCAATACCTTTGCCAAAGGGCAGGAAAGCTTTACCATGTAAATGGGTATATAAGCTAAAATTCACATCAGATAGTGCTTCTCCAAAGTATAAAGCACGACTTGTTGCAACGGGTTTTAAGCAACAACATGGTGTTGATTTCGAGGAAATCTTCTCTCTAGTGGTCAAGATGACTACCCTGCGCATGTTGCTTTGATTTGTTGCAATGAAGGACTTAGAGCTAGTCCAAATGGATGCGAAAAGTGCTTTCTTGCACGGAGATCTTACATATGAGATCTGTATGGAACAACCAGAGGGTTACGTGTACAAAAATGTCATAGTTGAACTTGGAAATTGTAAGTTGTTCAATCATCAATGTTAATTAATAATAGATTATAGATTCATAAGAGATTTAAAGTTTTGTTTAGGCCCCCTAGTTCTCAAACATTATACATACATATTACATACAAAAACATATACATGCATTCATACATGTATACATGTATGAATGCATGTATGTATGTGTGTCCACACACACATACATATATATATATATATATATATACACACACACACATACACACACACACACACACACACACACACACACACATATATATATATATATATATATATATATATATATATATATATATATATATATATATATATATATATATATATATATATATATATATATATATATATATATATATATCTATGTGTGTGTGTGCGTGCTCATAAATTTTGGTAGTGATGTGTGTGAACACTCCTGTAGGACCACCGGGGAACTTTTTTCCCTCTTTAGGAGGTCTTTTCCCCCAACTTGTATATATGCCTATAACCCTAACATGTTACTTATCTTTGTACATTCACTTGGTAATACATTCAATATTGTGTAGTGTGCTCTAGGGTTTAGGGTTTCGGGTTTAGTGTATATATATATATATATATATATATATATATATATATATATATATATATATATATATATATATATATATATATATATATATATATATGTGTGTGTGTGTGTGTGTGTGTGCGTGCTCATATATTTTGGTAGTGATGTGTGTGAACACTCCTTTAGGACCACCGGGGAACTTTTTTCCCTCTTTAGGAGGTTTTTTCCCCCAACTTGTATATATGTCTATAACCCTAACATGTTACTTATCTTTGTACATTCACTTGGTAATACATTCAATATTGTGTAATGTGCTCTAGGCTTCTTCTTCTTCCTTGTGTAGTTCGCATGCTCCCATAGACCTCAAAATCAAACAATTGGTAATAGACAAGTCGTTGCTTCATTTAGGCTGTCATCAACACCCCTCCAATCACTGTCTTAGAATTTCACGAAAGTTGGTGAAGGCGATTGGGAGTTCAAAATGGCTTCACTTTGTGGCATTGGAATTTTGATATGAGCTCATTTTGGCCTCCCAATGCACTATCACAATGCCTCTATAGAAAATTTCATCCTTCTCTGCCAAACATATATACAGGCTTTGGTTTGCCAGTACAAGCATCTCAAAGTTTGCTACAAGTTTAGTAGAGCTCGATAGGGTAGTTCTATTCAATATTTTGAGATACATTTATTTTTCTGCATCAGGGTATTTAGTTAGTGGCCATGGATGAAAGCAATGATGTATTTTGTATGTTGGTTGTTGAGGAAAAGTTGGATGGTACTAATTACCCATTGTGGGCAGATATGATGGGTCATGTATTGGTAGCAAAAGGGATAGAATATTGTGTAGGGTATTGAAAAATGATCTACTACACTTGCAAGTATAGTTATTGGAGGTGATGCAGGTGGCATTGAAGATGATGATCTTCATATTCATGTTCATGTTGTGGTTTGAGAGTAAGCACATGAATGAAGGAGATTCCATGGAAATTTTTTTGACAAAGATTAAAGATTTGAATGGGAGTTGACTATAGGGAATACTATCACCTTCACTAAAAACTCCTCTTATTTTGTAATGGGAGTTGGCAAGATCATTCTTACTATTGCTGATGGTAGTTCTTTTTTCGTGCGAGGGATCAAGAAAAATCTATTTTCAGTTTCAACATTAGCCAAGATCAGCTTAGTTGTCAAATTTGTTGATGATAGATGTGTCATGTTGCTCACTAGCCCTAATGAGAAGTGTATTGATGAATTTCAGGATGATTTTCATGCCTCTTTTGAGATGTCAAATTTGGGACACATTAATGTAGTGTTTTGGCCTTGAGGATTGTAAACCTCTTGCCAGTCCTATGGAAACAATTTTAGAGTTGAGTCTTCATGATGTTGGAGATGCATTTGACATGTTTCTCTATTAGCAAGTTGTTGTATCCGTGATTCACTTATGCATAACTTGGCTAGATATTCAGTTTTTTTGTCTCTTCGTTGAGTAGGTTTATGCCTTGCCCAGGTTTCAAGCATTGGTTGATGGTTAAGTTCATTTTCTCTAATTCAGTGGTACCCGGTTATTTGGATTGTTTGATCCCAAGGGGGGATCACTATCGCCAGACTTACGTGCTTTTTATGACTTTGACTGGGATGGTTGCTATGAAACTTATGTGTCCACTAGTGGTTCTTGCTTCATGCTTAGTAGCTCATGCATATCTTGGTTGAGCAAGACACGGCCTATTGTGGCCACTTCTAGTTGTGAGGTTGTGTATAGGGAAGTGTTGACCTCTGGTTATGTAGTCTGGTTAAGGAACAAGATAAGGTTGATAGGGTCCTTAGGTTGGTAGAATCCAATAACACTCGATTCTTGTGTTTTTCCTCAACTACTTCACTAAATTAATATATTGAACTATGAACACTATCAATAACCGATTACACTATCTTCACTGAATTACATCGAACAAATTGACATAATATATACTTCACCAAGGAGTTTAATTGTTACACCAATTAACTTTACCGAACAATTATCATACTTACTTAATCCAACATAACAAAACACTTTAGACTACAATACACAACAATATGAAGAAGTGAACTATCTCTATGCGATAGAACACAGATAGCCCAGCATGTTTGATGGCTGTCTCTGACTTCGTTTCTTGCTCTCTGCGCATACAAGATAGAATGGTATTTATTATGTGAAAAGTTACATTCGGTGGGGTCTCTACCTCTTCGTCAAATCTCATTAGGATATATTACATAGCTGTCCAACAACTAACACTGGCATGCTCGGAGGACCTGAACCCAAAAAATAACTAAGTAGAGTGGCTTATTCTACATCATCTTACTCATCTTTCGAAGGGGTAAATACATCATTTTTAAATGAATCGCGGGCTTCGACAAAAGTGTTGTGGATTTTCTTAGATATTTTTTTCAGGAGATTCTGCACTTCCTCCAGTAGGAGAGTAGTAGATCCTTCGAGGTACCCAACATGGAAGCCTGGTTCAAAATTGAGTGGCTCTGTGCTTCAACAAGTTGTAGGTTGAACTCTGCCTGTAGATAGAAATCTTGTTTTGCCAAATGTTTCCAATGTTGACAACTTTGTTCCTTCAATGACTTCTCAACCTCTACAAACTGTTGGAGAGTGATCACCTATTGGTTGGCTACCATGAGATACTGTTCTTGCTACACAGTTTGAGCAGATAGTTGCTCATTGGTCTCGCGTAGGGCAGTGGCTGCCTAGTGTAGGAGTTCATAATCATTGGCTTGATCTTGAAGTTGAAACTGCATCTCATTGATCATGGTTGCACCATGGTCTCTTCTCTAGCTGTTGGATGCGGGAGAGATGTCGAGCATTGGCTTCTGGAAAGATCACTCAAGTCCGGAGAGAGCAGTGAAGAATGAGGTTGACACTTTCGTCTTCCTCATCTTTTGAAGGGAGGGAAGTCTGTAAGGATGATGTGAGTGGTAATGGGGATTTCACTAGGATATAAAAAAGATAACAGATAGGGAAGATGGGTCTCTCGAATGATGTGTTGGCGTTCTTTATGAATGCGGTTAAAGAGTATGATCGACCAATTGATCAATCATTGGGTGATAGCAGCGATGATGTAGTGAAAATGACGGGATATGTCATAAGGGTGGTGTTGCAGGTTGAGGGCGATGACCAAAAAATGGAGAATCGAGCACTCCAACTCAGGTCTGTAGCTAATGTCATACTCATTGGAGCTATGCCACAAGAATAGTTGTTCCATGGTTGTGTGAGAAAGGAAGGTCTTGGCAGCAACCAGGGAAGTTAGGGCATTACAAGACAAGGGAGCCTCCACAAAGAGTCAGAGCAGAGGGAGAGTCAAGCAGGACCAAGTAGGCAGAGCAGTCAACAAAGATTTGGCAACTAAGCCTATCCAATTTTTTTAAAGATAAATCTTTTTCAAAAGTAATTTTCATCACCACACCAACATTGTAGATACCATTTTTGGTAGATTAGACTCCATTTTATTTCAAGGCGAGGAGTCCTTGAGCTTGAGGAGTATTAGAAGTACCCATGTGTCAATTTTTATAATTTTTAGACTCCGTTTGAGCCCTCAAATAAGCCTTGGAAGCTAATTTTTAACTAGGCCAGACACTAGGTCTAGAAAGGGCCAAAGCTAGTCAAAAACTATAAAAAGAGCTAGAGAGCTCATCTTTGAAGTTGGCTTGTTGGAGATTAAAGCTTATGTAAAAGAGATCTTTTGTAATAGAACACATTCCATTGCTCCATCTCTTTGTCTTGCCATGTGTGCGCATGTGTGTATGTGTGTGCATGCTAGTGTGCTTCTCACTCATGCACTTGTGCATCTCACTTGATCATGGTCTTCATACCCTCCTTGCATCTTCCCAGATTGACAATTATGAGGTGGATCTCCTCATGTTGATACTTGCTATTGTGCTAGAGCGAAACCAAATTTGGCGCCATTGCCAGGGATCAAGCTTTGAGGACAAGCGTGTGATGGTAAAACGTAGAGACATGATGTTGGAATCATAGGTAATCTCTTACTTTTTACTCTCCTACATGCTTCATCATCATCACCACCATCTCTACTCTCCATCTCCTTCCATCACCATTTGGTCATATCTCCAGATTCCATCTCCAATACCTCATTTCACTAGTGAGCATGAGAATTTTTATGTGTTGCTTTCGCATGTTTCTTGGGTGTTCTTGTAGGTACGAGCATCCACAGCAACTATAGCAACTCTAACAGGAAGAAAAAATCTCTGTATACGTCTTGAGGCATTGAGCTTTGTCCATCACGATAGATAGAAAAAATCACTTTTTGGTAAAACTGAGTAGACAACCATAGACTAGAGGCCTTGCATATCAAAAATCCACAAAAATTTCAAGAAAATTTGCATTTTATCTATCCATTGCGATTGAAACGATCAATCACGATTGACATTGTCCATCGTGATGGATAGCCTGTCCATCGTGACAGACAGACCACGATGGATACCTCTATCCATCACAATAGATACCATCCATCATGATGGACACCCTTGTCCATCACGATCGACACAAAAATCGTGATTGACATGCACTCAACCAAAAACCTATACATTGTGACACATAGAAACACGATTGACAATAATAAATGCAAAAAACCAAAATTTTTAGTCCATTGCGATTGACAAACCATGACGGATTGCCTGTCCATCGCGACAAACAGGTGTCCATCATGACGGACACTGTTGTCTATCCCGATTGACAGAAATATCGTGATTGACACCTGGTCTCGACGAAAACTCCATCCATTGCGATGCATAGGCCCATGATTGATAGGTATTCATGCATAAATCCAAAAAATTCTCTGTCCATTGCGATTGATAGCCCTGTCCATCGCGATTGACAAACATTTTCGGCAAATTTGTTAGGGTTTTTTAATTTTCAAATTTTGGCTAATTTTAATAATAAATTTCAAGTAATTGGAGCATAATGAGGCCCCCAAGCAAATAATTTGAGAAATCGTAGTTGCTTCTTTGCCTGTTTTAAAGCCCAAAACCTTGAATAGACATACCTTTTTCATATGAAATCCGTTTCCAATGATCTTGAAGTTGAGATTCCACAAGGGTAAGGAAGCTAAGGGGTCTTTAAGGAAGTCGTTCATCAAGACAAACAAAAATTTGGCCTTTGAATTACATGAATGAAAATGGTATATTAATTCCATTAAATTTAACTCTTCATCTAACTTTGGGATTTTTATTGGTCCATTGAGAGCATAAAAGGGTGTTCAGAGCAAGAGTGTGTTGAAAGCTTGAGAATGAGTTTCTTGAGCATTCTAGGGTGATCCAAAGGACTTGACATTGGAGGATTCTCAACCCCCTTAGTCAATTCCTAGCTTAGGCTAAGTATGGCTAGTGGTATTGATTAATTAGGGCTATGTTAGGCACAATACAAGTTCAAGAACCCTAATTACTCAAGTGCAAGCATAATTAGGCTAGCTTTGCGACAAAGGTTAAAGTGAAAGAACATGAATCGAGTGATCAAACCTCAAGTGCATTAAAACTCAAGTGTTCCTCATGATGAAAACTATCGAAGAAGAAGTGACAACCTAAGAACAAGGGATTAATATAAAAGAACTTTGCATTGAGGGTGTACTTCAAAAAATTGGGATAAAAGCCAAGGCATATGAACCTTAGGTTAGGAAGATATCTAGGACATGATAGACAAAGCATTAGATCTTCTGAAGCTAGTGTCAATCATATAGCTTGTTCATGGGCCCAACAATTGAGTGATTCCCATATCAGAAACTAGTGACTCTGAGATGTCATATAGCATGGAGCGCCCAGTAGATAGCTCAAGAGTGGCATACCTAGAAAAAATAGGACATTATAAGACTCACTTGGAATATATCAAGACCAACCAATTAGGTGCTCGCATCTATGAGGACGGTCTACGAAGATCCATTGTCCAAATTAAAAACCCTAATCAACCTATTGGACTAGAACACTCGGTAGTCAAATTTGCAAACGATTCGTACCTTGATAAAGAAGGGACCATGTATGTAGTCACTAACCAACTATATAGAATAAATGAATTTGGTAACATAATCCTAGAGGCCGAGATAGGTGACATAGAGCAAGGGAATTTGGGAAGAGATCCAAGAACCACTAGAGGTAAGCCGGTCCTAATCAAAATACTCACACCAGATTGGATTCCGCAGGATAACAAAGGTGTAGAATTGTTTTGGAATAGGGAGACAGATGAAGCCTTTTATAGGTTTAAGACCGATCAACCTAGCAAAGTAGGAAGTGTGACAATATATGAATTTAAAGATCGTGACACCCCAGGCAAGGTGGTATACTTAGACAACACATTGTAGAGTGTTTATGGTAATGGAGTAGGGTAGGCATACCTACACTTGGAAGGGTGAATTTGTTTTTCCCCAACCAATATCCAATGTCTTTTATGATAATCAAGGAGCTGGGACATCCCAAGCTCATGGAACTCAGAGGGACAGGAGTAGAGATAGACACGAGGTAAGCTTCGCCAACCCAATGGGAAGAGAAAGAGTGGCAACAGAAATGGATAGAATGGAAACCGATCGTAATAGAGGCCCAAGGAACCAAAGAAATGCAAATGAATTCCCTCTACCAAGGCCTAGAGAACACACTAGGATTTTGAGGCCTACACAACTGGTTAAGTCCATGAAGAACTATTTCAATGGTACAAGAGACCCATGCGATCATGTGGCAGAATTTAGGCAAGTCTTGAGAGCTGAGCAAGTTGATGACTTATTCATGAAATACAATGCTTTTGGTCTAACACTCAAGAACATGGCTCTTATGTGGTTTCAACCACTACACCAGAGACAATTCAAGAACATAGACCAATTGCTAGAAGTCTTCATTACTAAGTTTTCTAAGAGCGGCATAAGGCACAACACATCATTGTTGATCCATAGCTTTGAACAAACACCTCAAGAGACAGTGGGACTCGTAGGAAGAAGATTTAGGCAATACTTGGAGAGATGTCCTATTCCAGAGCTACCCACATTAGCCAAACAAGTGGCATTGTTCCTAGATGGACTGTTGAGTGCTAAATTGAGATCCTACGTGTATCTAAAGGAATCAAGAACCATAGATAAATGTGTAAACATGTGCATAGATATTGAAGATAACCTCGGTGAGGAATTAGATCTCTCTAAGGTTTACAAAGATTCAGATAGTTCCACTAGCCTTATATCCAAACCCACTAGTTCTATTGATGAATTGGCAGAAAAAGTAGCTCAAAAGTTAGGAGTCTCTAGAAAGCAGACACCTAGATTTGCCCTAGTGAAATGATGCTACACCTATGGAGGAGATCACATGGCCAATGTGGGCCCAATCATGGCTCAACCCCAAGTGAACCCTAACAGTCAATACTGCACCATAGAAAGGAGGTATACTAACCACACCGCACAAGATTGCCCATATAATAAGCAAGTGGTTAGGCAAAATTTTCCATAGACATATCCACAACAGGGGAGATACCATAACTAGTACCCACTATAGCACTATGTTAGATCCCAACAACCCTACCAGCCACCCTATCAAGCTCAACAAAGGCCTCAACCAGTGTTAGTTCAAAAACCTCCACCTCCAACCAATGTAATCCCAGTAAAGTATGTGGTGGTTGAGGAAAATTTGAATAGAGCCTTAGTGCCAATATCACCATTGATCTCAAAAAGTGACCCGAATAATCACAGTTTTGACTCCTCTCAAATGGATAGTCCAACGGCCTACTATATGCAGTCACCGGAGCATAATGAGACTTACTGTTATGAAGATCCTAGCAAACCTAGTTGGGAGCCAGAATATGTTAATGTAATGTACACAAATCCTAATTCTAGGCCCTAACCTAGATAGACAAGACCCCCAACACCTAGAGGACCATGTTATAGGTGCCAAGGAGATCACTTCATTCATGATTGCCCTAAACTTGCACCTATGCAACCCCAATTAGTGACAATTTAAGGTTTTTGTTAGGATTGTGGGAAGGAGCACCTTCTATGGGATTGCCCTAAGAACCCAAACAATGTATCGAAAGTCACTCCCATTAATGTCATTGGGTTAGTAGTAGACTCTACTGGAAATGTAACTTCCACTGCCCCAGTGCAAGTGATCACTAGAGCTCAAGCATTACAATAGAACCAAGGCCTAGGACACGAAAAGAATTCTCAGATTAGTGAGACTGAGAGTCTAACTAAGAAAAGAACAAGAACCTGGAAAGATAGCCATGAAGGAATGAAAAGGTGATGGTCAAAGAAGATGAGTGAACTTGAGGAAAGCCTGAGAGAAACAAAGGCCAAGATAGTTGAACTCACATCTCAAACGCACTCTCACACATCACCACCACCATCCCCATTACCTTCTAGTCACCACCTTCTAATCCACCTCATATAACCCCATCACCACCTAGAGTAGGATTAGTCTTAGTGGATCCCACTCTTGAGGACTTAGACATGATGCTTAAAGCATATTAGGCCAAAATCCAAGAAGGGCCAAATGTGATAGATCGTGAAAGATGTTAACCCAGGGCTGACTTAGAGATTGAAATAACAAGGCTTTGTGCTAAGATGTTCGAATTGGCTCAAACCATGTTTGAAGCTAGTCATCTCTTCAATTGCTCTAGTTCAACCAAAACTCAATTACACTTTGATGAATTATTAGAAAGATTGGAAAAGATAATAGCTGAGTCGGGAAAGCAAACTACATTACAAGTGAGTAACATTAGAAGTGAAAGGATAAGTCTTCCTCCCAAGGATTTTTATGTTCCCAACTCCACTGACCCAGGTACCACTGCTTCTGTAAATCAATACTCACAAGAATTTCTAAGAGAAATTCAAGAAGAGAAATGGGCAAAAGAAATTGAAAATCCTCCTCCCACTGAACTCGTGGATGAATTACATGATCACTTTCCACAAGATATTCCTTCTATTTATGGAGATCAAGAAGATACCGCATCAAGTGAACGATTAGACTTTGAGTCTAATTCCTTACAAGAACCGCCGCATTTCACAGGCCCATGGGAGGTAAAGTCTACCTACTTGAGAGGACTGATGGTCATGATAAGGAACAAAGACTTAGTCATACCTAGGAATACAGAAGTGGTGAAGAACACTAAAGTGTAGTGCAATCTCACTTTAGAAGAGCTACTCAAGGTTAAGCGAAAACTATGGAAACATGTAGCCAATCAAGTACCAGAAGTGGTCAAAACCCATTCCCAGGTAGGATAACATAGAACAATACTTGAAATACCTTTGGATAAGATAGGAGACAAGAGTGAATGCGAACAAGGAAACACCTATCTCCCCATCACTAATCAATGTTACACAGCCAAGGATATTTTGGACTCAAGGGCAGGAGTTGCAATTGCCACCACTTCCCTATGGAAGCGTTGGGGAAAACCAACACTTAGGCCAATGAGAATGAAACTATGAATGGTTGATGGACACATAGAGAGACCTTTTGGCTTGCTAGAAGGGATAACTCTCACTACTTGTGGTGTAGAGTTTGAGCATACTTTTACCATATGTGACTTTAACAAAAACCAGGCCTATGAGATGATTTTGCAAAGACCATTCATGAGATGATTGCAAGTAGTGCAGGATTGTGGAACTAATTCTTTGTATTTTGTAACACTTAGGAGTTAGAACCAAAGTCAATCTCAATGATTACTCCCATAGAGACGTGCCCCCTATACAGTGGAATCCCATCCATAGATCTATGGATGATATGGAATCAGTGCATTCCATAGGAACGAGATCTTCATGGATGCATGAAGACACCCACTTATGCATGTGAAAAGTAGCAATAGAAGAAGAGAATAGAGAAAATGCTAGAGAGGTAGGTGCGAAGGAAACTCATAGATCAGCCTATGCACCTGTGGTATTTCTAGATGAAGAGTTTAAACCTCATGGTTGGGAAAAAATCCTAGTGATAATGGATGTAGCTATCAATGAATAACAATGGACAACACATTGTGATGAAGATGGCTATGACATTTTAGTTTTCACCATAGAACCAATTATGTGTGATTCGGTTATCAAAGAATGCGGGCCTAATATGGAAGAAATTGAACAGTCAAGTGACTTAGATCTAGAGTCAATTATTATGGACCCTTTTTGTGCTTCAGAAGAAGAACACCTCTGTGTATTAGAAGCTCACACTCAAGGATGACAAGAACTTACAAATGGTGTGAGGTTAGCCACACAGGTAACCACAAAGAGTGAAGGCAAGAAAAGAAAGAAGAGAGAACTCCCACCGGAAGAGGAAGAATCCTTGTTTGAAGTTCTTGAAAACTTTAAAAAGTATGAGATAGAGGATCAAAAAGTCATGATCAGGATGCTTAAGCAAGAAGCACTCATAGGAGTGGCCTATGAAAATAGAGACAGCTAAAAAGATTATTTTGACCATAGAACAAATGATGCATGCATCTACATACGACATGATCTAATTGAGGAAGAAGAACAGGATTTGATTGAACTATTGAGAGAATACAAAGATGTGTTTTGCATGGAGTTATAAAGACTTTAAAGGGGTAGACCCTCACATATGCTCACATACAATTCCCACGACCTTAGAAGCCAAACCATCTAAGGAGAAGCCATACACATACAATGAAAATTATGCAGGCAAGATCAAAGAAGAGATAGATCATTTGGTAGAAGTCGGATTTATCTATGAGATTGAGCACACTGAGTGGGTTTCCCCCACTATAGTGGTGCCCAAAAAGAATGGAAACATTAGAGGAAAAAGTGAGCCCTGCATGGGCCTTGTAAGGATTCCTAATTTTTAGGGATTAACTGGCTTAATCTATGGGTTTAATGGGTTGCATAAAACCACTAGTGGTATCATGAATAAAATAATGGAACATTATAATCTTTGTTTTTTTCTCCAATTCGTGAGCGTCCATAGCCTTTGGATCTTCGAAATCGATGGCGTACATTAAAATTTGAATAGATCTAGAGAGAGATGGCGTGAGAGCTCTTGGGAGTGGGGACCATGCTGTTGTAATAGCTCTGCAAAAATCTCCACCATCAGATATTAGAGGATCCAATGGAGGCCCGCAAACGGGGCTGATCGATTTTTGCAGGCATTTATAATCCGTTAGATCTAGGATAGCGTCCGAGGGCAGCCGTTGAAAGGCACCTTTCTCTTTTGGCAGAGGAATCTTCACCATCCATTCAATCATGCATCCAATGGACCAAACTCAAGGCGTCCAAAATCTGGCCGAATTTAAGTTCCGCCGTCCGATCTTGCAGGCCATCCAAAGGCTCATAGAAAAAGAGGATTTATGTCATGATTACTTTCATCTCAACCATTCAATCTCAAGACAATCCAAGGGTCTACGTGCATTCGCGACTTGACTTTTCTCTTTTAACATAAGCCTTTGGATCTATGAGGAATCTAAGGGCTCTAAATGATTTTTGAGGTTTTGAAAACCATTCTCAGAAGAAAACCATCAATTATAAATGGTTTTGGGGTCTTTGACCACTCAAAAACAAGGGAAGCCTATGCCTACCCTAGGTGATTAAGAGACTAGACTGTGTCCACCACCCTCTTCTCATTGGTCCATCCCTAATCACTCCTTAATCTAAAAGGCCCATGCAGGGTTCATTTTTTCCCCTAATGACTTGCAGGTATGCATTAACTTGAAGAAGGTTAAGAAAGCCACTATTAGAGATAGTTATCCACTTCCTATCACTGAGCATCTATTAGAAAGAGTGACAGACAAGGAAGTTTACAGCTTCCTTGATGGATTCTTTGGCTACTTCAAGTGGCCATTACTCTAGAAGATCAGCATAAGATGGATTTTGCCATAGAGTGGGGCATATTTGCATTTTGAGTAATGCCATTTAGGCTCACCAATGCCTAGCTACCTTTCAGAGGTTGATGTATCATGTGTTCAAAGAGTTATTGCGTAAAAACTTGGAAGTCTATGTAGATGATCTATCTACTCACACAAATATTAGACAAACACATATACTTGAGCTTAGACAAATCTTCGATAAATGTAGAGAATATTAGGTGTACTTGAACCTAGAAAAGTATGTTTTTATGGTCAGGCAAGGCAAGATTCTAGGATAGATAGTGTCAAAGAATGGAATATCCACAAATGACGAGAAATTTAGAGCTATTGCAGGGTCATCTAGGCCTAAGAATGTCAAGGAAGTACAAGCTTCCATGGGGCATTGTGGGTATTATCGACGGTTTATTCATATGCATGTGATCATTGCAAAGCCTCTATACTCCCTCTTGACCAACTTCAAATGGAGGGATGAATGTGAAAACTCCTTTAATGAGCTTAAGAGACAACTGTCTTTAGCACCAATCTTGACTACACCAGATTGGAACAAGCCATTCCATGTTCATGTGGATGCATCCAGTTATGCTATTGGGTGTGTACTAGCACAACCTACTAGTGAAGGTAATATGGATCTTCCCATTGCTTATGCCAATCGAAAATTGTTGAAGCTCAAGGTCAAGGACAAGCATAAGAAGTGCATCAGAGAAGTGGAGACACAGGAAGAAGGAGCACATAGGCAGCTCCAAGAAGTGTATGTCAAATTTTCAGAAGAAATCCCTATAAAATAGTGATTTTCATCACTAGATGCCATTGTAAATATCATTTCACCTCTTTTAATCTCCATTTTGTGAAAGCTTAGGAGTCCTTTAGCTTGAGGAGCATTAGAAGTATCATCCTACCAATTTTCATAATTTTTAGACTCTGTTTGGGCCTTCAAATAAGCCGTAGAACTTAATTTTTAAGTAGGCCGAACACTAGGTCTAGATAGGGCCAAAACTAGCTATTACCAGCCCTCTTTTTACTTCCCCATTTTTGTCTATAGATCCCCTCATTGGACACCCCATTATACCTAGCATAGAAGGACACCCAAGACCCACCGAAGGTAGTTTAGGTTGTCATGAGGAAGGAGATAAGGAAGAGAGCTTGCACACAGACTCTCACAATCAAAGAGAAGCACACACTCAGATTGAGGCAAGGAAGAACGATCTTCTTCTTCTTCTATTACATAAAAAAGGAATGTACAAGAATGACCTAAAAACAAGGATACAACTAGTGCATGTTGGAGTTAGACGTCTGCGGAAGCACGCGAACAGCACAAGGAAGAAGAAGAAGCTTGGAGCACAACACACAAGACTGAATGTATTACTAGAGAATGTACAAAGATAAGTAGCCCATTAGGGCAATAGGCGTATATACAAGCCGGGGGAAAAAAACCTCCTAAAGAGGGAAAAAAGTGCCCCGACGGTCCTAGAGTGTTCACACACATCACTACCTAAATATATCAACAAATCCCCCTTGGGAGTGATGCGGTGAACAAGGAGCTGGCACTCATGTATAAGGAAGTGCCGAGCTATGTGGAAATCACTCCACAAAAGGAAGTAAGCCCAAAGCTTTGCGGAAAGCTTCAAACTTCTCCCTAGGCAGAGCCTTCGTGAAAAGGTCTGCAATCTTCTCCTGCGTGGGCACATATGCCAAGCTGATCTCCCCAGCAGAGAACCTCTCCCTGACATAGTGATAATGCACCTCAATGTGCTTAGTGCGAGCATGGAACACAGGGTTCCTCGCAACTGCCAATGCGCTCTGACTGTCAGTGAAGATGGTGGTGGCAGAAGACTGGCCAACACCCAAATCAGCCATAAGGCGTCTGAGCCACACACACTCAACAGTCGCTGTGAAAGCTGCCCTATACTCAGCCTCACAACTGGAAGTGGCCACAGTAGGCTGCTTCTTGCTCAACCAAGATATACATGAGCTACCAAGCATGAAGCAAAAACCACTGGTGGACACACGAGTGTCATAGCAACCAGCCCAATCTGAGTCAGAAAAAGCATGCAAATCTGGCGGTAGTGATCCCCCCTTGGGATAAAACAACCCAAGTAGCCGAGTACCACTCAAGTAGCGAAAGATGCGCTTAACCGCTTTCCAATGCGTGACTCCTGGGCAATGCATAAACCTGCTCATCTGTGAGACAGCAAACTGAATATCTGGCCGAGTAATGCATAAGTAAATCAAGCATCCAACAGCCTGCTGATAGAGAACAGCATCAAATGCATCTCCAGCATCATGAAGACTCAATCGTAAACCTGTCTCCATAGGAGTGGCAATAGGCTTACAGTCTTCAAGGCCAAAACGCTGCAATAATGTGTCAATATATTTCGTTTGACACAAAGCCATTCCACCATCAACTTGCATAAACTGAATGCCCAAATAGTGATGCAAATGCCCCAAATCAGACATCTCAAATGAGGCATGCAAATCAGCCTTGAAATCAGCAATATGCTTCTCAAGAGGACCAGTGAGCAGCATGTCGTCTACATAGACAACAATGATCAGAAGCACATCATTAGCACGCTTAACATATAAGGTGCTTTCAGTTGGACTGTTCTCAAAACCATGTGCAATCAGATAGGCATGTATTTTCTCATACCAAGCACGTGGTGCTTGCTTTAAACCATATAACGCCTTCTTTAACCTCCACACCTGGTTTTCATGCCCTTTCTGCACAAAGCCACGGGGCTGAAAAACATACACTTCTTCATGCAAGTCACCATTCAGAAATGCTGTTTTAATGTCCAACTGATGTACATTCCAACCATGATGGGCTGCAAGTGCACAAATGCTCCGAACAGTAGTCATACGGCATGTAGGTGCAAAGGTCTCATCAAAATCAATGCCTCTTTCCTGTGCATAACCCTTTGCAACAAGCCTAGCCTTATACCTGTCAACTGTACCATCAGGTTTACGCTTCAGCTTGTATACCCACTTAGTGCCAATGGCCTTCTTGCCAGGAGGCAAGTCACATAAAGACCATGTACCATTCTTCATTATAGCATCATATTCAGATTGCATAGCAGCCTTCCAATTTTCTGAATTTTGTGCTTCATCAAAAGAAACAGGCTCATTCTCATCACAGAGACTAGATGCAGCCATAGCATAGCAATCTGATGCAAAGGAGGTACTATGAGAGCCTGAACGAGTACGATATGACAAAGGTGCATCTAATTTGCTGTCACGCAAAGTCTGCACCAGCCATTTTGGCATAGTTTTTGCCTGTTCAATATCAGCTCTCTCATCAACAAGTGCATCATGTAAATCTGCATCAGAAATGGAATGATCTGCATCATCATATGAAACCTGCAAAGGCTGAGAAGTTGCCTCATTGGGACCAGCGCTAGCCTGTCCACCTGTAAAAAGAGGCATCAAAGTATCATACATGTCTTTGGAGCTAACAGATGTCTCCTTAGTACATGAAAGCAATGGCTGAATAGCATCTTCCACAAAGACAACATCACGGCTAACCAGAATGCGTTTAGTCTGTGGATGATACAGACGATAGCCTTTACTTTCAGAACTGTACCCAACAAAAATACATTTTACTGCCTTATCATCCAATTTTCTGCGATGTTGTTCAGGCACTAATGCATATGCCAAACAACCAAAAACACGCAGATGAGCAACAGATGGCTTGCGGTCATGCCAAGCCTCATATGGAGTGATAGACTGCAACGCTTTGGTGGGACACCTGTTCAGTACATATGCTGCACACATGACAGCCTCAAGCCAGAAACTATGTGGTAAAGCCTGACTTTTGACCATGCACCTCGCCATCTCCATGAGTGACCTGTTCTTTCGTTTAGCAACTCCATTCTGTTGAGGTGTATACGGCACTGTACACTGGTGTTTTATCCCACGTTCAGCCAGAAATGCATTAAAATCTGAAGACATATATTCCCCCCCTCGATCAGAACGGAGGGTGCCCATTTTACATGCTGACAGATTTTCAGCCAAAACCAAAAACTGTTTGAAGCACATGAACACTTCGGACTTTGCTTTGAGTGGATATACCCATGCATGCCTGGAAAAATCATCAATGAAAGTCACGAAGTAAAGGTAATTTCCAAAAGAGGGTGTCTGCATAGGACCACAGACATCACTATGTACAAGCTGCAATTTCTGCATAGCCCGAACTGAACCATCTTTTGGAAAGGAAGAACGCTGCATTTTGCCCAAAATACAGCCTTCACAAACATGTTTTCCAGGTGCCTCAAGTTTGGGCAAAGAGGACACCATTTCAGATTTCTGCAGGCGTAACAAGCTAGCAAAATTCAGATGACCAAAGCGTGCATGCCAAAGCTTTGCATTTGACATAGCCTGAGAATCATGAACTGCACATGCCGAATCATTCACAGATCTTTCATAGTCTATGAGCTTATACAGCCCACGACATAAAATGCCAGAAGCAATAATCACATCGCCATTTGAGAGATCATGGACTGTACACCTGTCATCAACGAATTTCACAACCAAGCCAATCTTGGCTAATGCAGAAACTGATAACAGGTTCTTTTTGATCCCTGGCACAAATAAAGCATCTGACAAAGTGAAAGAACTACCATCAGCAGTAGTCAGAATGATCTTACCAACTCCCATAACAGGATAAGAGGAGTTATTGGCGCATGTGACAGTATTCCCTGTAGGGGCAGGCTCGAGTGAAGAGAAGAAACTGCGCTGCGAGGTAATATGTTTGGTCGCCCCACTGTCAAAGTACCAAACATCTGAGTCTACTGCAGACATGCACTGATCATGAGAAGATGGGTCAAAACTGCAGACAGTAGTAAACGCCCATTCTTCTTCCTGCACAAGATTTGCAGACTCTGTTTTTGGTGTAGAGGCCTCTGCAACAACCATTCCAGCCTCTTTCTTCTTTGCCTCTTTAGCAGCCAGTTTTGGACAGTTCTTTATAATATGATAATTTCCTTTACAGTACTTGCAGAACAATTTCTGCTTTTCTGATTTCTTCTCATCTTTATCCTGGTTCTTCGATTGTGCAGCATTTGCAGATTTCTGCTTACTAGTAGAAGAGCTCCATTTTCCTTTGCCCTTCTGACTAGCCAGGAAAGCTTGATCTGCAACACGCATAATGGACCTGTTCTGCCTGGACTGATCTTCCTGCAACAGAACAGAGACTAATTCCTCAAATGACAAGGCATTCGGATTGCCTTTCATCATCAATCGAAGAGTAGAGGCAAAACTCTGATATGAATCAGGAAGGCCATTCAGAACGGTCTACACAAGTGAGCTATCTGGTATAACCTCATCAGCAGAAATCAATTGTTCCTTCAGGTCTTTGATCTTTGTAAGAAAACTGTCCATCGAATCACCTTCATTCATGTGCTCACTCTCCAACTGTTTTCGGAGGTAAGCAACACGAGCCTCATTCCTAGCCTGGTACAAAATGGTAAGTGTATCCCAAGCATCCTTTGCTGTTCTGCAAGAGCGAATGTGAGGAATAATGGCACGTTTGACAGACAAAGCTATCAATGCATGTGCCTGGGCATCTCTGCCATCCCAACGAATCTGCTCTGCAGTAGGTGCAACAGAAACAGCAGCACGAACAGGAATCTGCGGAATATCATCTTCGACACCATCTTCATCAGCTCCAACACCTGTATTTGCAGTACCTGTCGTTACAGGTGTAACAGGACGTCTTTCAACACCCTGCACAATGTTCCACAATCCTTTTGCAACCAGTACATGTCGCATCATATAAGCCCATAATGGGTAGTTGGTACCATCCAACTTATCCTCAACAGCCAACATACGGAATACATCACTGCTTTCAGCCATGGCCAGTGACTAAAATACCTTGATGCAGAAAATTGACTGTATCTCAAAAAGTTGAACAGAACTGCCCACACGAGTTCTGCTAGACCTGTAGCAGACTTCGAGACGCTTAAACTGGCGAACAGAAACTGGTATATACCTTTGGCACAAAAGGACGAAATAGCCTGCACAAGCACTGCGATAGTGCGTTCGGAGGCCGAAACGAGCTCAGATCGCGATTTCGGCACCACAAAGCAAAGCTGTTTTGATCTCGGAAACACCCTGAGTATGCTCACCAAATTTTGTGCGAATCTGAGACTGCAAACAGAGGAGTGTCGACGGCGCCCTAGAAGAAGCAACGACCTGCTCTGATACCAATTGTTGGAGTTAGACGTCTGCGGAAGCACGCGAACAGCACAAGGAAGAAGAAGAAGCTTGGAGCACAACACACAAGACTGAATGTATTACTAGAGAATGTACAAAGATAAGTAGCCCATTAGGGCAATAGGCGTATATACAAGCCGGGGGAAAAAAACCTCCTAAAGAGGGAAAAAAGTGCCCCGACGGTCCTAGAGTGTTCACACACATCACTACCTAAATATATCAACAGTGCAATATATAAAGATCATACATAAGGAAAAACCTATTGTCCACGAATGAGTGAGCTGGCAAGAAACAAATGTGCCATCAATCTCGGTAGATAAATCTAATAAAGCTCAATGAAGTGTCCCTGACATATACTGGCATGACCACTATACATGTCAGAGAAATGAAAAAGTAATACGTGTCATCTTGGATCATCACATGTTGAGCTTGATATCTCAATACTCCCCCTCAAGCTCAATGCCATGTCCTCTAATCCAAGCATCTTCAAAAACGGCTTCAACTTCTCTGCTCCAAGTGCTCTAGTGAAGATATCAGCAACCTGCTCATCTGTTCTCACATAAACAAGATCAATATCACCTGCTAATACCTTCTCTCTAATGAAGTGATAATGTATCTCAATATACTTTGTTCTAGCATGAAAAACAAGGTTCCATGCTAGCTGTATGCTGCTAAGATTATCACAATAGATGGTGATAGGCTTTTGCACTTCCACACCTAAATTTGCAAGTAACATCTCCAACCATGATGCCTCACATGCTGCCATTGCAGCACCTCTATACTCAGCCTCTGTACTCGACAAAGCAACAGTGGATTGCTTCTTACTGCTCCATGTAATAGTTGCATCTCCAAGTGAGAATACAAAGCCACTAGTAGATCTTCTATCTAGAATACTACCAGCCCAATCTGCATCGGTGTATCCATGAACCTACAAATCTACACCACCTTCATAAAACAATGCATAATCTAAAGTAGCACTCACATAAAGTAGAGTGCACCTCAGAGCATCGAAATGTAGCTTCCTAGGAACTTGCATAAATTGACTTTCAAGTCCAACAGTATAGCTTAGATCAGGCCTTGTAATTGTGAGATATATAAGGCTTCCCACAATTTTCCTATACATAGTAGCATTTTCTAATGCTTCACCTGATCTAGTAACCAACTTCAAATTCTGATTTAATGGCATAGAAATTGGCTTACAATCAGCCATACCATACTTCTGCAGCATATTCAAGGCATATTGCCTTTGTGACATCCATATACCTGTTTCTATATGTATGAACTCAATGCCCAATGTAGCTCAGTGATGAGTAGCACCTCCTTTAATGTCAATCCGGGAAGACGTGAGGATGGTATGAAGACCTCGAGCAAGTGGCGGCACAAGTGCGTGAGTGAGAAGCACACAAGCATGCACACACATACACACACACGCGCACACACGGCAAGACAAAGAGAGAGAATCAATGGAGTTCTTTAGATTACTTTCAAAAGTTCTTACCAGTTCGTTTCAATTACAATCTAACCTCAAAAATGAGCTCTCTAGCTCCTTTTATAGTTTTTGACTAGCTTTGGCCCTGTCCAGACCTAGTGTCCGACCTAGTTAAAAATTAGGTTCCAGGGCTTATTTGGGGGCTCAAACGAGGTCTAAAAAATACGAAAATTGGTACGCATCTACTTCTAAGGCTCCTCAAGCTCAAGGACTCCTTGGCTTGCACAAAATGGAGCTACAAAAATGTGAAATGATATTTACAATGATTGTTAGTGATAAAATTCACTGTTGTTGTAGGGATTTCTTCTAGTGATCTGCCATACATATCTTCGAGCTCCCTACTTGCTCTTCCTCCCTGCATGTCCATCTCTTTGATCTGCACTAGTGTCTTGAGAAAATATTGGCCTACTTGCCAGATCTTCTTTGACTGCCCTGTTTGCTTGTGCTGTCCCTTCGCTCTGACTCCCTTCTTTGACTTTCACGTCTTGTAAGTCCTGGTGTACCAAGACTACTGCCAACACCCCCCCCACTCTCGTGTCTGTCGCCCCTGACAGACCCTTGTCTAGCTGCTTTTTGGACGTAATATTGGACAACATCGGCGGCGAGGTGGTGTTTTTCTAACCTGAGTCCCCTTGCTAGATCTGTCAGCAATGCATCCCAATTGACTGGCCCTGGGACATCTGGATGTGGCACCCGTAATTGTTCTGAGTGAATGGTTCGCTCCACAGCAAATAAATGGAGGAGATGTGAGGGTCTGGGTACAAATATTTCTGAGTGGTATTCCCAGAACCCTGTTATGAACATCTCCTCGAATGTTTGTTTAAAGCAGGCTGGGAGGTATTTTATTCTGGCGTGCCAAGCATATACCACCTCTATGGAAGGAGTGGTACTCATGTCATAAACTAAATCCTGGTTTCCTGTAAGGAATCCGACACCTGAGAAGTGTGGGTCCTTGATATTCTTGAATGTCCTGAATGTAATAAGCATTAATTCAAAAATTTTCATGCACATCTGGGCCATCACATCAGGGGTATTCCTTAATCGGATGCTCCAGTGCCGTATGGTGGAAATCATGTAATTGACGGTGGGAGGTCCTTGAGGGGGTGCTAGATAGACGTAGTTTAACCATTTGGCGAAGCCTTTGATATTCTTGACTGCAAGGGTAAACTCTGGCCATGTGCGTCTGCGGAAGACAGGAACGTAACAAGGGTTATATTTAATAAAAAGAGGCATATTCGTCCAGGTGCGAACCATCTCCGGGTAGGTTTCAAGGAGTCGGATCCTCCAGGTGGGTTGATGAATGGATCCTTTTTGAGCGCTCTCTGGGATGTCATCTGGCCCGAACTGTGTAGCAAACGTTGGAGGTTTGCCACATCTTTGTTGGATATCTGCATTGTAGTCCGCCAGGAGTATACAATATGGCACGTATTGATCATCATTGGTTCCGATCCATCTATGGTGGGACATGCTGCGGAAGTATTCTGATTTAATAATAGTGTCCTCTATCTTTGCCATAGATTGGATTTGAACTGCCACTCGATCTTCATGAGTTGATGCTGTTTTCTCTAGTGTCTGGAGCCACTCAGGTACTTCAATTTCTAACGTATCCATTCCTTCTGCGGTTTGCTCACCACCTGGCATTGGCATAGGAACGTATGGTTCCTCATACGTCTCATCTACCTCGATGGGTACCAAATCCTCGGGTTCTGGTTCGACAACTGGAGAGGGCTGCCTTTCGTGTGTGAGTAATCTTTCCTGTAATTCGGCCACCTGCTCTTTCAATGTCTTGACTTCCTCTGAAGTCGTGGTCGTTTCTGTGACTCTGGGTGCTGTCTGTTGCTCTTGGAGCTGATTGCGCAGCTCATCACGTTCCCTTTCCAAGTCATCATGAGCTTCTAATAGATCTGCATAGCTGTCCAAGATGGTCTTCATTGTCTCTGAGGGCACAGCTTTAAACTGCTCTGGATCAATTTCGTGTGGAGAGCCTTCCATTGCTGCTTCTAGATTTGCTTCATTTTGTTGCTGCAGCCTCTTGTTCTCTTCAAGGGCGGCCGCCATGTGTTTCCTAAGAAGTGCCAGGTTACGTCGGACTTTGAGATTATCGGCTTGGTATACTTCGAGCAAAGCTTCTAGTTGTTTGACACCTGATTCTGTCAATGGTTGGGGTGCCTCCAATAATGTTTGGTGAGCCTGCTCAAGCGTTGTGTAGCGTTGATTCAGTTCTGCATTTTCTGTTTGTAGAATGTGAAATTGTCTTTGTAAGTTCTGATGGTGCGTTGCCAGTTGTTGATACCGGTCGTCCAGAGCTCTGTACTCATTCTGGAGCTGGTATACACATTGATTTAATGCTAAAAATATGCTATTTACATTAAATAATGCTGGGAGGGGTGAAGATGCAGGGGGAATGGGGCCGGGAATGGGAGATGTGAATGATGTGGATGCAAGTGGAGAGGTGGGTGGAGGGGGTATGGGAGATGAAGGTGGCATGGGGGGAGGGAGCGGTGCTGTGGCAGGTGATGTTTCCATCGTGTCAATTGTTTGAGTGACGGTGTAGATGGGGATCGTGGGTGGAGTGGATGTGACGTCGGTGAACAGGGTGGTGAAGGTGGGCATGGTGACTCCCCCGAATTGGATTCCCGGAGAGAGTGGGATGCCCATGACAATGGTGGTGGTAGTGGACGTGGTAGTGCTAATGTCCTGTGGTGGAGTGAATTGTGTAGTGCGAGGTGGGGATGGTGGTGACAACGGTGCTTCCTGATATTCTTCTGTTTGCGCTGTCTCGCCTGGTGCTGATACATTGATGTGAATTTGCTTCCCGGACCTCCTAGGACGAACAGGAACCCTTTTCTCAAATCTGTGAATGTAGGCCATTGCCTCATGAATGGCCTCATCCAATCCTACAACGTCGGCATGAAGGTTCATGGACTCAATGAACAACTCGTCCACACCTTCCTCAGCTAGCAAGTCGTTCATGAGTCTCTTGCCCGATTCTAGTGACATCTTATGCTGTTCCTGAACCAGTCGCATGGTTCGATATAGTCTCTTGATTTGTGCCGAATATGCTGGGGCACTTGCTAACTCGGATAGTTCGTCATATTCTTGATGTTGTTCTTCGTCGGCTTCTTCTTCGTCTCCTCCTGCCTCTTGTTCATCTACATCGACTTCTACAACTTGTGGTTGGGTAGGGGCCGAGGTTGTTGTTTGGGGTTGTGGTTCCTGAGCTTGCTCTGCTTCAGCTTCGAGATTAGAGTCATAGATCAATCTGGCAATTTCTTCATCCGTGAGGTCCTCAAGAGTAAATCCCTGTGGAAATTCCAAATCTGATGGAATGGGTGGAAACACCAGATTAGGCCCCTCTGTGCTTGGTCTTGGTAGCCGGATTGTGAATGGCCTAACTCGTCGTGTCTGGGGAGGGGTGATTTCTGGCGTAGTGGTAGCTCCCCTTGGTTGAGCACAGGGTAATTGGACTCCCCCCCTCATCTTCTTTGATGGGGGACCTGCTGCTGATAGTCTTCTCTGGAATTCTTGGACTCGGGACCATACGAGTGCCCGCTGAACAGGCACGTCATAAGCCAAGCATCTATAGATTATTCTGGTCAGAGCACAACACCCGTGGAGCACATTCTTCTGTTTCTTGTTCCACCTTTGATGGGCTAGGTGGATCTGATCTATGATCCAGTGTGGCACATTGATGGGAAGGCTTTCTGTCTCTGCTAGATATAAGCTGAACCATATTTTTTTCGGGGGCATCGTGAATCGTTCCTGAGCGGGGAAAGCAAAATGTTGCATGATGGTTCGCAGGTGAAGCGCAATGGTAGGTGTCATCGCTACCATATCCTTCAACTTATTAAGATCTTTGTGCTTCATTCGACCTGGAACCATGGTTTCCTTTTCTGTTGGGATGTGCATGCCATACATACCCAATGCTTCTCTTACCAAATTGAGGGTCAACTTGAATCTTTTAAGCTCATGACCCGGCAGCAGTGATGGCAACACAAAGGTGCTGTCGCCTCCCTTGGCCCTGCTTGGCGTGATGGTACTGATCAAATATGAACATCGTAAGAAATTCGGCTTTGGTAAGTGGGCCCTGAAATAACTGTCCACACCCGCTTTGATCCAAACTGATCTCATGACTTCGGCGTTTTGATAGCTTTCAAACTCGCGCGTGAAAAAGTGGTATCGACCCCATTTGCCATTAAATTCCAATTCTGCTTCCCAGAAATAGGTTCCATCGCCCAGTGGTCCAGCAACATCACTGAACCAATGCGCATGCTTACCTACTTGAGAAGTGTGCCCTTGAGGAGGATCCTGAATGGGGAGCACATGCACGGCTTGAAGTTCTTGCGGCCTTGCGGTGAGACGTGGCTCAAGGAGAAGTGTCTCTATGTCCACAATCTGGGCACCAGATCCGGCTTGAGAACTGGCACCTGCTTCTGCCATGGCCCTGTTTGCTGGTTGGTTCTGTGAGAATATAGAACCAAGTGTTAACATCGTAATGGACAGAATAAATCCGTTGTTGTCCCCGTTACAACATTAACATGAGGTAGATGGTGAGTTAGTGGTTAGTAAGTGCACGAAGACAGTGTGTCTAGTTAGTGCTTGGGTTGTCCTAGGAGACTAATGCAGTTAGTAAGTGGGTATGAATTTACAAATTGGGGTCGGGGGGTTTATTACACGTCCTAGGCTGCCAAATGCAGTGGATGGGCTTTGCTTTCGGTTTCGGAGAGACTCTAGAGAGCTTTCTCGGTGTCGCGGTTTGAAAATGAGGCCTTTTAGGGACCCATTTACAATTGATTACATACACGCTCTTGGGTCTTGGTGTGTTCTTGAGCGTTGAGAACGAGTGAATACTGGCAGTATGCGTAGCTGCGTTATGCTGTTTAGGTTGTGGCCTCAGCGTAGTTACTTGTGCCATCAAGCAAGCCTTAGGCACCCAAATTTGTCTTGATTGTGGGTTAGCCTTCATCGACTTCTTGGGCACCCAAATATATTTCACGTTAGCAGAAGAATTTCCGAAAGACTTCTTATTAGTGTCATGTTGTCGGTTATTAATAAGAAACTTCGCCCGTGTAGTTGACGGATGTGCAACCGGTTGTTCGCCTTTCCGCACCCACACATGGTTTATTTTCTGAGATCTTCTGCTGAGCAGGTACTTTTGATCTCGGACATAGGTAGTACTTTGCTTTTTCTGCCTTTGATCCACCTTGGGTTGCTGCCTCCTTCTGGCCTTTGGAAAAGAAGGGAGTTCCGTTGCATCCCTGACTCCTTTTTTGCAAACATCATTCCTCTGCAACACAGGGTTTTGAACAAGAACAGCATGGTCATCTTCATGTGTACCCCTGGAAGGACCAGGAGTCTGTGCCTTTCCTAGTTCCTTGAGTGCTCCATTGTCTAATTCTACTGTAACTCGGCTATGATTGATCCAAACCTGGAGAAGTCCACTTCTTAGGTTTAAATTGACTGCTTGGTCATAGATCCAATCTTGACCCAAGATAAGAGGTTCAGTGAGATCCTCATCCTGACACACCAGTACTTTAACTGTCATTGCCTCATCATGAATGTAGAGGGGAAGTTCCACCTCGCCCATGCAAGGGGTTTCCACGCCTCCCAATCCTATGAGATATGCTTCCACAGGAGTGACAGTTAACTGCAACTCTTGACAGTAAGACACTCTAACGGCACTAGTGGCTGCACCTGAGTCAATCAAGGCTCTTACGGTCCTTGCACTCCTTCCTTGTCCCATATCTATGGTTATGAAAGGACGTCTATCGATTATTCTATGCGAGCTTGTTCCTGCAACTTCACACATGGCCATGGGATATCCTTGATCTGCATAGTCGTTCGCCCTAGGCTGATCTCTACCTTGCCTTCGTAACTTCATCCTTCTGATCCGTTCTAAAGCTTCTGCTTGAGCCTCTTCTCGAACTCGCTTTTCTTCCTCCTTGCGTTTCTTAGCAGTGTTGAGTCGGCTGAGCATTTCCTCCGTGAGGGGTTCCTGATACAACTTGACTCTGCAACCGCTAATATAATTTGGGAGAACATCACCCTCTAATGTGGCCAATTGTACTGCTCCACTCGTGGAGATCCTATTGATGATCATAGGTCCGTAGCCTCTCTTTTCTAGCTTCCTCGCGTGTTGTTTTAGTGTATAGACTAAGACTAGATCTCCTGCTTTCAAGCCTTTATCCTTCACATGGGCATCGAAATATGCCTTCTGTCTCTTCTTGGCTGCATATATTCCTGCAGCGGCTCTTAGTCTTGTTTCTCCTAATCGTTCAAGGTCAAAGATCCTAGAGGAGAGCTCATGACCTGTCCATTCATACTCTTGTGCTACTCTCAATGTAGGAATCAGGAAGTCCAAGGGTAGCACAACGTTTTGGCCGAATACCATCTGAAAGGGGGTGGCTTGGAGTACCGTTTTGTAGGCAACTCGATATGCCCAAACAGCATGGTGTAGCTGTTTGTCCCAATCAGAGCGTTTAGTGTTCACTAATTTCGTCAGTACATTGCATAAGATCTTATTAGTGCTCTCAGCTTGCCCATTAGCTTGAGGGTGATAGGGGGCAGACTTCTTGTGTATTACCAAGAATTCTTGGAGTAGATTTTCAATCACTTCATTTAAGAAATGAGTGCCTCTATCACTTACAAGCTCTATAGGTAGCCCGTATCTCGTGAATACATTCTCAAACAAGAATTTGGCAGTTGTTTGAGCATCGTTCTTTGTCGTAGCCTTTACCTCTACCCACTTGGTGAGATAATCTGTCGCAACAATGATGTATTCCGCATGAGAACCCTTAGCTGGGGGATTAATAGGACCTACGAAGTCTATTCCCCACTTAGAGAATGCACGTCCACCCATCATAGGTTTCAGTGGCATCTCATCTTTGCGTATGGGATACTGAGTCCTCTGACAGACATCACACCGTTTCACATAGGTATGTGCATCCATGTGAAGGGTAGGCCACCAGAAGCCCGCAAATAGTATAGCCTTGATCACCCGATCTGGTCCAAAGTGTCCTCCTGCTACACCTTGGTGAGCAGTTTCTAAGATCTTAAGATACTCACTTTCATGGACACATAGCCTCAGGTAACCATCTTTACCACGCTTATATAGATTATCACCAATGAGTGAATACTCCTGGGCTTCTTGTTCTAAACTCCTTTTCCTAGCTAGAGTCATGTCTGGAGGGAATGTGTTTGTCCTCAAGAATGATACTAGAGGTTCACTCCAATCTGGCACTATGGATACTTGATAAAGAGTAGCGTGTTCCACAGGTGGTTTAGTGCAACAGATTGGGCATTCCTTGCACAACTTTTGGACATCCGCTTCCATAGTTGGCCAATGCACTCCGAATCTCTTTAGAGTCTGTAAAGTTCGTTGCTTTGAATGGTGTTGCTCTAACGCACCTACATGTGCTAATTGCAACCATTTAGCGTACTCATCCTCTTCTACGCAGCAAGCCAAGATCCCTTGATCTGTGTGCTTGTACATGCTTCCTGCCATGATGTGGTACTTTTGGGCTTTTACAACCTCCCTATTCTGCGTGTTAACCACTGGATGGTTAGGCCCATATGTCAATACTGGTACCAATGGCTTAGCCCACTGCGGTACAACTTCCAAATTAAACAAGTAAGCATCAGGAAGGTCATCTGACACTCCTTGTGGGGCTTCTCCCGATGTGAGCCTAGAGAGGTGATCTGCTCTCAAATGAGTCCTCCCTTTTCTTACCACAACCTCAAAGTCATATTCCATGAGCAAGAGAAACCATCTCACCAACCTTCCTGTATTGCATGGCTTGTTTACGAGATATAGCAATGCCTGATGATCAGTAAAAAATTTAAACTTATTTGCAAGCAAATAGTGTCTAAATTTCTTAACTGCATATACCATGCCTAATCCTTCTCGCTCTGTAGTGGTGTAATTCCGTTCAGCTGCATTCAATTGTCTACTGGCATAGGCAATTGGAAGATCCATATTACCTTCACCAGTAGGTTGTGCAAGCACACATCCAATAGCATAATTGGATGCATCCACGTGAACATGGAATGGCTTATTCCAATCTGGCGTGGTCAAGATTGGTGCTGAACATAATCTTCGTTTAAGTTCTTGGAAGGAATCTTCTCACATTCATCCGTCCACTCAAAGTTAGTCAGAAGTCCGTACATGGGCTTTGCAATGACAGCATACATGTGTATAAATCGTCGGTAATAACCACAGTGCCCCATGAAAGCTTGTACTTCCTTGACATTCTTTGGCCTAGGTAGCTCTGCTATGGCTCTCACTTTTTCTTCGTCGGTAGATATGCCATTCTTTGACACTATGTGTCCTAGAATCTTGCCTTGCCTGACCATAAAAACACACTTTTCTGGGTTCAGGCAGACCTGATATTCTCTACATTTGTCAAAGATTTGTCTGAGTTCAGGAATATGGGTTTGTCTAACATTGGAATGAGCACAGAGATCATCCACATAGACTTCTAAACTCTTTCTTAGGAACTCCTTAAACACATGGCACATCAGCCTCTGGAAGGTAGCTGGTGCGTTGGTAAGCCCAAATGGCATTACTCTAAAAGCAAAAATGCCCCATTCTGTGGCAAAGGCGGTCTTATGCTGATCCTCTGGAGCTATGGCTACTTGATTGTAACCCGAAAATCCATCAAGGAAGCTGTACACTTCCTTGCCTGCCACTCTTTCTAAGAGATGTTCTGTGATGGGAAGTGGATAGTTATCTCGAATTGTGGCTGCATTAACCTTTTTCAAGTTAATGCACACGTGCAGTTTGCCATTCTTCTTGGGCACCACTACGATGGGTGATACCCACTCAGTGTGCTCAATTTCATAGATAAATCCAGCTTCGACCAGTCTATCTATCTCTTCCTTGATTTTAGCAGCGTAATTATCGTTATATGCATAAGGCTTTTGCTTAGAGGGTTTGGCATCTGAGGTCATGGGGATAGTGTGTGAGCATATGTCAGGGTCAACACCTTTCAAGTCCTTGTAACTCCAAGCGAATACATCTCTGTATTCTCTTAGCAAGGCAATCAATTCGTGCTCTTCTTCTTCTGTCAGGTCATGGCCTATGTACGTGCATCTCTCCTCTCCTTCTTCTATGGCCACTACTATTTTCTTGGTAGTTTCTTTGTTATCATAGGCCTCTCCTGATTGTGCCTCTCGTTTGGGCATTCTAATCATGACTCTCCTGTCGTCTATCTCATACTTCTTAAAATTTTCTGGAACCTCAAACAAAGATTCTTCCTCTTCTGGTAAGGCTTCTCTCTTTCTCCGTTTCTTTCCTCCTTCCTTCGGGGTCACATGTGTTGCTAATCTTACGTCATTTGTAACTTCTCCATGCCTCTGGGGTTGAAATTCTACTTCATGGAAGTATTCCTCATCTGATGCAAATGGAGGATCCATAATGATTGACTCTAGATCGGAGTCACTTGCATCCTCAAAGGCATCAGGGCTAGGTTCGCATTCTTCTAGAACTGCCTCTCCCATGATTGGCTCTATGGAGAAGACTGAAATGTCATAGCCATCCTCATCACAGTGAGGTGTCCATTGTTCTTCATTGATGGCTACGTCCATGGTTGCTAAAATTTCTGCCCAGCCATGGGGTTCAAATTCCTTGTCAGGAAAGACTACAGGTGCATAGGCTGGGTCTTGAATGGGTCTATGAGTTTCTTTCGCACCTGCCTCTCTGGCTTTCTCTCTCTTCTCTTCTTCTACTGCTACCTTGCACATCCATAAGTGAGTGTCTTCATGCATCCATGAGGATCCAGACCCTATGGAATGCACCGATTCTGTATCCTCTTTGGCTCTATGGATGGGATTCCATTGGATAGGAGGGACATCTCTATGAGAATAATCCTTGAGATTGACTTTGGTCGTGACACCTAAGTGTTGCAGGTACAAAGAATTGGTCCCCCAATCCTGTACCACTTGCAACTGTCGCATGAATGGTCTTCCCAAAATCATCTCATAGGCATGATTTTTGCTGAAGTCACATATAGCAAAACTATGTTCAAACTCGACACCACATGTGGTGAGAGTTATTCCTTCTAGCAATCCTAAGGGTCTCTCTATGTGACCATCGGCCATCTGCAATTTCATTCTCGTCGGCCTGAGTGCCGGCTTGCCCCAACGCTTCCATAGGGAAGTAGTGGCAATTGCAACTCCTGCACCTGAGTCCAAAATTGCCTTGGTGGTGTACTCCTGGTAGGTGATGGGAAGATAGGTGTTCCCTTCTTCACCTTCACACATATCTCCGATCTTGTCCAAGGGAATTTCAGGTACTGTCCTATGGGACCCTACCCGGGAACGTGGTTTTGCAACTTCAGTTACTTGACTGGCTACATATTTTCGCGCTTCTGATCTATCCTTAGGCAGTTCTTCCACAGTGGGATCGCGCTGCACCTTGGTGTTCTTTACTACCTCCGTGTTCCTTGATATGACTGAGTCATCGTTCCTTACCATGACTGTGGGGGCTCTCATACATGTGGACTTTGCTTCCCATGGGCCTGTGAAGTGGGGTAGCTCCTGTATGGAATTAGACTCAAAGTCCAATCTCTCATGAGACTGAGTGCCCTCATGTTCCCCGTAAATAGATGGGATGTCTTGTGGGAATTGGTCGTGTGCATCATCCACAAGTTCAAAAGGAGGGGCAACTTCACTTTCGTTATCCCATTTGTCTTCTTGAATCTCTCGTAGGAAGTCTGGTGCAAACCGATTCATAGAAGAAGAAGTGTCTGGCTCCGTAGAATTAGGCACGTAAGCAACCTGGGAAGGAGGGCTTATTCTCTCGTTGGCTCTTTCCTCGTTCTCATGGGTGGCTGGAGCACAAGCTTCCTGGGGAGGATTACTTATTCTAATACTCTTTTGAGCAGGCTCATACGCTCCCTGAGAAGGAATGTAGGCAACCTGTGGAGGTACGTAAGCTTTCGAGGGGGGTACATGTGACTTTTGGGGGGGAAGATAAACTTCTTGAGGAGGCACATGGGCTTCCTGAAGATGCTGGCTTATCCGTTCTCTTGCCCGGTCCTTTCTATGAGGGGCAGGTTCCTTTTCTGATAGTGCAATTAGCCTCTCTATTCTTTCCAGCAGTCCATCAAAGTGTAACTGAGTCTTAACTGAACTAGAAATGTTAAATAGGCGGCTGGCCTCAAACATGGTCTGAGCCAATTCCACCATTTTGGCACAAATCTTGGTTCGTTCAAGCTCTAGCTCGGCTCTAGGGTAGCATTTTTCATGATCAGTTACGTTTGGCCCTTCTTGAATTCTGGCCTGATATGCTTTAAGCATCATGTCTATGCCTTCCGGAATGGGATCAGCTAATACTGATCCTACTCTAGGGGGTGGTGGGATTTGATAAGGCGGTGGGGAAGGTGGTGGGTCGGATGGAGATGGGAGTGGTGGAGGCGGGGTAATGTGAGAGGGAGTTTGAGCTGTGAGTTCAGTTATCCTCGCTTTGGTTTCTCTTATGCTTTCCTCAAGCTCACTCATCTTTTTGGCCCATTGTCTTTTCATTCTTTCTCGACTATCTTTCCACGCTCTAGTCCTTTTCTTTGTCACGCTCTCGGTTTCACTAGCCTCTGGGCCCTTTTCCTGGCTTGCCTCTTGGTTTTGCTGCAATGCCTGAGCTCTAGTAACCACCTGCACTGGTGCAGTGGAAGTGACACTTCTTGAGGCATCCACAACCAACCCAATCACATTGATAGGAGTGATTTTTGGCATATTATTGGGGTTCTTTGGGCAATCTCGTAAGAGATGCTCTTTTCCACAATCTTGGCAAAAGCCTTGGATCGTCACGGACTGATTTTGTGTAGGTGGAGGTAAGGGGCAATCATGAATGAAGTGATCCCCCTGACATCGGTAGCATGGTCCTCTAGGAAAGGGTGGTCGTACCTGCCTAGGTTGAGGCCTAGGGTTGGGGTTTGCATACATGACGTTCGTGTAATCCGACTCCCAACTAGGTTCACTTGGTTCTTCACTATAGTAGGACTCACCATGTTCTGGAGACTGCATGTAGTAAGCCTGGGGACTATCGACATGTGTAGAATCAAAGCTATGGTCACTCGGGTCACTTTCTGAGATCAATGGGGTTACTGGTACTATGGCCCTATTTAGGTTTTCTTCTGCCACAGCATACTTTACTGGAATCACGTTAGCGGGGTTTGGAGGCTGTTGAGCTAGCACCGGTTGGGGTCTCTGTTGGGCCTGATATGGTTGCTGATAGGTTTGTTGGGGTCTAGCATATTGTGGTGGTGGAGGGTACTGGTTCTGGTATCTGCCTTGTTGGTAGGGCTGAGGGTAGGGTTGCCTAACAGCCTGCTTGTTGTATGGGCAATCTTGTGCAGTGTGGTTTGTGTACTTCCGTTCTATGGTGCAATATTGGCTATTTGGATTGACCTGGGGTTGAGCCATAATGGGGCACACGTTTGCCATGTGGTCGCCACCGCATGTATAGCACCTCTTCGCTGGGGCAAACCTTGGGATTTGTTTGCTAGTTACACCTAATTTCTGAGCTACTTTTTCGGCAAGTTCCTCAATTGATGTGGACTGCGTGGAAGAGTGACTAGATGCACTATCTGAATCTTTGTAGATTTTGGAAAGCTCTAGTTCTTCCCCTAGGTTATCTTCAATGTCAATGCACATGCGTACACACTCTTCTATAGTCCTAGGGTCCTTCAGATACACATAGGATCTCAATTTCGTACTCAGCAATCCATCAAGGAATAAGGCTACTTGTTTAGCAGATGTGGGTAGTTCCGAAATAGGGCACCTTTCAAGATATTGTCTAAATCTTCTTCCGGCCAATCTGACAGTCTCTTGGGGGGTCTGTTTGAAGCTGTGAATCAATGAGGAGGTATTGTGTCTTATGCCGCTCTTAGAGAACTCTACAATGAATGCCTCTAGGAGTTGGTCTATGCTCCTGAACTGACGCTCATCTAATGGCTGAAACCATGTAAGTGCTGTGTTCCTAAGGGTTAGACCGAAGGCATTGTACTGCGTGAACAGATCTTCCACTTGTTCAGCTCTCAAGACTTGCTTGAACTCCGCCACATGATCATAGGGATCTCCTGTGCCGTCAAAGTAATTCTTCATGGACTTAACTAGCTGGGTGGGTCTCAAAGTTCTTGTGTGCTCTCTAGGCCTCGGCAGAGGGAATCCATCTACATTTCTTTGGTTCCTGTGGGCTCTATGCATCTCAGGTTCTACCCTATTCGTCTTTGTTCTCGTTCTTTCTCTGCCCACTGGGTTGGCAAAACTCACTTCTGGTCTATCTCTACTTTTGTCTCTTTGCGTACCATGAGCTTGGGAAGTTCCAGCCCCAGGGTGACCATAGGATACATTTGATCTTGGTTGGGGGAAAATAAATTCACCCTTCCAAGTGTAGGCATGCCTATCATTTTCTGTCACCACAAAGATCCGTTCCGAAGTGTGATCTAAGTAGGTCACTCTACCTGGACTATCTGGATCCTTAAACTCATAGATCATGATATTTCCTATATCAGTTGGCTGATTGGATTTATACCTCCAAAAGGCTTCATCAGTTTCTCGATTGATAAGCAACTCTATGCTCTTGTTGTCTTGGGGTACCCACTCAGGCGTGATAATCCTAGTGAGAACTGATTTACCTCGAGGGGTTCTAGGTTCCGCACCCATGTTCCCTTGTTCCAGGTCACCTAGGTCCGCTTCTGAGATTACATTCCCAAAGTCATCTGTCCTATCCGGGTGACTAGTGACTACATATATAATTCCTTCCTTGTCCAGGTATGCACCGTTTTCAAACTTGACAGCTGGGTGCTCTAGTCCTATGGATTGGTCAGGGTTTTTAATCTGGACCACGGATCTTCCTAGGCCGTCCTCATAGATGCTAGCACCTAGCCGGTTGGTCCTAAGATATTCCAGCTGTGTTTTGTAAGGGCCTTCTACCCTGTACAAATAAGGCACTCCTGAACTTCCCGTAGGTCTGTCCATGCCTTGAGACATCCCTGATTCACTGGTATCAGAGCTAGGGTAGTATGAGTGGTGGCCCAACTGCTGGGCCCAAGACCTTGCAGTGTGATTGACACTAGCCTCTGAAGACCTAAGGCTTTGTCTCTCTCTTGCTAGGTCTCGTCCTGATCTAAGGTTCATATGCCTAACTGATTAGCCCAATTTTTCTCCAGAGTACAACCTCGTTGCCGATCAATTGGTACCAGTCACTTGATTCTTTTTGGTTAATTATTGTGTTTATGGTCTTGTCTGATATCACGTCGTCAGGAACACTTGAATGTTTTCCGTACTTTAGGTTGATCGTTCCACGTTAGGTTCTTTTCCTTTATGTTATCGACAGTGCAGAGACGAAGTTTTTAGCTTGAACTTGAGTTTTTAGGTAGTCTTCAACTTGATAACTGCCTATCGTCAACCTGACTTACTCCTACCTCTACTCGTTCTTAGCTTGAGCTAGGAAATGACAGAGGGAGTTGAGAATCTTCCAACCTTACTTGTTGATCCCTTGCTTTATGGTGCTCAAGAACCCGGTTCTCAAGCTCGCAAAGAAACCTTGCTTTGGATGCTCTCTGTTACTCTCAATGGACCTATAAAAGTCCCACGGTTAGCTCAATGCTTAGATTCAAAGGACAAAACCCACCACTTTCATTCATGTAACATAAACACATATTTGCATTGTGACTTTTAGGAAAATAATTCTAAAGACCCCTGACTTTGAGCCCCCTGGGTATGGTCAACTTCAAAATACCCTATCTGAAAATCAACGCATTATCTTTATAAAAAACAGTTGAGGGCGTGTAGTATATGCCACGAGCTTTCCAACAAGCCCAAGAGCTCAAAAATTGGATTTCGTATGAAAAAGTTAGGACTGTTCAGGGTTTAGCGGGTTAAATTAGGATTCAATACAAGCTAACAGTCAAACAGGAATACTCGAGTAGCTTGTGGCACGGCCTTGCGATGCAATACTACACCATAGTGTTTGTCCCACACTTAGTCAAAATTTAGACCAATAATTTTGCCTTGAAAATTTGACCTAATTTGCCCTTCTAACGCGTTCGCAAAGTCTGTCGGTCGCGATTGACAGGTCAGTCGCGATCGACGTGTCGATCGCGATTGACAGGTCCGTCGTGGCTGTCAGTCGCGATTGACTGGTCAGTCGCGATTGACACGTGGCCGAAAAGTCAATCAATCGTGGTCAAAGGGTCGTTGACTCTGTCGGTCGCGATTGATGAGTCGGTCGCGATTGACAGGTCGGTCGCAAGGGTCTGTCGATCGTGGTCAATCAGTCGTTGACTGTGTCGATCGCGATTGACAGAGCCGTCGTGGTCTGTCCGTCGTGGTCAAACAGTCGTTGACTGCATCGATCGCGATTGATGAGTCGATCGCGATTGATGACTCGATCGCGATTGACACGTGTCGCGCGTATGATCCGTCAGTCGCGGTCAATCGGTCGTTGACTATAGGTCGCGATTGACAGAGCCGTCGTGGGCTGTCGATCGCGATTGACGTGTCGATCGCGATTGACAGGTCTATCCGTCGTGGTTTGTCGATCGCGATTGACAGAGCGATCGCGATTGACAGAAATCTGTGGAATTTCAAAAAACTAAACACATTTTTGGGAAGCTCTAGGCCTGTAGGTCATGGATATGCACTTTGTTTAGCAATTAGAGCAATTTTTCTGTCGGTCGCGATTGACAGAGCTCGGCGACACACAGACAATTACTGAGATTTCCGTACCTGCGTAGAGTGCTGGGGATGATGATGCAGCCTGTACCTGCAAGACAGCTCAGAAAACATGCAAAAACAGCACATGCAAATTCGCTCTCTCGCTCTCTCTCACAAGTGAAATGAGGGAAATGAGGTGGAGATGGGGATGTAGTCAAAAAACTGAAATTTTTGCGATGATGGAGATGAAGGTGGGAGATGGTGATGATGATGATGGTGAAGAAAGTAAAAGAAAATCGATGAGAGTGAAGAAAATACCTACAACTCCAACGCTTCAACTCTACGTCTTACCATCACACGCTCGTCCTCAAAGCTCGATCCCCGGCAACGGCGCCAAAATTTGGTGTAGCTCAGTGATGAGTAGCACCTCCTTTAATGTCAATCCGGGAAGACGTGAGGATGGTATGAAGACCTCGAGCAAGTGGCGGCACAAGTGCGTGAGTGAGAAGCACACAAGCATGCACACACATACACACACACGCGCACACACGGCAAGACAAAGAGAGAGAATCAATGGAGTTCTTTAGATTACTTTCAAAAGTTCTTACCAGTTCGTTTCAATTACAATCTAACCTCAAAAATGAGCTCTCTAGCTCCTTTTATAGTTTTTGACTAGCTTTGGCCCTGTCCAGACCTAGTGTCCGGCCTAGTTAAAAATTAGGTTCCAGGGCTTATTTGGGGGCTCAAACGAGGTCTAAAAAATACGAAAATTGGTACGCATCTACTTCTAAGGCTCCTCAAGCTCAAGGACTCCTTGGCTTGCACAAAATGGAGCTACAAAAATGTGAAATGATATTTACAATGATTGTTAGTGATAAAATTCACTGTTGTTGTAGGGATTTCTTCTAGTGATCTGCCATACATATCTTCGAGCTCCCTACTTGCTCTTCCTCCCTGCATGTCCATCTCTTTGATCTGCACTAGTGTCTTGAAAAAATATTGGCCTACTTGCCAGATCTTCTTTGACTGCCCTGTTTGCTTGTGCTGTCCCTTCGCTCTGACTCCCTTCTTTGACTTTCACGTCTTGTAAGTCCTGGTGTACCAAGACTACTGCCAACACCCAAGAAATAACACAACACACCAAGATCTTTCATGTCAAATTCCTTCATAAGAAGTTTTTTGTTAATATAAAGGAAGTTCGGCATTAGCCTACTCTCTCGGACTTGAATCAAATAAAGAAAAGTACAAGAGAAGGGGACTAGTGCCCACGGGACCCCCCTAAACCCACAAAGCACGGGAAGCTTTTATAGAGCTTAGATGACATTACAAAGAAGGTTAATCACCCTCTCATCACCCTCATGTGGGGCCCACTTGGGTTTAAGCTTGTTATTGATCAAAAGGAGTACTTGATGATGCCTGAAGGGGGGGGATTTCTTACAGTTGACAATCCTTTTGCCAAGGAGGAATAACGATTTCTCAATTGACCACTCTTTGGGGGAGTCACCGAAGTTGAAAGCACATCTTTCCCGCCAGATTTTCCATAGGACCTCCCCTCTGATGGCGTTCCAGAGAGTCGCGGAGCAGCTAATCGCTTCTCCCAGCAGGGCTTGCTGCCAACTGAGACATTTTTGAAGTCTAATTCTCTTTCCAACCATCTGCCAGAGTCTGTTGGAGTTGGGGCAGGTAAAGAAGATGTGTGAAACATCTTTGATAGACTGGTAGCAGCGTTTGCACCAGGGAGGGATCCCACAAATTTTGCTAGCCTTAAGGTTGGTCCAGATACCATGATGAAGAATTTGCCATAAGGGGACAAACTTTTTGATTTCTATGAGGGGGTGCCAGATAGCCATGAACTTCATGTCCCACCGAAGCCGCGTCCATGACAGGCACCACTTCTTGTTGAGGTTAACCTGATTGTTGTGGGTTCTCCGGTTCAACACAACATCGTCTAATTAGCAAAATCAGATTTTTCTTTTCTTTCCCATTGTGCACTGATCCTTACTTCCCCAGATGTTCCACCGGAAATGTCTCTTAAAGCCACCGAAATGTCACCGGAACATCACCGGAATATCGCCGTAATATCACCGGAAACATTCATTTTGATAGTTTTCTGCTAATTCAAAGTTTACAGAGTCCTTCTACACATTATTCTTGCAACAGATTTACAGATTTCCTTTTTGCACTCACATATTTCAAGTCAATTGCACTTTGACACAGTACAGTCTGAGTCACGCAAGCAGACTTAACCGTAAATAGAAGACGTTCAGTATTATAACTGTGCTACGCAGACATTTGGTTGATTATTCATTGGTAAACGCAACACCAAAAATACAGATTGTTGTTTTGTAAAGATTAGAACTTCAGTATGAGAATTTGATTAAGCCGCCAAGATCGTCATTCAATCGTTATCTATATACTGGTTTTTATTGTAGAACCTGATCTTTTCCGGTCCTGACAAAGGAACTCCTTCTTCTTTGACTTTGTCTCACAGTTGATGCACCTACACTTCTTGCATCCTCATCTCTCTTCTAATCATTGCGTCTTCATGTCTCGTACCTTTCCTCCTCTTCCTGTTTGTTGAAGCTCAAAGTCAAGGACAAAGCATGGAAGCACATCAAAAGGTGGACACACAAGGAAAGGGAGCAAGTAGGGAGCTCCAAGAAGTGTATGTCAAATTTTCAGAAGAATCCCCTACAAAAAATAGTGATTTTCATCACTAAAAACCATTGTAAATACCATTATCTATTTTTAGTAACTCCATTTTGTTCAAGCCGAGGAGTCCTCGAGCTTGAGGAGTATTAGAAGTACCATCGTACCAATTTTCATAATTTTTAGACTTCATTTGAGCCCTCAAATAAGCCCTGGAACCTAATTTTTAACTAGGCCGGACACTAGGTCTGGACAGGGCCAAAACTAGTCAAAAAACTATAAAAAGAGCTAGAGAGCTCATTTTTGGAGTTAGCTTGTTAGAGAATAGAACTTTTGTAAGAGAACTCTTTTGCAATCTAAGCTTTCCATTGTTCCTCTCTTCGATCTTACTTTGTGCGCGTGTGTGTGTATGTGTGTGCATGTTTGTGTGCTTTCACTCACGCACTTGTGCCTTCACTTGCTCGTGGTCTTCATACCGGTCCTCACGTCTCCGCGGATTGACAAGTAAAGGAGGTGGTGCTTACGCTTGAGCTACACCAAATTTTGGCGCCGTTGCCGGGGAGAGAGCTTCGAGGACGAGTGTTGTGATGGTAAGATCGTAGATTTGCGACGTTGGAAGGTAAAAAAACTGTCATTTCAGTTCATTTTCTGTTTTTTCCTCTTCATCTTCATCATCATCATCATCTCCACCTTCTTCCACCTTCTTCTTCATAGAAAATTCTTGTTTTTTAGTGCATTTTCACCATCTTCATACCATTTTTCATGCATTATTGTGTGGGAAGGAGTTAGGAGAAGCAAGGGAGAGCAAGCGTTGTGTTTTTTTTTCATGATTTTCTGCTCATACGGAGCTCGCCATAGCCGGCGCTCAGAAAGTTGAATTTCCCGCCAAAAAACGCGATTCTGTGATGAAAATCGCGATGAAAATTCAAAATTTTTTAAAAATCACGATTTTCTGTTTTCCCGCCTAAAAGTTGGCTGAAAAAATCACGATTCTGTGGTCATTCTCAGAATCGCGATTCTGTGATTGTGCTCAAAATCGCGATTTTCATATCAATAGAAACACGATTTTCTAAAAACACGATTTTCAGCGGGCTCAAAATCACGATTCTCACAAATCACGATTTTCAGCCAAAAACACGATTTTGTGCTCAACATCGTGAATTTCATGCCAAAAACACGATTATGAGAAAATACGATTTTCAACAGGCTCAAAATCGCGATTCTCACAAATCACGATTTTCAGCAAAAAACACGATTTTGTGAATCACGATTCTCTGAGTCAAAATCACGATTTTCAAAAAAACACGATTTTGTGCTCAACATCGCGATTTTCATGCCAAAAACACGATTCTGAGAAAATACGATTTTCAGCTGGCTCAAAATCGCAATTCTCACAAATCACGATTTTCAGCAAAAAAACACGATTTTGTGAATCACGATTCCATGAGTCAAAATCGCGATTTTCAAAAACACGATTCTGTGCTCAAAATCGCGATTTTCATAAACACAATTTTGTGCTCAACATCGCGATTTTCATGTCAAAAAACACGATTCTGTGCTCAAAATCGCGATTTTCATAAACACGATTTTGTGCTCAACATCGCGATTTTCAGAAACACGATTTTGTGCTCAACATCGCGATTTTCAGAAACACGATTTTGTGCTCAACATCGCGATTTTCTGAGTTCACAAAATCGCGATTCTCTGAAAGTTCACAAAATCGCGATTCTCTGAAAGTTCACAAAATCGCGATTTTCTCCAAAGGTCCTGTTTGCCTGTTTTGACCCCCAGGAGCCTGAATTGGCATAACTTTTTCATCCAAAGTCCATTTTTTGAGCTCTATAGCTCGTTGGAAAGCTCGTTTCAAGTCCTACACGACCCCAACTGTTTTTTTCAAGAATAACGCGTTGATTTTGAGATAGGATAATTTGAAGTTGACCCTCAAGTGGGACTAGGGAACCAAGGGGACTCCAAAGAATTTTGAACCATACCAAGGGGAAAATTTGGACTCTTGACTAAAGCTTATGAACCTGAGATCTGGTAGACACTTAGGCAAGGATAAACAAAGCATTAGATCTTCTGAGGCTAGTGTCAACCATACATCCAAGTCTTGGGCACAACAACTAAGTGGTCATCTTTTACTAAGTTCAGACACAAGTGATTCAGAAATGTCTTTTAGTATGGGAAAACTTGCAGGTGGCTCAGGGACTTCCCATCTACAAACACCAGAAGGTCCCTATAAGACACAGTTGGAATATATTCGGACCAACCAATTAGGTGCTCGCATCTATGAGGATGGTCTGAGGCGATCAGTGGTCCAACTCAAAAATCCAGATCAATCCTTTGGACTTGAACACCCGGTGGTCAAGTTCGAAGAGGGTTCATACATTGATAAGGAAGGAACCATGTATGTGGTCACCAACCTACCAGATAGGACTGATGAGTTTGGAAATGTCATTCTTGAGAATGAAATAGGAGACCTAGAACAAGGAAATGTAGGACAAGGACCCCAGACTCCTAGAGGTAAGTCAATTTTGACCCGAGTGATCACTCTAGACTGGATCCCTCAAGATAACAAAAGCATAGAACTATTTTTGAATAGAGAAACAGAGGAAGCCTTTTGGAGATTCAAGCCAGATCAACCTAGCCAATTGGGCATAGTCATCATCTACGAGTTCAAGGATCCAGAGATACCAGGCAAAGTTGTCTACCTGGATAACACATCAGAGAAAATTTTCTTGGTAACAGAACATGATAGACATGTATATACTTGGAAGAGTGAATTGATTTTCCCCCCACCAAGATCCAATGTTTCCCATGGCCTCCAAGGAGTAGGATCATCCCACGCTCATGAAGCCCAGAGAGAAAGAACTAGAGAGAGACCTGAGGTAAGTTTTGCACACACCGTGGGCAGGAATAGATCAGGATTTGAAAATGAAAGACCTGAAAGAGAGAGACATCAAGCACATAGGCAAAAAAGAGATGAACATGATTTTCCATTGCCTAGACCCCGAGAGCACCCAAGAACCCTTAGACCCACTCAAGTGATCAAGGCAATGAAGAAATATTTTGACGGGTCAGGAGATCCTTATGATCATGTGGCCGAGTTCAAACAAGTGTTAAGAGCTGAACAGGTTGAGGATTTATTCACCCAATACATGGCATTTGGTTTGACTCTTAAGGGCACTGCCTTGGCTTGGTTTCAACCATTGAGTAGTCGCAACTATCGCGATATAGGTCAACTGCTAGACGAATTCATTGTAGAATTTTCCAAGAGTGGTATCAGGCATAACACATCATCCTTGATCCACAGTTTCAAGCAGACACCCCAAGAAACAGTGCGACTAGCAGGTAGAAGGTTCAGACAGTACCTAGAAAGATGCCCTGCTCCCGAGTTACCCACACCAGCCAAACAAGTGGCTTTGTTCTTAGATGGCTTACTGAGCACAAAGTTAAGATCATATGTATATTTGAAAGAGCCTAGATCCATAGAAGAGTGCGTGCGGACATGCATTGACATAGAAGATAACTTGGGTGAGGAGTTAGGATTATCCAAACTCTATAAGGATTCAGATAGTTCTACTAGTCATACTTCAAAAATCTCCACGGAAATAGAGGAGATAGCTGAGCAAGTTGCCAAGAAGTTGGGAGTCCAAAATAAACAAACACAGAGAGTCACTCCAGTGAATCGGTGTTATACTTGTGGGGGCGACCACATGGCTAATGTATGCCCAATGCAAAACCAAAACATTAGAGAAAGGAATGCTCCATATTGCACTATTGAGAGAAAATACACAAACCACACGGCTCAAGATTGTCCCTACAATAGGCAGGCTATTAGACAGAATTATCAGCAACCTTACCCACAAGGTAGGTATCAGAACCAATACCAAAAGCCATATTATAGACCACAACAGCAATATCAGGTACCATATAGGCCACAACCTGTCTTGGGAAACCAACCACCAGCTCCGGCCAACGTGATTCCAGTCAAATATGCTGTGGGAGAGGAAAATCCAAATAGAGCATTGGTGCCCCTAACCCCATTGATACCAGATAATGATTCTCATGCTCATAGTTCAGACTACTCCCATGAAGGTAGTCCACATGCTTATTACACAGAGTCACCTGAACATAGTGAGATTTACTCGTATCAATATGAGGTACCACCTATGGAGCAAAATTGGGAGCCAGAATACTCCAATGTCATGTACACAAATCCTAACCCTAGGCCCCAGTTGAGACAAATGAGACCACCAACCCCTAGAGGATCTTGTTTCAGATGTCAAGGTGACCATTTCATTCGTGACTGTCCCCACCCACCATCTCCGAGTCAAGGACAGGCTATCACAATACAGGCTTTTTGTCCTGATTGCGGCAAAGACCATCTCCCGAGAGATTGCCGAAGAAACCCCTCCAGTGCACCCAAGATTACACCCATTAATGTGGTAGGCTTAGTGGCAGATTCAAGTTCAAGTAGTAGCAATGTGGCTCCTATACAAGCTGTCACTAGAGCACAAGCCTTAAAACAGGATAAACCAGTAGAACAATCAGAGTCGAGTGAATCGGGAGAGCCTAGTAAAAGGAAAACAAGAACATGGAAGGATACCAGAGAGAAGGCCAATCGCAAGTGGAATAAAAAGTTGTCGGAACTAGAAGAAAGCTTAAAAGAAGCGAAAACAAAAATAGAAGACATTGCATCTCAAAGCCCCTCGCATGCCGAAACTCCATCCACTCCACCTCATCCCACCCCACCACCCATTGTAAATAGACCACAACCAGGGTCTGTTCTTGCAGATCCAACCCCAGAAGGCTTGGACATGATGTTCAAAGCCTACGAGGCTCGACTTCAAGAAGGGCCTACAGCTGCAAATCTAGACAAGAGTTACCCTAGAGCGGATTTAGAGATTGAACAAATGAAAATGTGCATGAAAATGGTAGAACAAGCTCAAGCTATACTTGAGACTAGTCAAAAGTTCAATCAGACCAACTCTGTCAAACCAGATTTGCATTTCCAAGGGTTACTAGAACGATTAGAGCAGTTGGTAAACAAACCACAAGTTTCTTTACCTCCACAGGCTCAACCAGTTATTGAAAGAGGAAGCTCACCACCAATGGGAGCTTATGTTCCTAATTCCACGGATCCAGGAATACCTCCTTCAATTCAACAGTACTCTCAAGAATTCTTGCGGGAAATACAAGAAGAGAAATGGGCCAAGGAGAAGGGTAATTCCCCTCCTATTCCTGAGATTGATGATCTTCATGATCAATTTCCCCAAGACATTCCATCTATTTACGGAGATGAAGCAGAACAACAAGAAGACGAAAGGTTAGATTTTGAACCTAATACCTTAGAAGAACTGCCTCAATTTCCAGGCCCATGGGAATCTGAATCTCTCCAGATTAGAGCTCCCACAATACTAGTAAGAAATGAAGACTCAGTGGTTCCAAGGAACACGGATGTCGTGAAGAACACTAAAGTTCAGTGTCATCTCACTGTAGAAGAGCTGCTCAAAGCAAAACCTGAGCTTTGGAATCATGTGAAGGATCAGGTTCCAGAACTTGATTCCAACATGCCAAAAGCAGGCTCCAAGCAAAGGGTACCAGAGATACCTCTAGACAAAATAGGGGACATGTGTGAGGGTGAAGAAGGTAATACTTATCTTCCAATCACCTACCAAGGTTACAAAACCAAAGCAATCATAGATTCAGGTGCTAGTGTTGCTATTGCGACCACCTCCTTGTGGAAGCAATGGGGCAAGCCCACATTAAGACCAACTAGAATGAAGCTTCAAATGGCTGATGGTCATTTTGAAAGACCTCTAGGATTGCTAGAAGGGATCACTCTAACCACTTGTGGTGTAGAGTTTGAGCACACATTTGCTATATGTGACTTTGAGAAAAATAATGTCTATGAGATGATCCTAGGAAGACCCTTCCTACGACAATTGCAAATAGTACAGGATTGGGGAACTAACTCCTTGTACTTACAGCACTTAGGGGTCACCACCAAGGTCAATTTGAAGGATTACACCTTCAGAGATGTACCACCCCTACAGTGGAATTCTATCCACAAAGCGAAAGAAGACTCCATCTCTGTGCATTCTGAAAGTTCACCTGGTCCATCATGGCTGCATGAAGATACTCATTTGTGGATGTGCAAGGTCGCAAAGGAAGAGGAAAAACGTTTAAAGGCAAGAGAAGAAGGAACTTCGCTAGAAGAGAGACCAGTTAGAGACCCAGCCTACACACCGATGATCTTTCCAGATGAGGAGTTTGAGCCTCATGGCTGGCCAGAAATCTTAGCCACCATGGACACTGCTGTCAATGAGGAACAGTGGACACCTCATTGCGATGAGGAGGGTTATGATATCTCAGTTTTCATGTGTCAACCCTTGCTAGAAGAATGTGACCCTAGTGATGTCATAGAAGAAGAAGAGAATGACGATGATCTGGAGTCTATTGTGATGGATAGTTGCTTTAACTCAGAGCAGCACTATCTAGAAGATATAGGAGTGTTCACCCAGAAAGAAGAAGAACCTCTCACAAGTATTAAAACAGTAAACTCAAAGGATGGAAGTGAGAGTAGTCAAAAGAAAAAGAAAAGAAAAGCAGTGAAACAAGAAGAGGAGGAATCATTGTTTGAAGTACCAGAAAACTTCAAGAAATATGAAGTTGACGACCGCAAAATTTTGGTACGAATGCCTAAGAGAGAGGCCATCATAGGAGAATCATATGATAATAAAGAAAAGACCAAGAAGATTGTAGTGACCATTGAAGAGAACGAAGAGAGATGCACATATATAGGAGATGACCTAAGTGCAAGAGAAGAAATGGAGCTCATAGCTCTATTAAGGGAATATAGGGATGTGTTTGCATGGCACTATAGAGACTTGAAAGGGGTAGATCCAAGAATTTGCTCTCATACTATCCCCATGACTGCTGATGCTAAGCCCACCAAACAGAAGCCCTACACATATAATGATACCTATGCAGCCAAAATAAAAGAAGAAATTGATAGGTTGATTGAAGCTGGATTCATCTATGAGATTGAGCATACCGAATGGGTGTCCCCCATTGTTGTGGTACCCAAGAAGAACGGGAAGTTGCGAGTGTGTATTAACCTTAAAAAAGTTAATGCCGCTACGATTAGAGATAGTTATCCACTTCCAATCACAGAACACCTATTGGAGTGTGTTGCAGGCAAGGAAGTTTATAGCTTCCTTGATGGATTTTCAGGTTACAATCAAGTAGCTTTTGCTACACAGAGTGGGGAATCTTTGCATTTCGTGTGATGCCATTTGGGCTCACCAATGCACCTGCAACATTCCAAAGGCTCATGTGTCATGTCTTCAAAGAGTTCTTGCGAAAGAGCTTAGAAGTGTATGTGGATGATTTATGTGCTCATTCCCAAGAAAGAAGGTTTCACATCCCTGAGCTCAGACAAATCTTCAACAAGTGTAGAGAATATCGAGTGTGTCTGAACCCAGAAAAGTGTGTGTTTATGGTGCGTCAAGGTAAAATCTTAGGTCATATTGTTTCTAAGAATGGAATCTCAACAGATGAAGATAAGGTACGAGCCATAGCGGTGCTACCAAGGCCAAGGAATATTAAAGAGGTACAAGCCTTTATGGGCCATTGTGGATACTACCGTAGGTTTATCCACATGTACGCGATCATAGCTAGACCCCTTTATGCCTTGTTGTCTAATTTTGAGTGGAACGACGAATGCGAGAATTCTTTCAACGAACTGAAGAAACGTTTGTGCACGGCACCAATACTCACCACTCCTGATTGGAATAAACCATTCCATGTCCATGTGGATGCATCCAATCATGCCATAGGATGTGTGCTAGCACAACCCACAAGTGAAGGAAACTTAGATTTGCCCATAGCATATGCTAGTAGACAGCTCACTGCAGCTGAACGGAACTATACCACAACTGAGCGAGAGGGCTTAGGCATGGTATATGCTGTGAAGAAGTTTAGACACTATTTATTGGCCAACAAGTTCAAGTTTTTCACTGATCATCAAGCTTTGTTATATTTGGTCAATAAACCTTGCAATACTGGACGCTTAGTAAGATGGTTCCTCTTACTAATGGAATATGACTTTGAGGTTGTTGTCAGGAAAGGTAAAACCCACCTTCGCGCAGATCACCTTTCTCGCATCACTTCAGGAGAGTCACCGCAAGGAGTGTGTGACGAATTACCCGATGCTTATCTGTTCAATTTAGAAGTTGTTCCTAAATGGGCAAATAAGTTGGTACCAGTCCTAACCTTTGGCCCTGCAAATAAGAATGTGAAAACATCACAAGAAGAAATTGTAAAATCACAAAAATATCACATATTAGCAGGAAGCATGTACAAACAAGATACTGAGGGTGTATTAGCTTGTTGTGTGGAGGATGATGAACATAGTAGTTGGTTGCAACAAGCCCATGAAGGAATGCTAGGAAATCACTATTCTAAACAACGAACATTGCAGAATCTAAAGCGTTTAGGAGTGTATTGGCCTAGCATGGACAAAGAAATACATGAGTGGATTAAGAATTGTCCAAGGTGCAGAGAGAGACCCCCAGTGGAGCATGCGACCCTTTATCAAGTGTCATTAATTCCAGATTGGAGTGCTCCATTGGTAGAGTTTATGAGATCGGGAAGATTACCCAAAGAGGCTAGTCTAGCAAGAAGAAGAAGCATGGAGCAAGAGGCTCAAGGCTATGCCCTAGTAGGAGACAACCTATACCGAAGAGGCAAAGATGGTTACTTAAGACTGTGCGTTCACGAATCAGATTATTTGAAAGTCTTAGAAACTGCACACAGCGGTGTTGCAGGTGGACATTTTGGTCCTGACCGAGTGATCAAGACCATTCTATTCTCAGGACTCTGGTGGCCCACTCTTCATATGGATGCACATACCTATGTGAAGAAATGTGACACATGCCAACGTGCACAATATCCAGTTAGAAAAGACGAGATGCCCTTGAGGCCAATGATGGGAGGACGTGCATTTTCGAAGTGGGGCATAGACTTCATAGGTCCTATTAACCCCCCAGCTAGAAACTCCCATGCAGAGTACATCATTATAGCCACAGATTACCTTACAAAGTGGGTAGAAGTCAAAGCCACAACAAAGAATGATGCTCAGACTACGGCTAAGTTCTTATTCGAGAATGTGTTCACGAGATATGGACTACCAATAGAGTTGGTGAGCGATAGAGGCACACACTTCTTGAATGAAGTCATTGAAAATCTTCTCCAAGAATTCTTGGTGATACATAAGAAATCTACCCCCTATCACCCACAAGCTAACGGACAAGCCGAGAGTACCAATAAGATCCTCTGTAACGTATTGACAAAACTGGTAAATAATAAACGCTCTGATTGGGACAAACAACTTCATCATGCTGTTTGGGCTTATCGAGTTGCCTACAAAACGGTACTCAACGCCACCCCATTTCAGATGGTCTTCGGACAGAACGCTGTGCTACCATTAGATTTCTTAATCCCTGCCTTAAAAGTAGGACAAGAGTATGAGTGGAATGGGCATGAATTGTCCTCTAGGATCTTTAATCTCGAACGCTTGGGTGAGACGAGGCTACGAGCGGCAGCAGGCATCTACGCTGCAAAGAAGAGGCAAAAGGCATACTTTGATGCACACATCAAGGATAAGGGATTGAAAGAGGGAGATCTAGTGTTGGTATACACACTAAAACAACATGCCCGTATGTTGGAAAAAAGAGGATACGGACCCATGATCATTAATAGAATTTCCACTAGTGGTGCAGTTCAGTTGGCCACTCTAGAAGGAGATATCTTGCCAAACTATATTAGTGGCTGTAGAGTCAAGCTATATCAAGAACCTCTTATTGAGGATATGCTAATGAGACTCAACACTGCTAAGAAGCGAAAAGAAGAAGAGTTAAGAGTGAGAGAAGAAGCACAGGTAGAGGCCAGAGAGCGTATTAGGCGAAATAAGTTAAGGCGATTAGGCCTAGATGTCAACTCAAAAGCCCCAAAATACCACATGGATATGTGTCAAAAGTCAGGCATAGCGACTTCTCAGGTCATTGACCGAAGACCCTTTGTGACCATAGAGATAGGACAAGGGAAGGGTGCAAGGACGGTGAAAGCATTGATTGACTCAGGTGCAGCAAGTAGTGCAGTTAGACTTTCCTACTGCCAAGACTTGGGGTTGAACATCAATCCCATAGAAGCTTATCTCATAGGATTGGGAGGTGTGGAAACCCCTTGTTTGGGCGAGGTGGAACTTCCCATCTACCTTCAAGATGTTCCAATGAAAGTCAATGCGCTAGTATGTCAAGATGAGAACCTTACAGAACCACTTGTCTTGGGTCAAGATTGGATCTATGACCATGCAGTTAACTTAAACCTAAGAAGTCAAATTCTTCAAGTTTGGGTACATGAACAATGCATTACATTAGAATTAGAGAACTGCATGCTCCTAAATCATGGCACCACACACTCTCTTAGTTCTTCCAAGACTAATCATATGAAAGAAGATGTTGTATGTGTCAAAAGCTCTATGATGCAGAAGGAGTCAATCGTGGAAGACCAGGTTCGAAGGCGGGTGGATCTTTCTTCTTCTCCAAAGAATCAAGTAGCCATAGTAGTGAGTCCACCACACAAGCAAACACAACCGTTCACGACAATTGCTACATCAAATAGAAAGACACCATTCGATAAAAAAGCAGTTCAGAGCATGAGGCAGGTATGGGTACGCAAAGGAGAGCAACCACCAACCTTGCCCCCACAAATTCCATCCATGCAAACCAACCAGGCCAGAAGACGAAGGAAGCAGCTCAGACAAGCTCAATCACAAGGTATCCAACAAGTTTGGGTGCCTAAGAAGTTAGCTGCGGCTCAACAAGGGCAATTACAGATGTGGGTACCTAAGAAGCTCCTACATCCACAACAACCTTTGTTCTCCCACATGCAAAAGGTTTCAACAAAGAAGCCAAAAAGAGAAAAGGGTAAGAACCACGTACAGAGACCAAAGGAAGATCAAATCAGCTCTTCAACATTAGTAGGAAGACATGCAAAAAGGATATGGGTTTGGAAGCCAAAAGTGCAAGTAGCCTCCACCGAACCAAAGCGTCAACCACACTGGATACCACAGTTCAGAAAGCATCCAAAGAGAAAGATGCCTGAAGTGACCTTTACAGTGCCAAATGATGTTCTAAAATGGACTCCAATAAGGAGGATTACATCGGTTCGAGACTCAATGGATACCTCCACCAAGGTCGGCATCAACCTCCGCAAATAACATCGAAAGCCTCGAACGAGCAACAACCGTGTGCTCCTTGCACAACCCTGTCTTTTGCACCATTCAGGTCATGCATTTCCAAAGTATGCATTAATATAGGGCCACATTACACGGCCGTGCATAGACACACTTGAGAATCCCATGCACAAGAGCACAGTGACATATGTCGAACATTTCTATTGATACTAACCTTTGTGTTCTTGTTTTGTGATATCCTTTTCCTCAAAAAAAAAAAAAAAAAAGGGGGGGGGAGAAAGAAAAGTGGGAGAGAGCTTGTTCCCAGGTTTGGCTTATGAAACATGAATGAGTCATGCTTAGTTGAAGGTGGAACTGTTGATTACTAGGCATTTATCAATTTGGATAGAAGAGTGTCTCGGCCAGCAGTGAGATTATTGCTGCCTTATCTGGTAGATGACAAGCATTTGGCATGAACATGGCATCTACAACTATGATTTTCTCTTACCATGGTAGGAATGAAGAGCTTGAAGGCCCGCAACTTGAGTGATGCTTAACTACTTCATGTACAAGAGCACCCAAGGAGATATCTGCAAAAGGTAGTTCTGGAGGAGAAGACTCCTGCATATGGTGAGCTAAAGAGAATATGTGAAACTTAGCTTGGTGTAGTTACCGATGTTGCTTGCCAAGGAATATAACGCAATTCAATTCTCAATATTTGACAAATGTTGCTTTGAAAAGAGGAGAGAGGATCCACCACCCAAAAGCTCTCATCAGTGGACAATCAACATGGACATTCATCAACAATGTTCCATCCCAAAGGCCGAGTGTACAACACGAAGAGACAAACATCCATCAACCTTCTCCATGGTAAGTATCTTTACTCTGGAAACACCATAACCATGATAGTTTAAGAAACCTCTTCGTCAGCATACCCTTGAGCACTTAGCTCAAGACCCGCAATTTTTGCACCATACTTCTTCCAATGCATTTTCCAAGTAAGCATGCGTAGGGCTACATTACAAGGCCGTGCACAAGGCACATACTTTTTTCAACCCAGGCACAAACACACTTACCCATCATTCATTATGGGTTATGAGTAGTTGGCATGACTGCTCTCAACATCATCTTTGGAAGAGCTAGCGGACGTCATGGGAACAACATCCATATCTCGGAAGCAAATTGAAGCCAGTAGTTGCTCCAAATCACTCTTGACAACCTCTTTTGAGCAACTTGCAGTTTTGAAAGCTCACAACGACACATTCTTGCTGGAATCCAAGGAACCAGCTCATACAACGGATGGACACCACCTCTCAAAGCACTACATAGAAGAGCCCTTCCAACAAGGGTCTGTCAGGGATGACAGACTCGAGAGGGGGGGGAGTGTTGAAGCTCAAAGTCAAGGACAAAGCATGGAAGCACATCAAAAGGTGGACACACAAGGAAAGGGAGCAAGTATGGAGCTCCAAGAAGTGTATGTCAAATTTTCAGAAGAATCCCCTACAAAAAATAGTGATTTTCATCACTAAAAACCATTGTAAATACCATTATCTATTTTTAGTAACTCCATTTTGTTCAAGCCGAGGAGTCCTCGAGCTTGAGGAGTATTAGAAGTACCATCGTACCAATTTTCATAATTTTTAGACTTCGTTTGAGCCCTCAAATAAGCCCTGGAACCTAATTTTTAACTAGGCCAGACACTAGGTCTGGACAGGGCCAAAACTAGTCAAAAAACTATAAAAAGAGCTAGAGAGCTCATTTTTGGAGTTAGCTTGTCAGAGAATAGAACTTTTGTAAGAGAACTCTTTTGCAATCTAAGCTTTCCATTGTTCCTCTCTTCGATCTTACTTTGTGCGCGTGTGTGTGTATGTGTGTGCATGTTTGTGTGCTTTCACTCACGCACTTGTGCCTTCACTTGCTCGTGGTCTTCATACCGGTCCTCACGTCTCCGCGGATTGACAAGTAAAGGAGGTGGTGCTTACGCTTGAGCTACACTGTTGTAGCGTCTTTGTTTCTTCGTCTACCTTCTCCCTCCTCCTCTTACGGTTGTTTCTAACTCCTTTCTTATAACTTCCCCTTTTCTTGCGACACATCCTTATAAATCTCCGCATAGTCGTCTTTTTCTTTTTATTCGTATTTTATTTCTCCAGGTTTCCCTGCCTTCAACACCTGGCACAGCCCGGTGGGTAATTTTGTCAAAAATTAAACTCGAATTTCACAATCCCTTGATCAGATATCTCCCGTGACTGTGTGGAAATCTGCTCTTCTGGTACTGCTATTCTTCAGTATTAATATCTTCTTCTGCACCATCCTGCTTTTCTGGAAAATTTACATCAAATATCTCCACCTTTTCTTCAAGTGTCTCTTTCAACAACTGTTCTCGCAGTTGTGCAATAATCTGTGTCTGTTCTTCAATCTGCTTTTGTTGTTGTGAAATTATACATACCAAATCTTTTTCATGTTTGGAAACAAAACTTGTCTGCATCTGTTCATGGTGCATCTTAATCATACCGAACCAACGACTTTGAAAAACACTCCAGATATCCTGAACATATTTATGCAGATGCTGCTTCACCTCTCCTATATCCATCTTCGTCATTAACACAGCATCTAACTGCACACCTTCCTCTTTGAATATGTGCTCTTGTAATTCCTGCAAAACTTTGATTCTCGACTCAAGAACTACCTGTTCCGCCTGCAATGTAGCATTTACCGCTGAAAAATTCATCATCTCTGTTTGAATCTGCATTTGTACAGTCATCTGCCATTCTTCAAATTCCTGAATAGACTTCTTTATACTAGCCAATTCGACCATCGATTGCTTCTTATCATGCTGCAACTCTTCCAACCTACATTCCTTCTTATCCAATGCATCCTGAAGTTCTGTAATCTTCTCCTGCAATGACTGATAATCAGTCTTAGTAATAAATATTTGAGTCTGTTCATACCGAAACAATCTTTTCTCCTGAAAAACTAAAAAATCCGACACTTCCTGCAACTTCTTCTTCATCCCTGACACATCATAATCTGAAATATTATCATCTTTCAACATTTTTTCGGCTTCAACCTGTAATGGCTCTTTGACTCTTCTTTTCCTAGACAACCTAAAAGCAGTCCCGAATACTTTCGGATCCTCCATACTATCTGGCACTGGCAGCAAAATATCTTCCTGTATCTTTACTTCATATTTATTAGATTCAATGATTTGACTAACCTGTGTCCTTTCTTGTGCCATATCACCAGCGCAAAGAAAATCTTCAGAAGTCTGTGAAGGTCTAGTCCTTACCTGTCTCACTGCTAACTATTCCGGCTCTTTACTCATCGCGTCATGATCACAAAATTTGATCTGCTTTGGCCACATTATCTTCTGATCTTCAACAAACTACACAAATTCGAATAAAGCAGCTAAATATGCTGATAATCGACTATTTGTTTGCGTCTTACGCCTATCCCCAATGAAAATCTCACTTTGTAAGTGATCATACATCCAATGAGCCCAACTCACCTTTTCTCCTGCCTCTGCATAGGCTAAAGGTGCAAAATTCTCCCTAGACATAGAATCATATTTAATGATAAAACATAATCTTTCCAAATACCATTTTAGTTGTTCCCTTCGAGTATAGCTTACATTCCTCATCATATACTACTACCGTCTTCCTTCTCGGGGTCCAAAATCTTTCTTCAAAACCTCCTCCGAACATTTGGGAACGACAACATCATTGTATATAGGTAATTGAAATACTTCTGCCACTAATTCTGGTGAAAATTTTATTTTCTGCCTAATCTCCAACTGACTCTTTACCTCATAATTGCCTCTCCAACGTTCCCATAGCAACATAGCGAACTATAATAATCCAATTCTTCTGAGCCAATTCTGCTGCAGATCAGACTGTAGATCAACTTCTACTTTAAAATCCTTGAATGACCCCATAAACGTATGCACACCCTTAGTCTTTGTAGATGGTGTTGAAATTGCATCTTCATCTTCCCCTTGTAATGAGCTATCACTTTCCTCCGATGTGGTTTCCTCCCTTCTCACTGTCACTGCTCTCTTTCTCATACATCCTCTCATGATTCCTGATTCAAGCACTAATACAGAAAATGCTGAAGAAAATATTATGCTGGAAGCCTTTATGTAGGACCAAAAATATTCGTTCCACAAGTGCGAATGCTTGAACTGCCACTTTCTGTAATGATAAACGTACTGACACACATAACACTTTATGCGACTCAATAATATTGGAGTGTGGGTTATCATAAAAATCCTCCACAATCGATTGCCCCACTTATCAATAACTCGCTGAATGAAACTTCCACACATGCCAGAAGAATCATGAAAGAAAACACTCATTGGTACCTCAAGAAGATGAAATAGATATTTTATCTTCTCAATACTGCATTGTAGAGTGCAAAAACTTTTAACCATACAGTTCTGACAGATGATACTTTGCAAGATAAGCATTGGTCGACTACTAACTTTGTTTTCATATTCTCCGCGATGCCTCCGCCGCTTATGAATCTGCTGACACGGAATACAAGGCATACTACTTTCGCACACATCATTATTGGCAGACCCAACATATTCTTTAGCTTGTCGACCCTCATTCAACAATAGTTCATTATTCATCATTGACCCTGAGCCAACCGATAACGCATTGTTGAACTGCAACTGTAAACCATGTGCCCATTGTAATCGTAAAAATTTACTATACCACCGATAAAAATGTAGAAAAATACACTCTGTTACTGCGATGATCACAAACATTGCTGACGTGTTGTTTCGAACGACATACAACTTGCACCACATTAGCAGATAACCAGTCCAAATGTGGCGGCTTCCCTTGAAATAATTTCAACCGAAATCCATTTATGGGCTTGTTTAACCATGTGCCAAACACATCTGCGACACGAAAAGTGCCTTGACCCAAATCTTGGACAATCTGATATGGGCCCTTGTATCTCAATGTGAGCTTTCCTGGATGGGTCCTAGCTTAGAATTATACACCATCACCCAATCGCCTTCTTTGAATATTTTAAACTTCACATTCTTATTTACCCAGGCTTGTCTCCGCCTTTGAATCACTTCCGTAATATACGCACTTATCAAACGATCCTCCTCCATCTGTAAAAGGTATTTACTCCTGTGTTTAACTGAGACCTCAGGCGACATCTTTTTTGCTGTAACCCTCAAACTTGGAACTACAAACTCCATGGGTACTACTACCTCCAATCCATATACCAACCGAAAAGGTGTCATTCCTGTCGTCACTTTAAATGCTGTTCTGAATGACCACAAAGCTGAGTCAAGAAACAAATCCCACTTTTTCTGATTTTCATGTACCAACTTTTTAAGAATACGCATTAAAATTTTATTCGTGCTTTCAGCCTGCCCATTCGCTTGAGGATGATATGCTGTAGTCTTTTTATGCACTATTTGATGAAGTCCTGTTAATTCTAAAATCACTTCATTCAGGAAATGAGTACCTCGGTCGCATCCTTCAGTGCTACTGCTTCCACCCATTTTGTACAATAATCTGTCGCTACCAATATATAACTATTACCTCGCTGAGTAGCAGGTTTAATAGGTCCCACAAAATCCATGCCCTATTTTTGAAAAGGATCTAGCGGTAATACCGGATGATCAGTCATACGATCATAATTATTAGGTTGGCCTAACTTTTGGCAAATTACACAGCCTTTAACATACTCATGTGCATCTTTTAACACCTTCGGCCACCATAACCCTACCTGTAATACTTTCTTTCCGGTAATATTGCCTTACAAATGTCCTCTTGCAAAACCGGAATGTGCTTCATGTAACACAGCTGATTGTTCATAGTCTGGTACGCATCTCCTGATAACCTGATCCACGCCCTTCTTGTATAATGCCCCTGCTATCACCAAATACGGCCTACTTTTAAGAGCAAACTTCCTTCTCTGATCAGGTGAAAAATGCTGTGGTAATACCCCTTCTGTGAGAAACCTTAGTAACTGATCATACCACGAATCTGTCTCGATCGCTTGTGTCGTAAACAATTCAGCATCTGGAAATACGTCAAGTACATTAGTGGGTGTTTCTCCTGATTCCAATCGACTAAAATAATCTGCCATCGCATGCTCTTTCCCTGGGGTATGCACAATTATAAAATTGAATTCTTGTAACAAAAGCATCCATCTGGCTAATCGGCCTGTTAATAAGGGCTTCTTGATTAAATAAACCAGAGCCTGATGATCCACATGAAAAATCACTTTATTGCCCAACAAATAATGTCTAAACTTGTTAAGGGCATACACCATCGCCAAAGCTTCTCTTTCGGTCACCGGATAATTTCTTTCAGCCGTAGCCAATACCCTGCTGGCATAATAAATAGGTCTATACCAACCTTTATCTTTCTGTTGCATCAAAACCGCACCTACGACCACATCTGATGCATCAACGAATATGTGAAACGGCATTGACCAATCAGGTGGTTGCAAGATAGGTGCCACCGACACCATCTTTTTTAATAACTGAAATGCCTTCTCTTGAGCTGCTGCCCATATAAACGGAACATCCTTCTTGGTCAAATGCGTCAGTGGTGAGGAAATGTTTGCTAAATATCTTAAGTATCGGGAATGCCACTTAATTTGGCCTAAAAACCGCATCACTTCTTTAACGTTGGTCGGCGCTGTAGCTGTACGAATAGCTTCAATTTTCTTAACATCAATCCCCATTCCTGCTTGGGAGCTAACATGGCCCAATAGAATCCCACTTCTTACCGCAATCACACTTTTAAACGGATTCAATACCATCTGAAACTGCCGACATCTTTCAAAACATGCTTTCAGGTGTAGTAAGTGCTTAATCATTTCACCGAAGACTGAAAAGTCATCGACAAATACCTGCATGAAGTCCTGAAGATAAGGCTCAAACACTTTATGCGCCACATAATTGAATGATGGTGGTCCATTCTTCAAACCAAAACTCATTACGATAAATACATAAGCACCAAATTCGGTAATAAATGCTGTTTTATGCTGATCCTCCTCAGCCACACTGATCTGATTATAACCGGAAAATCCTTCCAAAAAACTATACATTTCATGGCCGGCAACTGCATCCAATACTGCATCACAAAACGGCATAGGAAACGGGTCTGTAACCGTTGCCGCATTTAGCTTTCTGTAATTAACGCAAATTCTGAGCTTCCCATTCTTTTTAGGGACCACTATAATAGGAGATAGCCAAGTCACCTGATTCACCGGTTTGATAAATCCGACTGCCAACAACTTATCAATCTCTTCCTTTACTTGTTTAGCAAAAGTAGGATTCATTCTATATCTTTGCTGTGCCACAGGTACTGCATCCGCCTTCAGATTAATCCTATGTTGATGCAACTGTGGATCTATACCTTTTACTTGCGTATAATCCCAAGCAAACACATCCACATACTCTTTAAGCAAGCAAATAAGAGCCTCCTTAAACTCTCCTTCCAATGTTTTACCAATCCGCACCATCTTGGGTTCAGCTTCTGTTCCTAAATTAACCTCTTGAAGCTGTTCCTCCTTCACGCGCACAGAACCTGCATACTTCTGATCATAAAGCCTTTCCGTTCGCAGAATTATCTTTTCCTCTTGTTGTTCCATCTGCTGCTGCACCGGAACCTTCATACATTGATCAAATATTTTTTGTAACTGGGCACCTGCCAACTGTTCACCAGGAAGTGACTCTTCTTCGTTTGGCCTACCACTATAATCCTTACTTAATATGCCTTCGACATCAACTTCTAATACTGGCACCACCATTGGGTTTACTTGCAAAAACTTTTCCTCTTCGTCATCTTCAATCTCATCTGCTAAATTAATAGTCTGAGCCATCAACGGTTTTTCCTGTACCGACATATTTTTCCGCCCACGCATGGGAATTGTCGCTTGCTTTTTACCCTTGGTAATCATTACTACATTCAAACCCCAATCCTGCTTAATTTTAGCAAGCCGAAACCAAGGTCTTCCTAACAACATCTCATACGGGTACGCTGACTTCGTCATTCGGATGACTACAAAATTGACCATGAATGTCATATCGGAAATAATAATTTGTTGTTGCTTCAGAATGCCAACAGGCTGGACTCGAGTTTGATCCGCCATTTTGACCTGAAAAGGGGCTGGAGCCAATGCCCCTCTTCCCATTTCTATAAAAATATGTTCAGGTAATATATTTACCCCTGATCCTCCATCTAGCAATACTTCGGCAAAACTCCGCTTATTGTACTGCACTTGAATTACTGGTACCACAAAATCCACATCTGCGGGATCAATACTATTGGCCGAAATCGAAGGGATCGTCCTACTTCCGGGCTCGGTCTGATATCCAAGTAGCTTTCTCAACAATTTTGCGCGAAAGACCGGTACTAAAGATAACAACTGATCCAAAGACAACTGTAACGGTGCACTAATGATGTCAGCAAACCAGTCATTGGCCAAGTCTTGTTGACACTGAGCCGGATCCTGCTCTATCATGGGCGGTACCAACTTCACACCCTTTTGTCGCTCAGTCCAGTCATCACCCGTTACCAGAGTAGCAGGCTCGTGTCGAACCTGCTCCAAAACCTTATCTCGAATGTGCCGTTGTTCGTGCCAATCAATAGGGCCTTTATTTTTTGATCTAGTAACCGCCAATACTTCAACCTCTGTATTTTTTCCACATTGTGTACCATCACACTGCCCTTGATTGTTACCATGCATTCGAGCAGATATACTGGGTGCATCAGGGGTCCTATCGACTTGTTCTGGCCATTCAATCAGCATGGCATTTGCCTGAGCCGCCTGCTGGCCCTGTTTTTGATGTTGTCCCTGCTGATTATGCTGGTTATACCGAATGACAGGTATACCCCTTTCTTCACGATGCTTAACCCACAAAGGGCAATTCGGCCCTATCCAATGATTGGCAGTTGAACAATACCCACAAGGCATGACCCTTGGTGGTCGACCTTGGTAATTGCCTTGTTGATTATTTCCTTGCTGATTTCCGTGATCTCTCCATGGGGGTCTTACCTGTTGTTGTCTCTGGAAGTTACCTCGCCCTTGGATAGGAATAGCCTGATTGGCCGCCACGTCGTTTAGATTTCTATTGTCTTGCCGAGAACTTTGCCCTCTATTCTTAGGGTTATACCAACACTGGGTTGTGGTATGCCCCTCTTTGTCACAAATATCACAAAATCGTGTTTCCTTTGGAGCCAATATAGAATACCCATGTTTCTTTAACTTACGAATCCATTCCTCCTCTTGACGGTGTTTAGGTTTAGGCTTACGATGCTTTGTCTTCACTATTTCATCATCATAATCATCAGTATCAGAATCATCAGAACTCTTACCTGACTCCATTTCTGAATCCGATCCAACCTCTGAACCAGAATCAGACTGCTTCTTTTTTTCTCGTCCAAACCTTCGTTCAACACGCGCTGCTGCTAACACTAAGACATCAAAACCATTCGCAATGTCCACACCGGCCACCGCATGTCTGATGGTGCTCCTTAATCCTTTCAAAAAAAATCCTGCCAACATCTCATCAGTAGGTCGTTCATTACCTTGTAGCCTGTCCATTAAGGTCCTAAACTTCTGAGCATAGTCTTCCACTAGCATAGTCTTTTGGCGGATAGCCCTCAACTTCCTTAATACATCGGAAGGCATCTTTTCTTTTCTAAACCGTTGCAAGAATGCGATTTTTAAATCATCATACGTAGCAAAATGGGTAATGCCATATTGACTGAACCAGCTCATAGCTCGTCCTTCCAACATGGCTGCAAACTGTTGAAGTTTAATATCGTCACCATAGAGAGCTGGATATCCATTTGATGTCCATTTTATTTCGAATTGAGCTACATGGCAATCAGCATCTTCCTTAGAGGTTCCACTGAAATGAGCGGCCTTGACTTTGGGATTGGGAGGTGGTTGAGCCATTGGCTGTGGTTGAGGTGTGCGCTTAGTTCTATGACCGGTCGCCCCTGCAAGTGGGTCAAACTGGAGTCGTCTTCTTACCCCTACAGCGGTTTCTGTGAGGAATAACGCATCAAGTATGCCGCCCACTAACCTGGCCTCTACAACACTTGTTTCCCCCTGTTCGTCGTCAGTGCCCAGCGCTTCCTGCTCCTGGGCCTCGTATCACTCGTAAAAATCTGAGGATGTCTCCACGTTCGCTGCTCTTGCCTGTGCCCTCGTAAAATATACCTTACTAAAGCGATAATGATCCCAAAATTATCTTCTTCCGTATTGCATACATTGCCATTTGCGTCTAGCAATAAGGGGATCGATTCTCTGTTGTGTTTCCTTTTGAGGATACGGCACATCTCTTTGGTGGGTTTGTCGGCTTTGCCAGCCCACCACTCCTTGAAGAAAATTTGCAAATTTTTCCTTTGTATCTCTTCCTCGTATCTCAGCAGCGCTCTGATTTTTCAAAGTCCTTTCTGGGCTTGAGATTTTCCTTTGTTCACTTCCTCCTCGAGCCGCCAGAGTCTATGATATAGAGCTTCTCTACGAGCCCGCCGCACAGTCTCGAGCATCTTCTTGGATCTAATCATGATCTGTCGTGACTGATCGACCGCACTTCTCCAGCACTTGGCTGGGGACAAGCCAGAGGTGAAAGCCTCCTTCCACACATCAAAAATTTCTTGATGGACGGAGGGGAGAGAGAAGGAGGGCACACTGGCATGGAACCAAGGAGCCTTACGGATCTTGGTGGGGGGTTGGAAAGTGATGACGATCGGGTAGTGATCAGAGATGGTGAGGTCGGTGCGTTGCGAGAGGGAAGGGTGGCCCCACTGATGAGTAAAACTCTAAGAAATGTAGCATCTATCAAGTCTAGCTTTCCTCAAGTCCTCGCCCGCTTGGAGATTTGACCAAGAAATTGAGTCTTTGAATTCGACCAAATCCAAGTGTAGTTTGGTTTTATCCCACGTTTCTTTCTCCCGACTATCGATGACCCTACCCTTGCCCATCCATCTATCCATAGGGTCCTCCACCATGTTGAAGTCACCACAAATAAGCACGTTGTGGGGGAGCGAGTCCAAGGAGGCCCAAGTGTTAACTCTCTCTAACTCCCCATTAGGGGCGTACAAAGAAACTAAAGTAAAACAAAAGGGAGCACCGAAAGAAACAGCAATCCATCGATGGCATTCATCTTCAATGGAATTCTCAAGCTTTTCAAACCAGAATTGATTAATACCGATTACCGTTCCACCGGACCCCCGCTGATGCGCAGTTGAAATCCAAACATGGGTCGAGGAGACATGTCTAAGCCGTTTCTGGAGGTCTTCTCCGTCAATTTTAATCTCTTGAATACATATAAAATCTGGGTTTAGGCTAATGTCGCGAAGCCATTGACCAATGATGATCGCTCTTGAGGGGTCGGTTAGCTCTCTAGCATTTAACGAGATGATGATCATTGTCGTAGTGAGCCCTCTTTGCGGGAGGGAGCTTTGTCCTTTCTTTTCTTGGATTCATCTTTCTTTTTCGCTCGGATCGGATCCCGAGTTAGCAATAGGTTTTTGTGGGGGCTTTTCCACAGTAACTCCATAGGTTGTTTTCCTTTGCGGGATGCCTCCTGCTGGGAAGAATTGGACACCGTTTTCGACTCCGTTTCTAGAATAGTCGATCCGATGATGGAGCTTTCACTATCCATGTTATCTTCGTTACTAGTAGTAAAGCCGTCTTCTTTGCTTGTAGTGTAACCCTCCTGCGAGGTTTCTTTACTGTCAGGGATCTCTAGGGCTTTGTCGTTGGTGTCCACCTCAAGTTGGTTCCCACCTAGGTAGTCAAACTCATTGATCTCCTTTTCCAGATTGCAATACAAGTTGCTGGAGGGGGTAACTGACATGTTGTTTCGCTCAGTAGTTGCCCTAGGGCTTCTTTTCCTTCTTCTTCTGACTTTGATGAACCCGTCTGCATCAACTTTTGGATTAAGGGGGCCCTTGACTTCCTCTACTTTCGTCGAGTGATTCAATGCCCCATTGCTATCTTGAGCGTTTCTGGGGGCTTCTTGATTTCGCTTGCTTTTTTGTCTCAAAGGGCAATCTTTAATCCTGTGACCTTGTTGGCCACAACGAAAGCACACGTTGGGAAGGTTTTTGTAACTGATGTCTTGCTCCCATACATCCCCTTCGCCCAAGTCCACTTTGATCTTCGATGGAAGCAGCATGCTGAGGTCAGCCTCGACACAGATTTGAGGGTGCCACCGAGCGTTGAACGAGTGTCTTGCACCTCCATAAATGAGACCACCAATGTCCTCGCGTGAGGCCAACGGCTTGCCGATAGGAGAAACAATGTCCCAGACGAAGTTGTACAAGAAGTATGGCAGGTTAGGGAGCTCAACCCAGAGAGGGTACCGAAGCGATTTTGATTTGTCGGGAGTAAAATCAGGGGACCATCTGAATAGGCACAAGGTCGCCCGACCGAGTTGCCAGGTTCCGATGCTTAGTGCCCGAAATGCCATATTTTCATTTTCAAAGACTAGCAACATGTGGCTTGCCGGTAAGAACTGACACTTACAAACAATTAGCCCACGGAGGAACCACTCATTGCGGAGCCACTGTCGCACGGTTTCGAGCGGGGGCCTAGGGCCAAACATTTGGCCGACAAGGCAAACTTTCTTGAGCTCCTCCTGAGTTGACAGAACTGCGGATCTACTGAGGGAGACCAAGGGGGGTTCAATGCTCTTGGAGGCCCCAAGGGCGGCACAAGATCCCCCCTCCAACAAAGAGGCCAGGTTACTGGTCTCCCCCGGAGGAGGGGCCAGGTTGCTTCTCACAAATGAGGGGGTCGCCAAATCCATGACAAAGGCCCGACAAAGCAAAGATGGCTCATGAATTACTTGCTTTGGAAATATGACAAAATGCGAAGGCCCCTTTCCATCTCAAATGATCACATAGCTGAGCTATGAGGATCAAATATTGCGAAGCACAAGGATTGATAGATAAAGTTTTTTAATGTCTTCCAGAGCGAGGCGAAAGGCTTCCATGTGCAGAAATCTTACTTCGACTAAAGCTCCTCAACGTGTGAGAACCGCTCGCAAAAATCAGGGCCCACCAGAAGTAGCGAAAGCCAAGGTGCTTTGTCAGGGCTCAAAATCACGATAGACTCGATAGGCAGATTTCTAGCGTGCGATAAATGGTTTGCCCCGTGAAACCAGGAGAAGCACCCGCGATAGACGGAGTAGAGGTCCTGCGATAAACGGTTTGCCGGGTGCGATAGAGGGTCTGGAAACCACGCTGTTAATCGCGCATCCCTCACAAGTCAGGAGGCGGAATACCGTCGATCGTGCGATAAGGCAAAAACCATCAATCGGGAGAAAGAAACCATCGATCGCGAAAATTTCGGGGAGAAACCCATCAATCGTGGAACCAAAACCGTCAATCGCATGAATCCAAACCGTCAATCACGAGAATCAAAACCGTCCATCGTGAAAGCAAGCGGTCTGTCGCAGGGGACGCTCCATCACGATGGAAACGGAGAGGAGAGTCGACTTTCAGCCGTCGTCGTCGTGGGAAGCCTTTTGGAGTGTTGTTGGTGACGACCACACGATCAACAATAAAAAAGGATGTTGCTGTACTAGCTTCATCAGCTTCAAGTATCAATGGAAAGCGGACGTTGATCGCTTCCTTCCTCAACATACATGTCCAAGAATCCCGCTCGCTACTTCTGTCGTCTTTACGTCAGTTTTGCCTCCTCTGCTGCTAGCAGCCTTCATGATGCGTCTCCATGTCCGGATTTTGTTGCAAGTGATTGATCTTTGATCATCCTTCATAAGAAGTTGCTTTACCTCTTTAATGCTTTGTTCATTATCACCACCTACAATCAAGTCATCAACATAAATAGCCACAATTGTGATGCCATCATCACCCTTCCTTGCATATAGTGAATGATCTGCATCACACATAGAAAACCCAATGGTGGTTAAGTAATCAGCAATCCTTGCATGCCATGCACGAGGAGCTTGCTTCAACCCATACAAAGCCTTTTGCAACCTGCAAACATATTCTGGATGCTTTGAATCTTCATATCCTTGTGGCTGGTCCATGTATACTTCTTCCTGTAACTCACCATGTCGAAAAGCATTCTTTACATCCATCTGATGCAAAATCCATCCTTTTGCTGTAGCTAATGCAACAAGTGTTATGACAATAGAATTTTTAGCTGCAGGGCTGAATGTTTCCTCATAATCAATGCCATAAGTTTGTGCATATCCTTTTGCTACCAAACGTGCTTTATACCCGCTTATGCTACCATCAACATTGTGCTTTACCCTATAAACGCACTTGCAGCCTATGGGTTTCTTTCCTTGTGTCAATGGAACCAACTTCCATGTATCATTTCCATAAAGTGCATAGCTTTTTCCCAATCTACATTTCCAATTGCATCTTCAAAACAAGAAAATTTAGCATCTTGTATTACCTTTGTCATGTAGGCATAACGACGATCCATGTAACTATCATATGTCAATCGTTGCACTAAATTCTGCATCCTCCCAGATCTTCTTGGTCCTGAAACACTTCTCCTTCGATCATCAGCATGTGCATTTCTTACTCCTAGAGTCTTCACAGAGGGCAATCCAAGTTCCTCATCAAGACTCTTTTCTGAACTACTTGAATCTCCATCAACGTCTTCAAAACCTGCACATGTTTTATGACCAGCAGAAAGCTTTCCTTTACCTTTCTTGGATGTATTTGATGAATTTACTAGACTAAAATTTCCACACAATCTTCCACTCCATGGATTTGAGTTGGAACTATTGATTGGTGATGCATCCGATCCACTCAAAACTTGAGATTTTGCACTTGATTTTTTAGCATTTTCTTTGTCATTTGGTTCAAGATTTAGTCCTTCTTTGGCATCTGCATAGAAGCTTGACATTTCATCAAATACCACATCTCTGCTCACCTTCACCTGTCATGTGAGTGGGTTATACCATTTATATCCCTTTTGCTCAAGCGAGTATTCAATGAAGACACGTTTTTCTGCTTTTGGATCAAGCTTCATCCTCAAATCATCTGGAACATGTACATATGCAATACAACAAAAAACTTTCAGATGTGATAAGTTTGGCTTTTTACATGTAAACTTTTCTTCAGGTGCAACTTGATGTACAATAGTAGTCGGAGTTCTATTCATGATGTATACAGTAGTATGAACAACTTCTACCCAATAACAATGAGGCATATTCTTCTCAGCCATCAAGGCTCTTCCTATTTCTGCAATATGTCTATTTTTGCGTTTAGCAACACCATTTTGTTGTGGTGTCTACCTACATGAAAACTGACGTGGAATTCCATGATTTTTTAGAAAATTGCTGAAATCATTTGACATGTATTCAGCTCCACGATCAGATCTTAAGGTCTGAATATACTTCCCTGTCTGTTTTTCCACCATAGCTTTAAAAGTCTGGACGTGAGTGAACACCTCACTCTTCTCTTTCATGAAATATACCCATACTTTTCGTGTATGGCATCAATGAAAGTAACATAAAACCTACAACCACCCATAGATATGGTCTTTGCAGGACCCCAAACATCTGTATGTAGTATTTCTAGTATGTTCTCACTAACATGCTTGTCATGTGGAAATGATGCTCTTGACTGTTTTCCAAATTGACATGATGCACATACCTTTTGCATCTCTGCAACCTTGAAATTTGGTAGTCCATGAACAATCTCCTTTGACTGCATCAATTTCAACCTTTGCAAGTTTGCATGTCCAATCCGTTTGTGCCAGATCTCTATATCAGCAATGACTCCTGCACCTTTTGCAAACATGGTTGCATTAATTTCAGGAATTTTTACATTTAAGGTGAACATCCTACCCACTTTGTTTCCTTTGACAATCAATCCATCCTATTTGTATTCTTCTACATATAACCCATCAACATTGAACCTGACTTGTAATCCCTAGTCAACCATTTGTCCAACAAAAACCAGATTCTTTGTTATATTTGGAACATGCAGCACATCATCAAGATGTTTTACCTTCCCGTCCTCCATGCACAATGCTATGTTACCTGTATGCTCGATAGGGTGTGATGTGTTATCACCTGTTTCAACATATCAAGGAACTGGCAATTTTTGCAAAGTATGAAACCATTCCGCATGACTAGTCATGTGATTTGAAGCACTTGAATCAACATACTAGACATTATCATTCAATTTTGAAACACCAGCAAACATTGTATTCATCATGTGATGTTGAACCATGAACAACTTCTCAAAATCATATGCACTCATGGATGCATAGTTGTTTTGTTGCCTTTTGTTATTTTGATTCTTCAACTTGCAATCACGTTCAAAGTGTCCAGGTTCACCACAATTCGAGCATCCTTTAGTTTCATAACCTAAATAATTTCTTTGGAAATTTCTGTGACCTCTTTGGCTCCCCTTGCCTCGAATCTGTCCTCTTCCTCCTACATGATTCTGTTGTTGACCTGGTCTTGGTTACTATTTCCTCTTCCACTTCCAAAACCTCTACCTCTACCTCTTCCTTTGCCAAAGTAGAATACTTGCTCAGAACTAGGATTTCCTTGGGAGTTTGAATCCTCACCAAGATTCTTTTCTTCAATAATCAGCATGGATACCAAATCAACAAAATTCAAAATATTTTCTCTGGTCTGTATAGAGGTTCTGAACTGCTTTTATGCATCTCCTAAACCACGAAGGCACACTTCCACCTTATCATCATCATCTACATTCATGCCAATAGATGCAAGTGACTCACATATGCTTTTGATTTTCAGTGTGTAGTCATTTACCGACATGCCCTTCTTCTCCAATATATGCAGTTCGTTCTTGAGTTGCAATTTCCATACCTTTGTATTGTCTCACACAATGTGACCAAAATCTTTCAAGCCTCTTTGGAGTCTTGGCATCATGTATGTGCCCAATCGTGCTATCCTGTATGCTAATAGATAGCCAATACATTACCTTTCATGCTCCTTCATTCCATTCCTCATATGCTCTTAACTGGTCTGCAATACGATTACTCTCTGGTAACTACGAAGCATTTTCGTTCTCTCATTTGATGTACTTCTAGTAGCCTTTTCCCATCAAGAAATTCGTCATTATGAATCTCCAATCAGGAAGTTGTTCTTCCAGCTTATCACTCATAAGCTGACTCATTCCATTAGCTTTTGCTATTTCTGTAGCTATTCACAACACTACAAAACACTACCAACAACACTTCTGCTTGAACACTGTCGCACTATGATGTGACACTTCGATCTCGAAAAAACATAGTTTTCGTGTATCAAGAGTACACGGAATTGCTTGAAATTCTGGGTCTGGAATATATGAGTGTTGCCAAACATGATGCAAGTTACAGTTTCCAAAATTGACCTGGTTCTTTTGTGTATCTTACCTTGCGGGCTTCTACCTTCATGCGAATTTTTGTAGCAATCTGAGGTCGTTTGTGAATCACACTTTCTCCATGCCTTCTCACGTACTCTACACCGTCGGTCTTCTCCACAAGCTCTATACAGCCCCACTGGCTCTCATACCATGTCATGAGGAAGGATATAAGGAAGAGAACTCACACATAAACTCTCATAATCAAAGAAAAGGACACACTCAAATTGAGGCAAGGAAGAATGATCTTCTTCTTCTATTACATAAAAAAAGAATGTACAAGAATGAGCTACAAACAAGAATACAACTACTGCAATATATAAAGACCAGTACATAAGCAAAAACCTAATGTTTGCAAATCAGTGAGTTGGCAAGAAACAAATGTGCCATCACTCTCGGTAGATAAATCTAATAAAGCTCAATGAAGTGTCCCTGACATATACTAGCATGACCACTATACATGTCAGAGAAATGAAAAAGTAATACGTGTCATCCTGGATCATCACATGTTGAGCTTGATATCTCAACATAGGTACCCCCACATATCCCCATTCACATATTCCTTTTCCCCATGATCCATACTTCCCATTTGCCTCTTCCATCTTTCCCTACACCTCAATCACGATGATAGCCCCACCCCATTGCATATATTTCATGGAAAGTTTCATTCGTGTTCCCACGCCACACATGTTAGGCTCACAAACACTCACTTCCACTTCACTGTACACATGCACCACAATAACTTCACCTACCATCGCCACTTATATGGTAGCTCCCACACGTGTCACACTATTTGATCCTATGGACATTTCACCACCCATCGCACCTCCCCTCCCCCATGATTCCACCACTTGAATGTACAAAGATAAGTAACCCGTTAGGGCGATAGGTGTATATACAAGTCAGGGGAGAAAAACCTCGTAAAGAGGGAAAAAAGTGCCCCGGTGGTCCTAGTGTGTTCACACACATCACTTACCTAAATATATCAATAGCAATGTCCAAGACCAGGTTTTCTTCCATGCCATGTTTCATAAGGAGTCATACTTTGAAGTGATTTGGATGGTAGTCTATTGACAAGGTACTCAACACTTGAAATAGCCTTTCTCTATAGATAATGTGGTACGCTCTTCTCTTCAAACATTGTTCTAGCTAATCCAACCAATGTCTTGTTTCTTCTATCTGCAATTCCATCTAGTTGAGGAGAGTACCTGGTAGTCACTTCCCTTTTGATACCTTTATCCTCCAAGGACTCATCAAACTCTTTGGAGAAGTATTCTCCCCCTCCATCAGATCTGAGCTTCTTGAGTGATCTACTTGTATGATTCTCCACATGTGCTAGATACTTTTTGAAGCAATCAAACACTTCATCCTTACTTGACAAAGTATAGAATAGTCCATCTACTATGGTCATCAATAAATGAGACACTTGTATGCCGGATCGGGTGGATGGGTTAGTACTGCATAACTTATTTCAAAGGTGCGTACATGAGCATCAGGATCGTCACCTAGAAATCCACCGAACTTGGTGTAAGTTACTCCTATTGGAACCGGCCGGAGTGGAAGTGGCGGTTGATGTTGTTGTTGTTGTTGTTGTTGTTGTTATTGATGTTGTTGTTGTTGTTGTTGCCCACTCATGGTGCTAGTGGCGGTACTGTTACTATTTCCTGAGTTCTGAGGATGTGTTTCCGGTCCTTCAGAGTCTGTATGATCAGACTGCTCACCTTTCGATTCAAAAATAGCACTCAACCTTTTACGGATTTCCAATTCGAATAGCCTATCCTCTTCTTTGGTATCAAATGTAGGCACACTTACCCCGAACAATGGTGTCCGGAATGAAGATTCACCAGGAAGTATAACACAGTCACCGGAAAATTGTAAATTCCCTGCAACTAGGACCGAACTGCCACCGGAATTAGTGGAACTTTCCCCAACCCAGAGTATTCTCTCACCCTCAATGACCTCTCTGGGCAAGACACCTCTATCCTCAGACGGGTTTGAATCTTGACCAGACAGTGTCGGGTCAACTGCACACTGCGTTCTTGTAGACTCTGAAGTTACTGTATCTTCTGCAGACTGTGCCAAAATTACATCGGAATCTACTGGAATTTCCTTATGTTCCACCGGAATGCTACCAGAATCACTACTAGCATGCTTCGCTTCTTCGACGACCGGACCTAACCGATTTGTGCTTCTGCCTCCTGAGGGTGTCCTTAACAAATTTGATACCGACCAAGGCTATCGGTCTCGTCTATACTTCGGATACGACTCGCCGGATCGAGTAACCGGCATATATCACCTTTGCAACACTTACGTACTACTCCACCTTACTGTTGATTCACAATCTATGGTCACCTTCCCACAATCAATTTGTAACACTCTATTGCCACCTTCCCACAGATGGCGCTAGTGTTAAACGCGCTTTGTCGTCAAAGACGCGTTTAAGCTCTTTCGGGTTCTTGGGAGTGGAAGGGGTCTGCTAAACAGAGGCCCTATAACTTGATTTTCCCAATTAAATCATTCACTTCTCAGTACAATAATATTAAAAGCTCTGATAATACGAATTACTACCAATACCCCGATGGGTTCTCTCACAGACTTCCGACTCGTACACGAATTAATACTTTCTCAGTACCCGGCGCACAAGGTAAACACTACCGTAGTACAGACTTACAGTAATTAACTTAACGGAACAATGATTCAATACTTAACTTACTGTAAACATTATCGTAACCCAGTCTTTATCGTATAGGTGCAAATAATCAAACAAAGATAGAAAGACACAGTATTACTCAGAATTCTCAAACACAACACTACGGGAACTCCACAGAACGTATCGCCTAGACAGACAGTCTGGCGATTCTTCTGGTCATCACCGGAGCGTCCTTTCATTGATGTATAAGTAGTTACAATTCTACGCAACGACCTTACGGTTCGTGCGGAATATGAAAAGGAAAAGATTTACAATTGCCAATCCGGCGGCTTACAACAGCTTGTCTTGTCTTTCGGCATCCAAATCTGCTTTATTCCGTTGAGAGAAATCGTTCCCAACCTTCCTGGTGAATGTGATGCTTCTCATTTGGTGCTTCTACTTTGTCTGCTTTCTGAATCTTGGAATGACGTGTGAATTGTATGTAGACTCCTGCTCTATCTTGTAGCAGTTTAGCTTCTGTCGCTTTGCCTTTAGATCATACTGATTTTCCTTGTTCATTGGTTCGTCCTTTTTTATGATTGTCCTTTGAGTACATGACTTGGGAATCCATATTTGTGTGCTGTCCGACTGGGTGGCTACCACCTTCTTAGGAATCCATACTTTAGCAATTATTTGTGGAACTGAATATCTAGAGCGATTTACATACTGGCTCTGTGGGTTCTTCTGATGTAGCAAGTAGTTCTTGTGTTGAAGATATGCAGCCATTTGGTCCTTCCTTATCCAAGCTTGTTGAGTGTAAGGAATGGGGTATATTCTAATAGGTGTAGGCTTGTGATTACCTGGAGAATGAGTCTCTCTTGTGCATGGTTCTTCGGTAAGGCTGTTTTCAGATAGAATGATACTCTTGTGACTTGCTAGATTAGAAGATGGTGTGCAAGCAGGATTTGGCACGTCCTCACATGAAGTACTCAATGAAGGGGTTTCCATAGTGCTAGTGAACATGCATTCATCACTGTGTTCATTTGGGTGAGTTTTCGGTTCTATACTTGCGGCTTTGATTGGTCATTCATCTAGCATGCTGAATACTTCACGATGTCCTATCCTGGCTGAGATGTATCCTAAGGCCAATTGAATAGTTACTTCATATTCGTATATCCAGTCTTGTCCTAACACGAGCTCTTCCAATAAATCCTGATCGTGACATACTAAGAGTTTTTGTTCCATTGTGTTGTTCCCTAAGTGTAGAGGCAAGATAATCTCTCCTATACACTTGGTGATCTTTCCTCCTATTCCAATCAGCTGTGCCTTTGATGGACGTAATTCTTCCTTGAGTTGCTGAGTCAATGAAAACTTGATACAACTTATAGCGGCTCCTGTGTCAATGAGAGCATCCACTAAGTGGTACTCCGTTTTTCTGACTCCCAAATTCAAATATGGTTGTGTCCTTTGTTGACCTAGGTTTTCAGTGGCTCTAAAATTAGCCATTGGGACGAGTTCCTCTCCTAGTCGACATCTCTCATCTCTCTCTCTCTCAACCACTCTTTTCGTTTCCTGATCTGCTCTAGCGCTTCTTGTCTGGCTTCCTCTCGTATTCTTTCTTCCTCTAGATGTCTATTTTTACCCATTATCAATCGTGACATCATTTCTTCAGTCAATGGCTCTAAATATTTTTTTACTCGACATCCACTGATATAATTTGGCAATACTTCTCCATCTAGAGTTGCTAAGCTGATGGCTCCGCTGGTGGATATGCGATTGATGATTAATGGGCCATATCCTCTTTTTTGTAGTTTCTTTGCATGTTGTTTCAGGGTATATACCAAAACTAGATCTCCTTCCTTCAAATTTTTGTCTTTAACATGAGCATCAAAATATGCCTTCTGTCGCCTTTTAGCAGCATAAATCCCTGCTACTGATTGTAACCTAGTTTCATGTAGCTTCTCTATTTGATCCAATTGAGCTAAGAGTTCATGTCCATTCCACTCATAGGTTGCTGCTACCCTGAGAGTGGGTATTAGGAAATCAATTGGTAAAATAGCATTTTGTCCATACACTAAGTTAAAAGGAGTAGTTCCCATGGCGGTCTTGTAAGCTACTCTGAATGCCCATAAAGCGTGATGTAATTGTTTATCCCTGTCAGATCTTCCGTGGTTGACAATTTTAGTGAGAATGGTGCACAAGATTTTATTGGAACTTTCGGCTTGTCCATTGGCTTGTGGGTGATAAGGGGCTAATTTCTTATGAATTACCAAGAATCCATTCAGTAAGGCTTCTATAACTTCATTCACAAAATGCGTACCTCTATCACTCACAATTTCTATTGGTAGTCCAAATCTAGTGAAAACATTCTCGAAGAGAAACTTGGTCGTAGTCCTTGCATCGTTTTTCTTGGTAGCTTTGGCTTCAACCCATTTGGTCAGATAGTCTGTGGCTACAATTATATATTCGGCATGGGATCCTTTAGCTGGGGTGCTAATAGGTCCTATGAAGTCTATTCCCCATTTTGTGAAAGCTCTTGCACTCATCATGGGTTTCAGAGGCATTTCATCTCTTCTAATTGGATATTTTGTTCGTTGACATGTATCACATCATTGCACATATGTTGCGGCATCTTGATGTAGATTTGGCCACCACATTCCAGAAAAGAGGATCATTTTTGCTGTTTTATCTGCAGAGAAGTGTCCTCCTGCAGCTCCTGTATGTGCCATCTCTAAAACAGCAAGATACTCGTCTTCATGAATGCACATTTGCAAATGATTATCTCTTCCTCGTTTAAAGAGTTGTTTTCCAATAAGAGCATAGTCCTTGCTTTGTTCTACAGGTGCTCATTTTCTTGCTAGAGTGGCTCCTTCTGGGTACTCTTGGGTCTTTTAGAACTTCACCAGAGGCATGTTCCGTCTTGGTGCTACAGTGGAGTAGCATAGAGTGGAGTTCTCTTCCCGATTCCGTTCTTGACAGGTTGGGCAGGCTGATACATAGTTATGTGCATCCCTCTGCATGGTTGGCCAATATATACCCAATCTCTTTAGCGTTTGCCATGTTTTGTTAGCATTTAGATGAGTTTTCCATTGATTTACATGTGCTTTTTGAAGCCACATTTCTTGTTCCTCTTCTTCTATGCATCTCATGAGTAATCCACTTGAGTCTTTGTGATACAAACTTCTAGCGATGATATGAAGGTTTTTAGTCTTCCATAGGTCTTGGGTTCGGTTTGGTGTGATCCCATCTTTAGGTCCATACATGAGTATAGGGATCAACTTTTCTGCCCATTAGGGACATACTTCAAGGTTGAACAGGTACATGTCTGGCAGATCATCAGGTACTCCTATGGGTGGTTCTCCATGTGTCATTCTTGATAGGTGATCCGCTCTTATGTGGGTATTTCCTTTCTTGACTACTACTTCAAAATCAAATTCCATCAACAATAGAAACCATCGTACTAGTCGTCCCGTATTACAAGGCTTATTGACTAAGTGTAGTAGGGCTTGATGATCAATGAAGAATTTGAATTTGTTTGCCAATAAGTAGTGTCGAAACTTCTTTACTGCATACACCATCCCTAGGCCTTCTCTCTCAGTTGTGGTATAATTGCGTTCTGCTTGATTCAATTGTCTACTGGCATAGGCTATAGGGTGATCTAACTTTCCTGTATCTGCGGGTTGAGCTAGGATGCAACCAATGGCAAACTTGGAAGCATCTACATGAATGTGAAAGGGCTTGTTCCAATTAGGTACTCGAAGAATTGGGGCTGAACTCAATCGACTCTTTAATTCGTTAAAGGCCTTTTCACATTCCTCAGTCTAGTTAAATTTCCTTAGCAGTCTTTGGTCTTGGCAAATCCAGAATCACTTTGATTTTGTCTTCATCAGTTGAAATTCCGTTTTTAGAGACAATATGTCCTAATATTTTTCCTTGTTGAACCCTGAAGACACATTTTTCTGGGTTGAGGCATACTCTATATTGTCGACATTTGGCAAAGACCTTTCGTAGTTCAGGGATATGCTCTGATCGTATAGCTAAGTAAGTACATAAATCATCCACGTATACCTCCATACTCTTTCTTAGGAACTCTTTGAATACATGGCACATCAATCTTTGGAAAGTGGTTGGGGCATTGGTTAGGTCGAAAGGCATAACCCTAAAGGCGTACACTCCCCATTCAGTTGCAAAGGCTATTTTATGCTGGTCCTCAGGAGCAATGGCTACCTGATTATAACCTGAAAAGCTGTCCAAAAAACAGTAAACTTCTTTCCCTGCCACTCTTTCCAACAGATGATCCGTGATGGGTAATGGGTAACTGTCTCTTATGGTAGCAGCATTTACTTTTTTCAGATTTATGCATGCTCTTAACTTACCATTCTTTTTCGGTACAACCACCAAAGGCGACACCCATTCCGTGTGTTCAACTCATATATGAACCCAGCTTCTAACAACTTATCTATCTCTTCCTTTATCTTTGCTGAGTAAACATCGTTATATGTGTATGGTCTTTGTTTGGAAGGTTTAGCTTCAGATGTCATAGGGATTCTATGTGCACATATAGAAGGGTCTACTCCTTTCAAATCCTTATATATCCAGGCAAAGACATCCCTATATTCCCTTATGAGTCGTATTAGCTCTTGTTCTTTCTCCATTGAGACATCCTGTCCTATAAAAGTACATCGTTCTTCTCCTTCCTCTAGGGTTACTACTATTTTCTTGGTCTGTTCTTTATTGTCATATGCTATTCCTGGCTGTGCTTCTCGTTTTGGCATTTGAATATCAATTCTTCTCTCTTCTACTTCATATTTTTTGAAGTGGGCGGGCACTTCAAATCGGTCTTGAGGCTTGTTTTCTTCATCATTTTTTGCTTTTTCTAATCCAAGCTCCTCTTCCTGTGTTGGTTCTTGATTTATTTCATTAGTTATGACACTTACTTCTTGATTTCCACTTTCTATTTCCATTTGCTCTTGCTCCATTTCAATGCTCTCGTAATCCTCTTTCCATTCCTTTTCTATCACTTCCCCTTCTTCCGTCTCTTGAAGAACTACCACATAGAGACTAACGTCATATCCTTCCCCATCAATGCATTCATTCATGGTTATCACTTCTTCGTTTACACACACATCAAGAGTGGCTAAAATCTCCATCCAACCATGAGGTTCAAATTCTTCATCTAGGAATATTTGAGGCATATAGGCTGGATCTTGTACTGATCTATCAACTCCTTGCCTTTGCTGCCATCCTTTTCTCCTATCTTCTTCCTTTTTCGTAGTTTGGCATATCCATAGATGAGTCTCTTCATTCATCCACGATTGGTCACTTGAACCTATACTATGAATCGACTGATTATCTTCCTCCTTATGAATCTGATTCCATTGTAAGGTGGGAACATCTTGATATGTATATGTGTGGAGATTTATTCTCGTGGTGGTTCCTTCATGTTGTAGGTATACAGCGTCTTTTCCCGAATCTTGCACTACCTTTAGTTGTCTCATGAAAGGTCTTCCAAGTATCATTTCATAATTGCTTGGCCTTTCAAATTGACATATCGCTAAGGTGTGCTCGAATTCAACTCCGCAAGTGGTAAAAACTACCCGTTCCAATAATCCCAAGGGTCTTTCAGTGTGTCCATCTGCCATTTGTATCTTCATGCGTGTTGGTCTTAGAGCTGGTTTTCCCCATTTCTCCCAGATTTCTCTAGTAGCAATTCCTACTCCAGCTCCAGAATCTAAGATGGCTTTAGTTGTGTAACCTCTATAGGTAATTGGAAGGCACGTGTTTCCTTGATCTCCCTCACTAAAATCTCCAACCTTATCGATTGGGATTTTTACGGTGTTCACTTCATCAGGCATCTCCTTCTCTTTCCACCTTGATCTCCAATTGACTGGTTAATTTCTCCTTCAAATGTGGTTTGACCTTTAACAGTTCTTCCAATGTCAGAGTGCAAGTGATTTTTACCTTTCTAAGGTGTTTGTATGATATCCGATGTTTGGACAGATGGGTTCAGTTCTTTTTTTCTCATTGAGAGAATGCGGTATAATTCTGAATTATGTTCGTACTCTCCTGTGTAATTTGGCAAAACCTTTACACTATCATTTTCTTTGTTACTTGGATCAATTGGTATTATTTCTTCTAAATTCAGTTCAGGTATGGAGTCTTCAATTTCCCCTTCTGCTTCTAGCTCCTCAAAGGGTGGGTCTATTCCTTCCACTTTCTTCCACCGGTCTTCTTGGACTCTTGCCCACAAATCTTTAGGCCATTCCCCTTCTACTTCGGGAACAATGGAGCCTTCCCTTGTATCCTCACAGTAATTTCCATTATGTGTCTTACCTACTTCGGGTTTCTCGGGTTCCTTAGGGATGACACACTCTTGGAATTCTTTTTCAGGAATTCGTGAATTGGGTAATTGAAGAACAGGTTTTTCTAAGGTCTACTGAGCCACTTCAATTAATTTTTTGCATATCTCCAACCTTTCTTTCTCTAGGTCACCTCTAGGATATTCTCTTTCATGTTGTTCAATGGTAGGTCCTGCTCTTATTCGTGCTTTGTACGCCTGAATCCACATGGCTAATTCTTTAGGCATGGGATCTCCTAAAATTGATCCTACCTCTTCTTTTTTTGACTTTCCTTTCCGAATTTCTTCTTCCTCTTCTTGTTTCTCTTTTGGATTTTGTTCACTCTTTTCATTTTCCTTCTTTTGTTGTAGTTTCTATTCCTTCATCCTATCTCTACGGTTCTTCCATCTCTGTGTTCGTTTACTTGTAACACTTTTCTCAGGCTCTTCCGAGTCTTCAACTAGTTGAGGTGTAGGTATGTTCATTTCTCTGTCACCTTGATCATTTTCCTCAGTTTTGTCTGGGGTCTCTCTAGCTTTGGCTCTATGTAGCTCCGTGATGAGTAGCACCTCCTTTAATGTCAATCCGGGAAGACGTGAGGATGGTATGAAGACCTCGAGCAAGTGGCGGCACAAGTGCGTGGGTGAGAGGCACACTAGCATGCACACACATACACACACACGCGCACACACGGCAAGACAAAGAGTGAGAATCAATGGAGTTCTTCGATTACTTTTTAAGAAGCTCTTACAAGTTTGTTTCAATTACAATCCAACCCCAAAAATGAGCTCTCTAGCTCTTTTTATAGTTTTTGACTAGCTTTGGCCCTGTTCAGACCTAGTGTCCGGCCTAGTTAAAAATTAGGTTCCAGGGCTTATTTGAAGGCTCAAACGAGATCTAAAAAATACGGAAATTGGCAGGTAGATACTTCTAAAGCTCCTCAAGCTCAAGGACTCCTTGGCTTGCACAAAATGGAGCTACAAAAATATGAAATGGTATTTACAATGGTGTTTAGTGATGAGAATCACTTTTAATTGGTGTAAGGGTTTTGAAAAACTAAAGGGTTGCCTTAGTGCTAGATCTGCGTGAATGCTCATACGTGCTTTACGTGCTTCTTCCTGAAGAAAATTATTGGCCTATTTGCCAGATCTTCGTTGACTCCCTTGTCTGCTTGTGCCTTCTCTCCCTTCTGACTCTCTTCTCTGACTGCCATGCCTCGTTAGTCCTTCAGTTCCTTGTCCGCTGCTAACACCCCCCCTCTCTCGCGTCTGTCGTCCCTGACAGACCCTTTTTGTGTGGGTTTTTGGATGTAGTACTCAACGACATCCTGCGCTAAGTGATGTTCGGCAATCCTCAATCCTTTGGCCAAATCTGTGAGTAGAGCATCCCAATCTACCGGCCCGGGAACCTCTGGATGTGGTATACGTAGCTTTTCGGAATGGAGAGCTTGTTCCACTGCAAACAACTGCAAGAGATGGGATGGTCTGGGAATGAATATCTCGGAGTGATATTCCCAGAATCCCGTGACAAACATCTCTTCAAACGTTTGTTTGAAGCAAGCCGGTAGATATTTGATGCGAGCGTGCCATGCATACACAACATTAATCGATGGGGTTGTGCTCATGTCATATACAAGGTCCTGATTACCTTCATTAAATCCTAGTGCTGAGAGATGCGGTTCCTTGACATTTTTGAAGGTCCTGAAGGTGACCAACATAAGTTCGAAAATCTTCAGGCACATCTGAGTCATGACATCAGGTACATTCTTGAACCGGACCCCCCAATGTCGAATCGTCAAAATCATATAGCCAATAGTAGGTGGGCCCTTCGGAGGTGCGAAGTACACATAATTGAGCCACTTCTCACATCCTTTAATCGTCAGCACTGTTTGTGTGTACTCCGGCCATGATCTCCTTCGAAATACAGGGCAATAACATGGGTTATATTTGATGTACAATGGCATGTTATTCCATGTTCTTACCATTTCCGGGTATGTTTCAAGCAGCCGAATTCTCCAAGTCGGTTGGCGAATATGTCCCTGCTTGGCACTTTCTGGGATGTCGTCAGGTGCAAATTGTGTGGCAGAGGTTGGTTCCCTTGAGGTGTGGTGCTTGATCTCCGCATTATAATCCGCCATTAGAACGCAAAAAGGAACATACAGGTCGTCCGATGGGCCGATCCACCTATGGTGTGAGAGATTCTTAAAATAATCAGATTTTATTACAACCTCCTCCAATTGTGACATCAGTGCGATTTGGACTGCCACCCTGTCATCATGCGTCGTGGCTACTTTCTCTAATTTTTGCATCCATTCAGGTGCCTCAATTTCAATTGTGTCCATGCCCTGTTCTGTTCGCTTACCCCCGGGTGTTGGCATCGGGACATAGGGATCCTCGAATGTTTCTTCTACTTCGATTGGCACAAGATCGTCAGGCTCGGGCTCTACCAGAGGGGAGGGCTGACGCTCGTACTGCATGACCTTGCTACGTAATTCCTCAAGTTCTGCCCGGAGTTTAGTGACCTCTTCAGATGTATCTTCTGCGGTTGTGATCTTGCTTGGTGATGTCTGTTGGGTGGCCAACTGCCTTAGTAAATCATCTCTCTCTTTTTCTAAAGCGTCATGGGCCGCCATTAGATCTGCATGAGTTTCTAATACCACTTTCATATTCTCAGAGGGAATTGCCTTGAATCGCTCTGGGTCAATCTCCTGTAGGGAACCCTCCATGGTTGCCTCCAGATTTTCTTCGTTCTGTTTCTGTAATTGCTTATTCTCCTCTAGTGCTGTAGACATGTGCTTGCGTAGGAGGCCCAAGTTCCGTCGAAGCTTAAGGTTTTCCATGATCTGAGAATGTAGCAGCTCGTCTATATGTCGTCGTTCTTCATCATCTGCTTGGGGTGGGTTGGCTACTAATTGTGCATATTGTTCCTGTAATGTCACGTGCTGCTGTTGTAGTAGCTGCTTCTGCTCTTCAAGATCCCTACATCGTGCTTGGAGATCTGCGTGGCTTCGGAAAAGCCTTGTATGTTGGTGGTCAAGGTGTTGGTAGTGTTGCTGAAGTTGGGACATGCATTGATACATATTATTAAATACATTATTAAGAGGAATGGTGGGAGAAATGGTGTTGAATGCAGAGGGGAAGGGAAAGGGAAAGGGAATTGTGGATGCAGTACTGGAGAAGGGTGAGGGGGGAGGTGGGGGAATGGGAGATTGTGGGTAAATGGGGGGTGGGAGAGGTGCAGAGGTGGGTGACACCTCCATGGATTCAAAAGTGGAGGCCGTGGTGGGAGTGACTGTGAACATGGGGATTGTGGTTGCGGTGAGAGTTGTGAACGTGTATAGAGGTGTGTGTAATTGTGAACGCCCAGGAAGTGTGATTGGAGTAGTAGTGTTTACCGTGGCTGTGGTTAGACTTATGTTTTCAGTGGAAATAGAGTATGTGGGTTGACTGATGGTTTGTGCGTCGGTGTGTGTAGTGGGTTCGGAGGTGGTGACAGTAGAGGTTACAGTGGTAGAGGGAGGTGAATGGGGCGGATGTGGGGGAGAAGGTGGCAAGGGAGGTGATGGAGGTGCACTCGATGTGTGGGCTTCCTCGGTGTCGTGAACCGTGTGTGCTGTGCCAGTGGTTGTGGGGGTGCCTTGTGGTCCTGATCCTAATACATTCATTCGTTTTCCCATTCGTGGGGGGCGTCTTCCATATCTTTTCTCTGTCCTTCGTGATTGCACTAGTGCAGTATGCACCGTTTCAGGTACTCCCAAAGCGTCCGATATCATTTCCAAGGTGGCACGGTATTGCTCGTCCACACCTTCCTCCTCCAGAATCTGGTTCATGAGGGCTTTACCTGCAGCTAATGATAGTCTGTGTTGCTCTTGAACTCGGTTCATCGTATCGTAGAGCTTCTTTAATGCGTTAGTATAGGCTGGGGCACCTTCCAGTACTTGTAGGGCTTCCTGATCATACTCTTGTTCTTCTGCTTCTGATTGTCCACCCTGTGCCTCCTCATGTGCTTCTTCTTCATCGTCCACATTGACTACGTCCGGTTGGCTGGGCTGAGCTTGGTCTGGGGCAGTTTGCTGTCCACCAGCTTGCTCTGCTTCAACTTCTGCATTTACAGCTTCGATGATTCTAGCAACTTCTTCATCCGTTAGATCCTCCAAAGTGAATCCATGCGGGAATTCCAGATCAGTCGGTACTGGTGGAAACACAAGGTTAGGGCCATCTGTGCTGTGCCTGGGTAACCTGATAGTAAATGGTTGTACTCGTCGAGGAAGTCTTGGGGTTGTTTCAGGCGTTAGGGTTGCATCGCGAGCTTGTGCACAAGGCATCTGGACAGCGCCTCTCATCTTCTTTGAGGGAGGCCCTACAGCTGACAATCTGCGTTGAAACTCCTGTGCTCTGGTCCAAATGAGAGCCCTCTGCACCGGTACATCATATGCGAGACATCTGTACACAATTCTTGTAAGCGCACAGCAACCATACAGTACAGACTTTTGCTTCTTATACCATCTCTGATGAGCCATATGAATCTGGTCGATAATCCAGTGGGGCATATTGATGGTCAAATCAAAAGCATCCGCTAGGTAGAGGCTAAACCAGATCTTTTTGGGAGGCATTGTGAACCTTTCCTGCGCGGGGAATGCGAAATGTTGCATGACCATGCGTAAGTGAATGGCGATCGTAGGTGTCATCGCAACCATGTCCTTCAACTTCGTCAGATTCCTGTTCTTCATATTGTCTGGAACCATAGTCTCTTTCTCTGTTGGAATGTGCATACCTTTCATGTCGAGAGCTTCTCTTACCAAGTTGATAGTCAAGCAGAAACGCTTCAGCTCGTTGCCCCTTGTGAGTGATGGGAGCACAAAGGAGCTGTATCCTTTCTTGTCTTTGCTTGGAGTGAGGGTGCTAATTAAGTATGAGCACCTTAGAAAATCTGGCTTTGGTAGTTGGAACTTGAAGTAATCATAAAGCCCAGCCTTCTTCCATATCGACTTCAGTCCTTCATTATTCTGTAGCTTTTCAAACTCCCTGGTAAAGAAATGGTATCTGCCCCAACGTCCATTGAATTCTACCTCGGACTCCCACATGTATATGCCTTCACCCAGAGGTCCAGCAACGTCACTGAACCAGTGTGAGGTTTTGCCCACCGGCATTGTGTGACCCTGTGGAGGATTCTGAATCGGTATGGCATGTAATGCCCTTAATGCCACTGGTCTTTCCTTTAATTCCTCCTCGACCGGAAGGCTTTCAATGTCCACAACTTGGGGGCTGGTGCCTACCTGGGAGCTAGTTCCTACCGTATCTGCCATGTTACTTCTTGCTGCCTGTCTCTGTGAGAATATACAAACATGTGTTAACATTGTACAGGACAAGGGAGAACCGTTGTTGTTCCCATTACAACATTAACATGAGGGTCGGGAGAGATTAATGGGTTAGTAAGTGCTCGGTGCGAGTGTGTGTGTGGTTAGGAGTTCGGAAGACCTAAGAGTTAAGTGGAATGATGTAGTGTGATAGTGATGTGGTTAGTAGGTTGTCATGGATTTACAAATGGGGTCTGGGGGTTTGTTACAAGTCTTAGGCTGCCAAATGCAGTGGATGGGTTTTGCTCTTGGTTTGGTAGAGACTCTAGAGATCTTTATAGGTGTATCCGCTTGAAAATGAGGCCTTTTAGGGACCCATTTACAAGTGATTATGTTCGTGCTCATGGGCCTTGGTGTGTTCCTGAGTGTAGAAAACGAGTGGATGCCGGCTGTGCGAGTGAATGGGTCACGCTGTATAGGATGTGGCCTTGGCATGGCTATTTGCGCCCGCAAACAAGCCTTAGGCACCCAAATTTGTCTTGATTGTGGGCTGGCCTTCATCGACTTCTTGGGCACCCAAATAGACTTCATGTTAGCAGAAGTACTTCTGAAAGACTTCTTATTAGTGTCGTGTTGTTGGTTACTAATAAGAGGCTTTGCCCGTGTGGTTGGCTTGAGTACAACCGGGTGTTCGCCTTTCCGCACCCACACTTGTTTCATTAGCTGAGACATTTTGCTGCGCAGGTACTTTTGATCTCCGACATAGGTAGTACTCTGCTTCTTCTGCCTTTGATCCACCTTTGGTTGCTGCCTCCCTCTGGCCTTTGGAAAAGAAGGGAGTTCCGTTGTGGTTCTGACTCCTTTTTTGAGATCTTCATTCTTCTGCATCACATAGCCTTGGACAAGAACAGCATGGTCAACTTCATGTGCACCCCTGGAGGGACCAGGAGTCTGTGCCTTTCCTAGTTCCTTGAGTGCTCCATTATTTAACTCCATAGTAATTCTAGTCTGCTTCACCCATACCTGAAGAAGTCCACTTCTTAGGTTTAAGTTGACTGCTTGGTCATAAATCCAGTCTTGACCCAAGACAAGAGGTTCAGTGAGGTCCGCATCTTGACATACTAGCACTTTAACTGTCATTGCCTCATCATGAATATAGAGGGGAAGTTCCGCCTCGCCCATGCAAGGGGTTTCCACGCCTCCCAATCCTATAAGATATGCTTCCACAGGATTGACAGTTAACTGCAACTCTTGACAGTAAGACACTCTAACAGCACTAGTGGCTGCACCTGAGTCAATCAAGGCTCTTACGGTCCTTGCACTCTTTCCTTGTCCTATATCTAGGGTTATGAAAGGACGTCGATCAATTATCCTATGCGAGCTTGTTCCTGCGACTTCACACATTGCCATATGATATCCTTGATCTGCATAGTCATTTGTTCTAGGCTGATCTCTACCTTGCCTTCGTAATCTCATCCTTCTGATGCGTTCTAAAGCTTCTGCTTGAGCTTCTTCTCGAATTCGCTTTTCTTCCTCTTTGCGTTTCTTAGCAGTGTTGAGTCGGCTGAGCATTTCCTCCGTGAGGGGTTCCTGATACAACTTGACTCTGCAACCGCTAATGTAATTTGGGAGAACATCACCCTCTAATGTGGCCAGTTGTACTGCTCCACTCGTGGAGATCCTATTGATGATCATAGGTCCGTAGCCTCTCTTTTCTAGCTTCCTTGCGTGTTGTTTCAGTGTATAGACTAAAACTAGATCTCCTGCTTTCAAGCCCTTATCCTTCACATGGGCATCAAAGTATGCCTTCTGCCTCTTCTTAGCTGCATAGATTCCTGCAGCTGCTCTCAGTCTTGTTTCTCCTAATCGTTCAAGGTCAAAGATCCTAGAGGAGAGCTCATGACCTGTCCATTCGTGCTCTTGTGCTACTCTCAATGTAGGAATCAAGAAGTCCAAGGGTAGCACAGCGTTTTGGCCAAATACCATCTGAAAGGGGATGGCTTGGAGTACCGTTTTGTAGGCAACTCGGTATGCCCAAACAGCATGGTGTAGCTGTTTGTCCCAATCAGAGCGTTTCGTGTTCACTAATTTAGTCAGTACATTGCATAAGATCTTATTGGTGCTCTCAGCCTGTCCATTAGCTTGAGGGTGATAGGGGGCAGACTTCTTATGTATTACCAAGAATTCTTGGAGTAGCTTTTCAATCACTTCGTTCAAGAAGTGAGTGCCTCTATCACTTACAAGCTCTATAGGTAGCCCATATCTTGTGAATACATTCTCAAACAAGAATTTAGCCATTGTCTGAGCGTCATTCTTTGTCGTAGCTTTTACCTCTACCCACTTAGTTAGATAGTCTGTTGCAACAATGATGTATTCCGCATGAGAACCCTTAGCTGGGGGATTAATAGGACCTACGAAGTCTATTCCCCACTTAGAGAACGCACGTCCACCCATCATAGGTTTCAGTGGCATCTCATCTTTGCGTATAGGATACTGAGTCCTTTGACAGACATCACACCGTTTCACATAGGTATGTGCATCCATGTGAAGGGTCGGCCACCAGAAGCCCGCAAATAGTATTGCCTTGATCACCCGATCTGGTCCAAAGTGTCCTCCTGCTACACCTTGGTGAGCAGTTTCCAAGATCTTGAGATATTCACTTTCATGGACACATAACCTCAGGTAACCATCTTTACCACGCTTATATAGATTATCACCAATGAGTGAGTAATCTTGGGCTTCTTGTTCTAAATTCCTTTTCCTAGCCAAGGTCATATCTGGAGGGAATGCTTTCGTCCTCAGGAAGGATACTAGTGGTTCACTCCAATCTGGCACTATAGACACTTGATAAAGAGTGGCGTGTTCCACAGGTGGTTTAGTGTAGCAGATTGGGCATTCCTTGCACAACTTTTGGACATCAGCTTCCATAGTTGGCCAATGTACTCCGAGTCTCCTTAGCGTTTGTAAGGTTCGTTGCTTTGAATGGTGTTGCTCTAATGCACCTACATGTGCTAATTGCAACCATTTATTGTACTCGTCCTCTTCCACACAACAAGCCAAGATTCCTTGATCTGTGTGCTTGTACATGCTTCCTACCATGATGTGGTACTTTTGGGCTTTCACAACCTCTCTGTTCCGTGTGTTTACTACTGGATGGTTAGGCCCGTATGTCAATACTGGTACCAATGGCTTAGCCCACTGCGGCACCACTTCCAAATTAAACAAGTAAGCATCAAGAAGATCATCTGATACTCCTTGTGGGTCTTCTCCAGATGTGAGCCTAGAGAGATGATCTGCTCTTAAATGAGTCCTCCCTTTTCTCACCACTACCTCAAAGTCATATTCCATGAGCAAGAGAATCCATCTCACTAATCTTCCTGTATTGCATGGCTTGTTTACGAGGTATAGCAATGCCTGATGATCAGTAAAAAATTTAAACTTATTTGCAAGCAAATAGTGTCTAAATTTCTTAACTGCATATACCATGCCTAAACCTTCTCGCTCTATAGTGGTGTAATTCCGTTCAGCTGCATTCAATTGTCTACTGGCATAGGCAATTGGAAGATCCATATTACCTTCACCAGTAGGTTGTGCAAGCACACATCCAATGGCATAATTGGATGCATCCACGTGAACATGAAATGGCTTATTCCAATCTGGTGTGGTCAAGATTGGTGCTGAACATAATCTTCGTTTAAGCTCCTGGAAGGAAATCTCACATTCATCCGTCCACTCAAAGTTAGTCAGAAGTCCGTACATGGGCTTTGCAATGACAGCGTACATATGAATGAACCGGCGATAATAACCACAATGCCCCATGAAAGCTTGTACTTCCTTGACATTCTTTGGCCTAGGTAGCTCTGCTATGGCTCTCACTTTCTCTTCGTCGGTAGATATGCCATTCTTTGACACTATGTGTCCTAGAATCTTGCCTTGCCTTACCATAAAAACGCACTTTTCTGGGTTCAGGCAGACTTGATATTCTCTACATTTGTCAAAGATTTGCCTGAGTTCGGGGATATGGGTTTGCCTAATGTTCGAATGAGCACAAAGATCATCAACATAGACCTCTAAATTCTTCCTCAGGAACTCCTTAAACACATGGCACATCAGCCTCTGGAAGGTAGCTGGTGCATTGGTAAGCCCAAATGGCATTACTCTAAAGGCAAAAATGCCCCATTCAGTGGCAAAGGCAGTCTTATGTTGATCCTCTGGAGCTATGGCTACTTGATTGTAGCCCGAAAATCCATCGAGGAAGCTGTACACTTCCTTGCCTGCTACTCTTTCTAAGAGATGCTCTGTGATAGGAAGCGGATAGTTATCCCGAATTGTGGCCGCATTAACCTTTTTCAAGTTAATGCACACACGCAGCTTTGCATTCTTCTTGGGCACCACTACGATGGGGGATACCCATTCAGTGTGCTCAATTTCATAGATAAATCCAGCTTCAACCAATCTATCTATCTCTTCTTTGATCTTAGCAGCGTAATTATCGTTATATGTGTAGGGTTTTTGCTTAGAGGGTTTAGCATCTGAGGTCATGGGGATGGTGTGTGAGCATATGTCAGGGTCAACACCTTTCAAATCCTTGTAACTCCAAGCAAACACATCTCTGTATTCTCTTAGCAAGGCAATTAACGCATGCTCTTCTTCCTCCGTTAGGTCATGGCCTATGTATGTGCATCTCTCCTCTCCTTCTTCTAGGGCCACTACTATTTTCTTGGTGGTTTCTTTGTTATCATAGGCCTCTCCTGATTGTGCCTCTCGTTTCGGCATTCTGATCATGACTCTCCTGTCATCTATCTCATACTTCTTAAAATTTTCCGGGACCTCAAACAAAGATTCTTCCTCTTCTAGTGAGGCTTCTCTCTTCTTTAGTTTCTTTCCTTCTTCCTTCGGGGTCACCTGTGTTGCTAATCTTACATCGTTTGTAAGCTCTCCATGCCTCTGGGGTTGAAATTCTACTTCATGGAAGTATTCTTCATCTGATGCAAATGGTGGGTCCATAATGATTGACTCTAGATCGGAGTCACTTGCATCCTCAAATGCATCAGGGCTAGGTTCACATTCTTCTAGAACTGCCTGTCCCATGATTGGCTCTATGGAGAAGACTGAAATGTCATAGCCATCCTCATCACAGTGAGGTGTCCATTGTTCTTCATTGATGGCTACGTCCATGGTTGCTAAAATTTCTGCCCAGCCATGGGGTTCAAATTCCTCATCTGGGAAAACTACAGGTGCATAGGCTGGGTCTTGGATTGATCTATGGGATTCTTTTGCACCTACCTCTCTGGCTTTTTCTCTCTTCTCTTCCTCTACTGCTACTTTGCACATCCATAAGTGGGTGTCTTCATGCATCCATGAGGATCCTGAGCCTATGGAATGCACGGATTCCGTATCATCTTTGGCTCTATGGATGGGATTCCATTGGATGGGAGGGACATCTCTATGAGAGTAATCTTTGAGATTCACTTTGGTCGTAACACCTAAGTGCTGCAGGTACAAAGAATTGGTTCACCAATCCTGTACCACTTGCAACTGTCGCATAAATGGTCTTCCCAAAATCATCTCATAGGCATGATTTTTGCTGAAGTCACATATGGCAAATGTATGCTCAAACTCGACACCACAGGTGGTGAGAGTTATTCCTTCTAGCAATCCTAAGGGTCTCTCTATGTGACCATCGGCCATTTGCAATTTCATCCTCGTGGGCCTGAGTGCCGGCTTGCCCCAACGCTTCCATAGGGAAGTGGTGGCAATTGCAACTCCTGCACCTGAGTCCAAAATTGCCTTGGTGGTGTACTCCTGGTAGGTGATGGGAAGATAGGTGTTCCCTTCTTCGCCTTCACACATATCTCCTATCTTATCCAAGGGAATTTCTGGCACCGTCCTATGGGATCCTACCTGGGAACAAGGTTTGGCTATTTCTGGTACTTGTTTGGCGACATGTTTCCATAATTCAGGTCTAACCTTGAGTAGCTCTTCTAACTTGAGATTGCACTGCACGTTAGTGTTCTTCACTACCTCTGTGTTCCTAGGTATGACTGAATCTTCGTTTCTTACCATGACTGTGGGTGTTCTCATACACGTGGACTTTGCTTCCCATGGGCCTGTGAAGTGGGGTAGCTCTTGTATGGAATTAGACTCAAAGTCCAATCTCTCGTGAGACTGAGTACTCTCATGTTCCCCGTAAATAGATGGGATGTCTTGTGGGAATTGGTCGTGTGCTTCATCCACAAGTTCAAAGGGAGGGGCGGCTTCACTTTCGTTATCCCATTTGTCTTCTTGAATCTCTCGTAGGAAGTCTGGTGCAAACCAATTCATAGAAGAAGAAGTGTCTGGCTCCGTAGAATTAGGCACATAAGCAGCCTGGGAAGGAGGGCTTATTCTATCGTTGGCTCTCTCCTCGTTCTCATAGATGGCTGGATCACAAGCTTCCTGGGGAGGATTACTTATTCTATTACTTTTCCGAACAGGCTCATACGCTCCCTGAGAAGGAATGTAGGCAACCTGTGGAGGTACGTAAGCTTTCGAGGGGGGCTCATCTGCCTTTTGGGGGGGAAGATAAGCTTCTTGAGGAGGCACATGGGCTTCCTGAAGAGGCTGGCTTATCCGTTCTCTTGCCCTTTCCTTTCTTTGAGGGGCAGGTTCCTTTTCTGATTGTGCAATTAACCTCTCTATTCTTTCTAGCAGTCCATCAAAGTGTAACTGCGTCTTAGCTGAGCTAGAGATGTTAAAGAGGCGGCTAGCTTCGAACATGGCTTGAGCCAATTCCACCATCTTAGCACAAATTTTAGTTCGTTCAAGCTCTAGCTCGGCTCTAGGGTAGCACTTTTCATGATCGGTTATGGTTGGCCCTTCTTGGATTCTGGCTTGATATGCTTTAAGCATCATATTAAGGTCTTCGGGAGTGGGATCTGCTAGGACTGATCCTACTCTAGGGGGTGGTGGGTTTAGGTGAGGCGGGTTGGAAGGTGGCTAGTCGGATGGTGATGGGAATGGTGGTGGTGGGGTAGTGTGAGAGGGAGTTTGAGTTGTGAGTTCGGTTATTCTGGCTCTTGTTTCTCTTACGCTTTCCTCAAGTTCACTCATCTTTTTAGCCCATTGTCTTTTCATTCTCTCCCGACTATCTTTCCATACTCTAGTCCTTTTCTTTGTCATGCTCTCTGTTTCACTAACTTCTGGGCTTTTTTCCTGACCTACACCCTGGTTTTGCTGCAATGCTTGAGCTCTAGTGACTACCTGTAAGGGTGCAGTGGAAGTGACACTTCCTGTGGAATCTACCACTAACCCAACAACGTTGATAGGGGTGATTTTTGGCATATTATTGGGGTTCTTTGGGCAATCTCATAAGAGATGCTCCTTCCCACATTCTTGGCAAAAGCCCTGTATCATCACTGACTGGGGTTGTGTAGGTGGTGGCAAGGGACAATCACGAATGAGGTGATCAACTTGGCATCTGTAGCATGGTCCTCTAGGGAACGGGGGTCTTACCTGCCTAGGTTGAGGTCTAGGGTTGGGGTTTGCATACATGACGTTTGTATAATCTGACTCCCAACTAGGTTCATTTGGCTCTTCGCTGTAATAGGACTCACCATGTTCTGAAGACTGCATGTAGTACGCCTGGGGACTATCAACATGTGTAGAATCAAAGCTATGGTCACTCGGGTCACTTTCAGAAATCAAGGGTGTTACAGGGACTATAGCTCTATTCAGGTTCTCTTCTGCAGCAGTATACTTTACCGGAATCACATTGGTTGGGGCAGGGGGTTGTTGTGCTAACACAGGTTGAGGCCTTTGTTGAGCTTGATATGGTTGCTGATAAGGTTGCTGTGGCCTACCATATGGCTGTGGAGGGTACTGGTTCTGGTATCTTCCCTGTGGTGGATAGGGTTGAGGGTAAGTTTGCCTAACTGTTTGCTTATTGTAGGGGCAATCTTGAGCGGTGTGATTGGTGTACCTTCGTTCTATAGTGCAGTACTGGCTACTAGGATTAACTTGGGGTTGAGCCATAATGGGACATACATTCGCCATGTGGTCGCCGCCACAAGTATAGCACCTTTTCACAGGGGCAAACCTTGGGATTTGTTTGCTAGTTACACCCAATTTCTGAGCTACTTTCTCTGCAAGTTCCTCAATTGATGTGGATTGCGTGGAAGAGAGACTAGAGGCACTATCTGAATCTTTGTATATCTTGGAAAGCTCTAACTCCTCCCCTAGGTTATCCTCAATGTCAATACACATGCGTACACACTCTTCTATGGTCCTAGGGTCCTTCAAGTACACATATGATCTTAATTTGGTACTTAGCAATCCATCCAAGAATAAAGCCACCTGCTTGGTTGGTGTGGGTAACTCCGAAACAGGGCATCTTTCAAGATATTGCCTAAATCTCCTTCCTGCAAGTCTCACGGTCTCTTGCAGGGTTTGCTTGAAGCTGTGAATCAACGAGGAGGTATTATGCCTTATGCCACTCTTAGAGAATTCAATAATGAAAGCTTCTAGGAGTTGGTCTATGCTCCTGAACTGCCTCTCATTTAGTGGCTGAAACCATGTCAGGGCAGTGTTCCTAAGGGTCAGACCAAAGGCATTGTACTGCGTGAATAGATCCTCCACTTGTTCAGCTCTCAAGACTTGCCTAAACTCAGCCACATGATCATATGGATCTCCAGTGCCATCGAAGTAGTTCTTCATGGACTTCACTAGCTGAGTCGGTCTCAAAGTCCTTGTGTGCTCTCTAGGTCGTGGTAGAGGGAACTCCTCCACATTTCTTTGATTCCTGTGAGCTCTGAGTATCTCAGGTTCTACTCTATTCGTTTCCGTCCTCGTTCTTTCTCTGCCCACTAGGTTAGCAAAGCTGACTTCTGGTCTATCTCTACTTCTGTCTCTTTGCATTCCATGAGCTTGGGATTTTCCAGCTCCAGGGTGACCATAGGATACATTCGATCTAGGTTGGGGGAAAATGAATTCACCCTTCCAAGTGTAAGCATGCCTATCATTTTCCGTAACCACAAAGATCCGTTCTGAAGCGTGATCTAAATAGGTCACTCTGTCTGGGCTATCAGGATCCTTAAACTCATAGATCATGATAGTTCCTATATCAGTTGGCTGATTAGATTTATACCTCCAAAAGGCTTCGTCAGTTTCTCGATTGAGGAGCAACTCTATGCTCTTATTATCCTAGGGAATCCACTCTGGTGTTATAATCCTAGTGAGAACCGATTTGCCTCGGGGGGTTCTAGGTTCTACACCCATGTTTCCTTGTTCCAAGTCACCTAAGTCCGCCTCTGAGATTACATTCCCGAATTCATCTGTCCTATCTGGGTGACTGGTGACTACGTATATGGTTCCTTCCTTGTCCAGGTATGCACCGTTTTCAAACTTGACTGCTGGGTGCTCTAGTCCAATGGATTGATCAGGATTCTTAATCTGTACCACAGATCTTCCTAGGCCGTCCTCATAGATGCTGGCACCTAATCGGTTGGTCCTAAGGTATTCCAACTGTGTTTTGTAAGGGCCTTCTACCCTATACAAGTAAGGCACTCCTGAACTTCCCGTAGGTCTGTCCATGCCTTGAGACATCTCTGACTCGCTGGTCTCAGAGCTAGGGTAGTACGAGTGGTGGCTCAACTGCTGGGCCCAAGACCTAGCAGTGTGGTTAACACTAGCCTCTAAAGACCTAAGGCTTTGTCTCTCCCTTACTAGATGTCGTCCTGATCTAAGGTTCATATGCCTATCTAAGTAGTCCAATTCTTTGCCCAGAGTACAACCTCGTTGCTGGTTACTTTATATTAGTCGCTTGGTTCTTTTTAGTTATTTCTCGTGTTTAAGGTCTTGTCTGATTTTACGTCGTCAGGAATACTTGAATGTTCTTCGTGCTTTCAGGTTGATCGTTCCACGTTAGGTTCTTTTCCTTTATGTTATCGACAGTACAGAGATTAGGTTTTTAGCTTGAACTTGAGTTTTTAGGTAGTCTTCAACTTGATACTTGCCTATCGTCGCCCTGACTTACTCCTACCTCTAGTCGTTCTTAGCCTAAACTATGAATTGACAGAGGGGTTAAAAGTTTCCAACCTTTTGTTTCCTGCTTGGTTGCCCTTGAGTGCCTAGGAAGTGTGTTCCCAAGCTTGCACTTACACTTGCTTAGAACGCCTTTTGATGCTCTCAATAGATCTGTAAGAGTTCCAAAGCTAGCTTTAAGATTTAAATTCTAAAGACAGAGCGAATGATTTTCATTCCTGTAGCACAAACACTAACTTGCATAGTGATTTTTAAGAAAACAATTCTAAAGACCCCTGACTTTGATCCCCCTGGGTATGGTCAACTTCAAAATACCCTATCTGAAAATCAACGCATTATCTTTATAAAAAACAGTTGAGGGCGTGTAGTGTATGCCACGAGCTTTCCAACAAGCCCAAGAGCTCAAAAAATGGATTTCGTATGAAAAAGTTATGACTGTTCAGGGTTTAGGGGGTTAAGACAGGATTCAATCTGGCTGACAGATCCTAGGATTTTCTCCCAAATCTCAAGTGTAGGAACCTCCAGAAATGCTAATGGATTGACTATTTTGCCCCAAAATTATCCCCAATTTTGAACAAAAACAAACCCTAATTTTTGGCCGAAAAGCCTGTCAATCGCGATCGACAGGTCTGTCAATCGCGATTGACAAAGGTGTCCGTCGGGCCTGTCAGTCGCGATCGATAGTGTCAATCGCGATCGATAGAGTCGATAGTGGCTGTCAATCGCGATCGACGGTATCAATCGCGATCGACACGTTTTCCGGATTTTTCGCCGAAATTTCAGTCAATCGGGGGCCTATCAGTCGCGATGGACACGTGGCTACGCGTAAAAGTCAATCAGTCGTTGAATTTCAGTCGGTCGCGATCGACGGTGTCAATCGCGACTGACAGAAGTGTCGGTCGTGGCTGTCGATCGCGATCGACGGTATCAATCGCGATTGACAGGGTCCTACGTGGCAGTCTGTCGGTCGTGAAGTCTGTCGGTCGCGATCGACAGGGTCTGTCGGTCGCGATTGACAGGGTCTGTCGGTCGCGATTGACAGAGGCTGTCGGTCGCGATTGACAGAAAATCACGGAATTTTTCTACTGTTTTATGTGATTTGGGAAGTGCTCATCATGCTTGTGCTAGTGGTGAACTTTGTTTTACCAAATGATCGAATTTTCTGTCGATCGCGATCGACAGAGGCTGGCGACTGCGAGACAGATTCAACGAGTTTCGTACCTGCGCAGGGAGCTGGGGATGGTGATTCAGCAAGACCCTGCAAAAAGCTCAAGCAACATGCAAGAAAACACACACGCAATATCGCTCTCTCGCTCTCTCTCACAAGTGAAATGAGGGAAATGAGGTGGGAAAGGTGATATGATCAAAAACTGAAATTTTCGCGATGATGGAGATGGAGGTGGGAGATGGTGATGATGATGATGGAGATGAAGATGGTGAAGGAAAAACAAGAAAATAGGTGAAAGTGAAGAAAATACCTACAACTCCAACGCGTCAACTCTACGTCTTACCATCACACGCTTGTCCTCAAAATTCGATCCCCGGCAACGGTGCCAAAATTTGGTGTAGCTCCGTGATGAGTAGCACCTCCTTTAATGTCAATCCGGGAAGACGTGAGGATGGTATGAAGACCTCGAGCAAGTGGCGGCACAAGTGCGTGGGTGAGAGGCACACTAGCATGCACACACATACACACACACGCGCACACACGACAAGACAAAGAGTGAGAATCAATGGAGTTCTTCGATTACTTTTTAAGAAGCTCTTACAAGTTTGTTTCAATTACAATCTAACCCCAAAAATGAGCTCTCTAGCTCTTTTTATAGTTTTTGACTAGCTTTGGCCCTGTTCAGACCTAGTGTCCGACCTAGTTAAAAATTAGGTTCCAGGGCTTCTTTGAAGGCTCAAACGAGATCTAAAAAATACGAAAATTGGCAGGTAGATACTTCTAAAGCTCCTCAAGCTCAAGGACTCCTTGGCTTGCACAAAATGGAGCTACAAAAATATGAAATGGTATTTACAATGGTGTTTAGTGATGAGAATCACTTTTAATTGGTGTAAGGGTTTTGAAAAACTAAAGGGTTGCCTTAGTGCTAGATCTGCGTGAATGCTCATACGTGCTTTACGTGCTTCTTCCTGAAGAAAATTATTGGCCTATTTGCCAGATCTTCGTTGACTCCCTTGTCTGCTTGTGCCTTCTCTCCCTTCTGACTCTCTTCTCTGACTGCCATGCCTCGTTAGTCCTTCAGTTCCTTGTCTGCTGCTAACACTCTAGTTATTGCTTTCAATGATACAGTGTACTCCTTATCGCTTTCTGATGATTCTATCACTTCTATCACGTTAATCTACACGTTAGAGTTAACTTTATTGGGGTTCTTGGGGAAATCTCTGAAAAGGTGTTCTTTACCACAATCACTATAGTATCCTTCCCAGACTCGCTGTGGTAAAGATAACCTCCGCATCTATAACATGGTCCTCTAGGTACAGGCGGTCTGTTCATAGGTCGGGGGGGTATGGATGCCCTAGGGGCTGTGTACATCAATGAGACATAGTCCTGCTCATATCCGTAGGAACTATCTGGCACTTCCATGCCATAGGTATATGGTTCGTACATTTGTCCATATTCTATCATAGAGCTCTCATAGCTGTGATAGTTTTCTTGATTATGGTCATAAGATGAGTCATATGGTTCATTACTAGGCAATGGTGTGGCTGTGACTGTTGCTCGCTCTAGGTTTTCTTCAGGTTGAGCCATTTTCACTGGGACAACATTCTGAGGATGGGGTGGTTGTTGTCCTAACACCGGTTGTGGTGGATTGTACCCTTGATAAGCATAAGGTTGTGGTACAGGTACCTGCTACTGATATATGGGATATCTAAAGGCTTCACCTCCTTGATCTCTCTAAGGGTATCCGTAAGGTCTCATGACAGGTTGTACAGGTCTTGATTGCCTATTGTAAGGACAATTTTCTGCGCTATGATTTGTGTGTTTTTGTTCTATGCTGCAATATTGTAGAGGGCCTAGAACGGGTGGTCTATTGTAAGCATAAGCAGGTGGTGGGATTACTCCCCTAGTGCACAAATGAGAGGGATGATCACCTCCACAATGCATACATCTTCTAAGCATGGGCACTCTCATTGGGTTGTTGGGGGTAGTTCCTCTGTCCTTGAACGTTCAACTTCTTTGCTACTAAGTCAGCTATTTCCTCTACATTGTTCTTAGGGTTTGATGTGCTGTTGGCTAAATCTTCACTTTTCACACTACTTTGAGGTATTTTCAGATCCTCCGCTAAATTGTCTTGGGTCGATACATTCCTTCATGCATTCTTGCAAGGTTTGAACTCTCTTCACGTACACCAGAGATCTTAATGATCCATTCAACAATCCTTCCAAAAATAATGACACCATTTTGTTTTGGGTGGGTCTCTCTTCCACTAGGCACCTATCCACCTATTGCTTGAATCTTCTTGCTGCCAATCTCACTGATTCTGTAGGAGCTTGCTTAAAGCTATGAATCAACGATGACGAGTTGTTTTTAATTCCAAACTTAGTGAATTCCTCAATCATTTCTTGATAGACTTGTTCCATATTTTGAAAATTGTTAGGATCTAATGGCTGGAACCAAGCTAAAGCAATGTCTGTCAAAGTTAGACCAAAAGATTCATATTGGATCAAGAAATCTTCTACTTGTTCGGCCCTGATTACTTGCTTAAATTCAGCTATATGATTGTAAGGTTCACTAGAGCCATCATAGTGGTTTCTCATGCATTTGGCAACTTGAATTGGCCTTAATCTTCTTCCTGCTTCAGGCGGTCTAGGCATCACAGGGAAAACAGGTCTCCCTATCGGTATACCAGGTCCTCTTGCTACAGGTGGTCTAACTAGGGCAGGAATTCCATTCCATGGGTCAACAGATGGTTGAGGCCAATAATTAGGGTTATTTGCAGGCATAGCAAACTGCACATGTGGTCTAACCGGAATTTGAGTTTGTTGTGTTTTTCCTGACTCCTTAAATCAATTATTCTGAGTAGTGGCTTGATCCCTCGGGGAAAACACTGGAATGTTTTGATATTTCAACCCGGCTCTCTCTGAATCTGTTAGGGGCCAATACCTTCTCTGGTTTTTGTCCAAATATGTGATGATGGTGGGGAAGTCAGGATCTTGTAACTCATAGACAGTCACGTGGTTAGGGGCTGCTTCCCATAATGAAGAGTGGGCTCTAAGGAGATGCTCCATTCCATTGATCAAATACACATCCATTAAGGAGTCATCTTGGGGAACCAGGTCTCCTCTCCAAACCTTAACAACAGTAGATCTCCCTCTAGGTGTGGTCACTTGCTCTTCATTTCCATCTTCATTAAGGTTTGGATCAGTGTTTTCTTCCCCAAGTTCATTGATATTTTCAAGATGTTCTGTAACAACATACTGGATGTCCCTTTTATCCATATACAATCCTCCTGCATACTTAACTGCTGGCCTAGGCACTATGTAAGCATCTGAATCTTTCTTAAGTCTGGCCACTGATCGGTTTAGTCCATCGAGGTATATGGATATCTCATGTTGATTGGTGGTCACATTGTTTGTTATTGGTCTTTGGAGTTGTCCTCTCCAATCATTTAGCATAAAGAGTCAACAATACATCTTTATTTTGTCAATCCTGGAAGTATTCTTGAGACCACAGCCCCTTCAAGATGATAGAATCCAAGAAATAAGAGAATAATGGCTGGATTTCTGAGAATAGTGAAAATGAAGAGGAATTTCTAGGGTTTGGATTATCTTGAGCAAATCTCCACCATTTTCCACAATCTTGGTGTCTAATGCATGCTATTTTATCAACAGAACACAATTATGAAGTCAAAATAAAAAAAATATCACATGTATCATACAGGCGAGACAATCGCGATTCTGTGAAAACAGACGATTTTCAGCTCCAGCACCATTCTTCATCAACTTATCACTCAACACATCAGTATTCAGCTCTCTTCATACACATTCAATAGATTTACACAATAGAAGCTCACAAATCTCCATGGATACACAAGAACTAGACTCACAAATCAAAGAAACCACACAAAGAGGAGAAAACACGATTTTCAGCAGAAAACTCCTTCTCTATTTACTTGGATAGCATGTAAACAAATGATAAACCAACCCCCTCATAATAGAGGAAATTAGCTTATATACATTTTCAAGTGTCCCTTTTCACACTTGAATTTTGGTCCTGTCCTCTATTATTCTAAAAATATGCTATCTAGGAGTTTCCAAAAATTCTAGAAAAATTACATAAGATTCTATCCTATATAAGGAAGACTCTTCCTTATTTTTACAACAATTGCATAAATATTTTTACAAATTTCTATCATTTTACAATTATTTTTCTTCAAAAAGGCTTCCAAAAATGCATCTTCTAACATCCTTCCCCTCCTAAACCTTTTGGCTCCTGACAAAAGACTTTCCTGCTCTTCTGCACTGATCACTTTTCTTCATTTCTTCTTTCTTTGATATACTTGTGACAACAAATCATGACTTTTCCTTTCTGTAACATTTAGATTATTGACCATTTCAAATAATGCCTTTCTCCACTGTACTGCAGCTTCTGGTTTATCAATGACATCCTTTTTTAAATACTCTGTATAGGCGGCTTCATATGCTGTAAGTCTGGACTTAGTAACAACTGACAGATTTCCAAAAATCTCTGACTCTCTTTCAAAAAACCCGTAATCAAAGGCGTCTTCAAAAATTTGTAAGTAATGACTGCCCAGAAATATCACTCTGCTGTAGTATGCCATTAAGCAGATTCTATCAGGTGTTTCGCTCAAATCAAATAATAATGCATCTGTTGGAGAATTAAAGCCGATATAATTTAAAGTTCTGATATCTGTGTCGGTGTATGTTTCTATACAGGCCAAAATTAATCTCATTATTCTGATAAGTAGAATGCATGTAGGGTCATTTACATCTTTGTATGTAGCTATTACGGACTCAGTTGTATTCACCATGTAACTCTTTGTAGGCCATGTGCCTGCCTTTGGACCTGCTATTTTTGAGAAATTCAACCACTTAGGTGGAATCTGACCTTCTCTTCGTCTTTCCCAAAAAAATGTCCATTCTCTCCTTCTTGCCACTAGACAGTAAGCTGGATTGATTTTTAGATGAAGGGGTGCCTCCTTCCAAATTTTCCTACATTCTTTGTTGGCGTCCAACCATTTGTTTCTCCACTTTGGATTGGCTCTTTCAAATAGTTCTTTAGTTACATTGATATCCTCTTCATACTCAAGATATTTGTTTGGAGGTAGCCCAACTCTGGCCATCTGATAGTTCTTTATACTCTCCATAATCATACACAATGGTATTCCCAACCCATCTGCGGCCCAGTGATGCTGATCTGGATTAATCCCCTTATTTAATGCAAATGTGACAATTTGTTCTTCATACTCATCATGCATCTTCCTGATAAACTCCATTCTAGAATCTCTATTTGTCAGCAATTTCTTTACAAAACCTTCTGAATATTCTCCTTCTGATCTTTTATCTGCCGGTTCACTATCATGTTGTATTCCCTCATTATTTTCTACCCCATATTCTTCTGTATATGTGGTTTCCACATGTGTTTCTTCCTGAATTTGTGGCTTATCCAATTTTTTCTGTAATTCCTCTATCGTCATCATCAGACTTCCATTTTGTTTTGCCCATAGCTCCCTTTCTTTTTTCCATTCATCCTGTTCCTTTTCTCTCCTTGTCTGCCAATCACTTCTTTCCTTTTCCATATCCATGTGTAACTTATTATATCCTCTCATAGATGTAGCAGCATGTATACTAGCCTGCTTTTCTAATTCCTTGGCTTCTTTCAATTCTCTTTGTAATTTCTGAATCTCTTTGAGTAATCCTTCCTTTTCTTCCTCTCTCATCTGGGCTGTCTGACTTTCCTCCTTCAACTGCCCTTCCTCCAATAGTAGCTTGTTGATTTCTTCATTTGCTTTAGTCAAAATTTGATAAGAGGTTTGCAGAGTTCTATATCTTCCCTCAATCTTTCTCAACTCCTTTTCCAATTTAATATTCTGCTCTGTTAGTTTTACACTCTTTTCTTCTAGATATTGAATCTTATTTTGCTTCTGCACTTCTAGCTCTTCCAAAGCAATTATTTTGTTGGTAAATTCCTCATTTTTCTCTTGTACCTTCCTCAGTTGCTCTGACATCTGCTCCTTCTCCCTTTTATGCTCTTTAATAATCATACTACCTTTCTCAAATTCTGACTCTGCTACCATTCCTGAAATGATCATGTTCCGGCTAGAAGGTCTGAACTGTTCAATGTTATTCATAATGATCTGACATGCTGATCTTATACTCTTTGGTATTCTTTCCAATCCCCCTTCCATTTCCATTTGTTTAGTTTCTAGTTGTTTGTCCTCTTTGCATTCACTCTCCTCTTCCTCTTCTTCTTCATATTCTATAATCTTGGCCTTGTTTTCTTCATTGCTTGGATGAGTGTCCAATGTTTCTGAATCTGCCATGTCTTCTTGAACACCTGAATTCTTTTGCTCTAAAACATCTGAAATAAGCTTTATTTCCTGTATCTTTTCCTTCTCCATCACCTGTTGCTTCTCTTCAGAGAGGTGTCCCTCCTTTATTTGTATCTCCTTTTCCTGGCTTAAAGTTTCCTAGAACAGGGTATATTTAATTTCCCCAACATAGTTTCCCTGACATTCACCTGTTTGTCCTTCCTGTCCTTCCTCTTCTTGGACTAGAATTGATTTAGTCACTTCAAAATTTTTGACTTGATCATTACTTCTTTCTTCTTTGTGTTCTTCTTCCTGCTCATCAATGTTCATGAGATCCATTACTACCTCTTGTTCTTGATCCTCATTGGATGTAAATTCTTCATTGTTCTTTAAATCATGCAGTACATCTTTTATACTCTGGATGATCTCCTTTTCCACTACTCCCCCTATGACTTCTTGAATATTGCCTTTCACAACTACTTCCTCTTCTTCCTGAATTGGATCTTGATCTGTACCTTTTTGATTTATGACTGAACTGCTTATCTGTGCCTTCTTGGCTATTTCTTCTATGCTCTCATCTAGTTTGAAGTAGGTTTGTGAGGGTTTTGTCCATATGGATTTCATCCCAGTATGCACTAGTCCACAACTGACTTCTTCCCTTATTTCACTTGCCTGTTCTATCATAGCTGCTTTTCCCTTCATCAACCTTCTTTCATCTTCAATACTGAGCTGTTTTCTTGCTTGTTCTTGAATCGGCTTCTCCTGAGACTTCTTCTTCAATTCTTCAGGTGTTTTCTCTTTCTTAGAAGCCTGTGTAATTACATTAGGAGTATTTGGTATTGACAAATTTAGACTCTTTAGTAAAAAGCTCTCAATATCACTTTCAGAATCAGAGGAAAAATGTGAAGGCCCTCCTCTTTCTGGTTCTGTAGGTCTTGATGCTTCTTCCACAGTGGATGGCTTCTGTGTTTCTTCCATTATTACTTCCTCCCTTTCTTTGGTGATAACAGTTTCAACCACTGATTTGCCCTTCCCCTTCTTGGTCAACTTCTTCTTTTGTACTGGTTTCTTTGGAACCTTCTTTTTCACCACAATAGTGGTTGTGGTCTCTGGAGGTCCTTGCAATTCCTTGAAGTAGGCTAGCAACTCAACTTCTTTTCTGACAAACACTTCTTCTGTTTCGGCTGTCATCATTTGATCATGGAGTGCTTCATAGTGCTCCACCTCCTCCTGAACCCAATCTGTATCTTTGCATGAATAATCTTCCAGCATTTTTTGATATTGTGCCTCATACATAGCTCTTTTGTTATTTCCTTGGGTTAAATAAGTGTACAATTGCTCTTTGCTTGTTTGGGGTGGATGAGGTTCATTTGAGGATTGAACCTGCTTTTGTGCCTCTTCATGTTCTTCTTTTGTAGCTTCCACTATTTCTAGTTCAACCTTCCTTGGGTCCAACCTTCTTTTCTTCACAGGAATCACTTCCTCAGATATCATCTTTCTTTTCATTCCTGTTCCCCTCATGCGGGTTTGTCCTTCTATTTCCCTTTCAGCCATTTTCCTTGGAGGACTCTTGATTCCAGACATAAGGCTTCTGAAATACTGTGCCTCTGGAGCCAATTTCAATTGATCTTCCATCCCTAGAACATGATAAATGATTCTTGTTAAGAACTGGGCTCCATTCATGAACTTCTTTTGTTCCCAGTGTTTTGCTGCTTCTTTCAGCTGTTCATGGATGTATGGTGAGACATCCATTACTCCAAAGGGTTTGGTTCTATCCTTGTTGTTAAACATCAATAGTGTCACTGACTTATGTGGCATGGTATACCTTGGTAGTTTTGGAAAGCAAAAGTACTGTAAGAACATCCTTATGGCATATTCTTCATTCTCCCTTCCTTTAAAGTCAGTGAATCTTGCATATCCTGTATAAGTTTCCTTATTCTTTTTGACAAAGCTCGGGTCAAGTTTGGTTCCCATCGTGTAGAATTGCAATGCTGCTCTGATATGTTCCGCCTTGATAGTGATACCTACTTCCTGATTATCCTTGTTTTTGACTTTGCACCTGAAATAGGCATCATTCCCTCTTCCTATTTCCATCAAACTGCTCATTACTTGTGCTACTCTCTCAAAATCAATGAAAAAGATAGGCTCCTCCAATATTCTGTGCAGTCCTACTGCCTTCCATCTTTTCATATTGACTGCCACTCTTTGGAACCTGTAGAACTCCTGGCACAACATTGTATACTTATATCCTCCTACTCCCACTGTGAATATGTGCTTACCAATGATGTTTAGGGTCTCCTTAAGTTCCTTCACCACCTTCTCAGCCTCTGGAATTTCTGGCTCTTCATCTGACTCTAGGTCCACCTGTTCCTCCACAGCTTCACTGTCCAGAAACCAATGGCCTCTTGATAGAACGATTGATTCTGCCTTGAAGTCATGAATTGGTAACTCCTTTGTATTCACCATTTTCTGAAGAAAATAAAATACACAAAGAACAACTCTACCTACATAAGTCACAAGAAGTCAAAGAGTAATATGTAGGGATTTATTTTGGGATGTCATGACATAAGAATGAAAATAAAATCCAAAATAAATTCTATTTCTCCAAAAAAGACTCAAAAAGTGATCATTACAGGTGTAGCAAGATGTCTAGTGCAGTTCCTTTTCCTAACCACTCTTTTGGAGAAAAACAAATCATTTATCAATGATAGAAACAAAAATTAATTAATAAAAAATAAAAAATAAATAGATCTCTACTATTCTTCTACCTAGATCTTGCTTTGTGCTATATAATTTTTGTAAAAACAAAAAATAAACAATTTTTCTCAATTTTTCTTTCTCTTCTTTTTTTCCAACAATAAATTTTTTATTTTATATATATATATATATATATATATATATATATATATATATATATATATATATATATATATATATATATATATATATATATATATATATTTAAAAGAAATTATTTTTTTTCTATTTCTTTTCTTCCCCTCCTAATTCTCTTTTTTTGAAAAGAAAATCAGGTCTAATATATATTTTTTCATAATTTTTCAACATGTTATGATTTTCTAGATATAGATCAAATTTGGATGATCTTTTTTCCACTGGAACAACTCTGATTTTTTAACCCAATACTTCTTGACTCCAATTGGTCTGGTTCCAGGCAACCAACCATTCCCTTTGGATAAGCATTTTGTAGGAGTTTTTGGTCTCCATATCCATTTTGTCCTTGATTCCTGTTTTGATGAGCAGACCTCCTGTAGCCTTTGATTCCATGTGCTTCTTGTTTTGATGCTTTGATTCTTTGGACAATGCCATGATTGCCATCTTCTTCCTATCTCTCCTCCCTTCTTTGTTCTTCCAATCTTTTGCTGATTTTGATTACATGAAGCTTGATTATTTAACATTTGTATTGGTAATGTCTGTGTATCTTCAAATGCAAAAGTGAATCCTTCCAAGTGTATATCATGCACATCTGATTGAATTTCCTGTTTCTCATTACTCAATAAAAATATTAAAAACCTTTTGTCATTTATGTTCAATTTAAGCTTCATTTTTTCAAAATCCAAGATCACTTGACCTTGTTGAAGCCATGGTTGACCTAAAATCACTTTTTCAGCCATCAAATTATCTGTCCATTCTTCACAGTCTATTTTCATATATTCTTCATTAAACTTTACTTCAATAGTCAGTGAAGACATGCTCTGTACTATTTGACCCTCCAAAGTTTTGATTAGGGTTCTACTTTTAGTTCTTTTTATGTTGAATTTACTTACCAAAGCTGAACTAATCAGATTTACTTGTGCTCCAGAATCTATCAAAACCCTAATGCTTTCATTTTGAACATCCATTATCATCACAGGGACATGTTCCTTTGGTTTGAGAGGAGTTTCACACAGACAGACTTCCCTAAGCTCATTGATTTTTCTTATCCTTTCCATAGCTTCCTGTTGAGCTTCCTTTCTCATGTCTTCCTCTTCTCTTTTCCTGTTTTGAGCTTGTTGCAACCTTCTCCATTCATCAACAGTTAATGGGCAATCATACCTCTTAACTCTACATCCACTTATAAAATTTGGCATGATTTCTCCGTCTATGTTAGCTAGTTGAATTGCTCCACTGTTGCTTATCTGATGTATAATATATGGTCCATGTCCTTTTTTTTGGAACTTTTTCTGATGTTCTCTGACTGTGTAAGCCAACACTAGATCTCCTACTTGTAGATCTTTCTCTTTTATGTGAACATCATGATAAGCTTTTTGCCTTTTCTTGTCCACATATAAACTCATAATGGCTTGGAGTCTAGATGCTCCCAACTTTTCCAATTCCATTACTCTCTCTGATAGTTCATGTCCAGTCCAATTGTAGTGACTTCCTACTTTTAATGTTGGAATAAGGAATTCCATAGGTAAAACTGCATTTTGTCCATATACTAGATTGAATGGTGTGCTCCCTATTGCAGTTTTATAAGCCACTCTATAAGTCCATAGGACATGATTAAGTTGTAAATCCCAATCATTCCTGTTTGTGTTCACTAATTTTGATAGTACAGTACAAAGTACTTTATTAGTACTTTCTGCTAACCCATTGGCTTGTGGGTGATATGGGGCTGACTTTCTATGACTGATCAGGAAATATTCAGTGATGTTTTCTATGATCTGGTTTACAAAATGGGTCCCCCTATCACTTACTAGTTCAATTGGAAGTCCAAATCTGGTGATAATGTTTTCATATAGGAATCTGGCAGTAGTATTAGCATCATTTCTTTTTGTGGCTTTGGCCTCAGCCCACTTTGTCAGGTAGTCTGTAGCCACTATGATGTATTCAGCATGGGATTGTTTTGCTGGAGGATGTATAGGTCCAATGAAATCCAATCCCCATTTACTAAAGGATCTGGCTGAAATTAATGGAACCAATGGCATATCATTTCTTCTATTTGGTTGACTCACCCTTTGACAAACATCACACCTTTTTACATAGGTTCTTGCATCAGGAAATAGCGTTGGCCACCAAAAGCCAGAATATAAAATGAGTTTAGCAGTTCTGTCACTTGAGAAGTGTCCTCCTGCCACTCTAGAGTGTGCCATTTCCAACATTTCCAGATATTTATTCTCAGGAACACAAATTCTTAGGTATCCATCCATTCCTCTCTTATACAACTGTTCTCCTATCAATTGTTATTCTTCAGAGATTACTTGTAAATTTTTTGAATCTGTACCAGCTATCACTTGTTTTCCTTTCTTCTTCCTTCTCAATTCTTCAATGATATTTCCACTCCAATCTGGATTTTTCTGGAACCAATATAGAGTTATGAATTCTGAATCTTGCAATATTTGGCACTTCCTGCAATTGGCAATGTATTTTGATACATCTTGAATTTTATTAGGCCAATGTACCCCCATCCTATTGAGATTACTTAGGGTGACTACCCTAGAAGCATGAGTGCAAGGGTTCCAATGATGAGCTCTCCTCAGATATTCTTGTTGCTCCTCCTCAGGAGTGCAATATTCTAATATGCCTGTGTGGTTGAGATGGTACAAATGCCCAGCTAGTAACATAAAATTCCTGCTTTGCAATACTAAGTGTGCATTGTTCCCAGCTGTTCTACAAGGTCCCATGGTTAATAATGGTACTAAAGTCATGGCCCACTCAGGAACACTCTCTACCTTAAACAGATAAGTGTCTAGCAGATTGTCATCTAAAGGTGAACTGGGTTCTTCAGATTGGATTCGAGATAAATGATCTGCTCTCAAGTGTGTTTTCCCTTGTCTGACCACCCCCTCAAACTCAAATTCCATTAGCAAAAGAAACCATCTGACTATTCTCCCTGTGTGACAAGGTTTATTTACCAAATATAACAAAGCTTGATGGTCTACAAAGAACTTAAACTTGTTGGCCAAAAGGTAATGTCTGTATTTTTTTACAGCAAATACCATGCCCAATCCCTCTCTTTCAGTGGTTGTGTAATTTTTCTCTGCTAGATTTAATTGTCTACTAGCATAGGCCACTGGAAAATCTAACTTGCTTCCTTCTATTGGTTGTGCTAACACACATCCCTAAGCATAATTTGAAGCATCCACATGAACATGAAAAATTTTGTCCCATTGAGGTGTTTTCAGAATTGGGGCTGTTACCAAACAAGTTTTGAGAGTTTCAAAGGCTTGGTCACACTCCTTAGTCCACTCAAACTTTGTAATTAGGGCATATAAGGATTTTGCTATGTCAGCAAATTTGTGTACAAATTTCCTATAGTATCCACAATGTCCCATGAAAGTTTGAAGTTCCTTAACACTTGTTGGTCTTGGAAGCTCTATTATGGCCTTTATTTTCTTCTCATCAGTTGAAATTCCATTTTTAGAGACTATATGACCCAGCATTCTTCCTTGTCTCACAAAGAATACACATTTTTTTGGATTTAAACATACTCTGTAGGTTCTGCATTTCCTGAATATATTTTCTAAATCCTGCAAATGATCTTGTCTTTTTAATGAAAAAGTACAAAGATCATCTACATAGATTTCCATTACCTTTCTCAGGAACTCTTTGAAGATATGACACATCAATCTCTGAAAAGTTGCTGGAGCATTAGTTAATCCAAAGGGCATAACCCTAAAGGCATAAATTCCCCATTCTGTGGAGAAGGCAGTTTTATGTTGGTCTTCCAATGCTATAGGAACCTGGTTGTATCCTGAAAAACCATCTAAAAAACTATAAACCTCCTTCCTTGCAACTCTTTCTAGAAGATGATCTGTTATAGGCAGTGGATAATTATCTCTTATAGTTGCTGCATTTACCTTTTTCAAGTTAATGCATACCCTAAGTTTCCCATTCTTTTTTGGTACCACAGGAGATATCCATTCTGTATACTCAATTTCATAGATGAAATTGGCAGCTAATAGCTTGTCAATTTCTTCCTTTATCTTAGCAGAGTATTTATCATTAAATGTGTAATGTCTCTGTTTACTAGGTTTTGCTTCAGGTGTAATAGGAATCTTATGCTCACAAATTTTAGGATCAATTCCTTTCAAATCCTTATAGCTATAAGCAAATACATCCCTATAGTTTCTTGCCAAGTTTCTTAGTGCCTCCTCTTCTTGATTTGTCATGTCATCAGCCACTACAATGTGTCTTTCTTCTCCCTCCTCCTGAGTGATCATGATCTTTTTAGTTTCTTCCTCATTATCATAAGCCTCTCCTTTCTTCTTTTCCCTCTTTGGTTTCCTTTTGAGCAGTAATCTATTTTCCACTTCATAAGTCTTGAAATTTTCTGGTACATCAAACTATTGATCTTTGTTCATTTCCCTTGTGTTCTTCTCATTTTCCTGATTTTCTTCTGTTTCCTTGTGTTTGTTTTTCTTGTACTTACCTGAGATCTTATCCTTAATAGCATCTTCAGCTCTTACTTCCTCCAAAAAGTGTATCTTCCCTTTTTCTAATATCATTTCTTCTTCTATGTCCTCTTCCGTTCTGGATACCTTTATCATTTGTATTCCAATGTGAAAAATATCATATCCTTCTTCATTTTGAAATTCCACTCCTACGTATTCATCACTGGCTAGATCCATGGTAGCCAAGATTTGATTCCACCCATAGGGCTCAAATTCCTCATCCTTGAATTGTTGTGGTACATAATTCTCATCTTATATCCTCCTTTCTTCCACACAATCCTCTCTTCTTAATCTCCTTTTCCGACTGGTAAGATTTCTTATCACATTGCACTTCCATACTGATGATTCAGCCTCATCCTGGTCTTCTATCTCTGATTCCTCACTCAACTGTTGATTCTGATGAATTTTATACCATTCTTGAGGAGATATGTCACAGTAGTGCCCATTTCTTAGATTTACTTTGGTTATTCTTCCTTTGCTCTGCAGATATAACCAATCATTACCCCAATCTTGCACAATTTGCATTTGTCTCATGAATGGTCTTCCTAGAATAATTTCATATGAAGTGGATTGTGGGAATTCAACTATAGCAAAGGTATGTTCTATTTCTATTCCACATATGTCCACAATCACTTTTTCCCATATTCCTAGGGGTTTTTCTATATGTCCATCTGCAAGTTGCAATCTCATTTTTGTGGGTAATAATTCATTTTTTCCCCATTTCTCCCAAGTTTGTTTAGTCATGATGGCCACTCCTGATCCACTATCCAAAATAGCTTTGGCTTGGTTTTTACCAAATTGTATTTTTAGAGTTGAGTTTCCCTCTTCTCCCTCACAATATCCTCCTATCTTATCAATGGGAATATACCACAACTCCTCCATTTCCTGTAGTTGTGGGTGAAGATTTTCTGGTGTTGTTTCCCATTTTTTCACTTGGTTCTGTAGGTGAGGATTTTGTTTCATTAAATCTTCCCATGTGGTATGATACAGAATTGTGCATCGTTTATCTATATTCACTTGGAGTGTTACTTGTGGGTTTTCTTCCTTGATACTATTTCCTCTTGTCTTTGTTGTCTCAGATTCCTCAACTGTTTTTTGAGAATTGTCTTCTTCCCCCATTTTGAGTTGTACTTCCCGTATGATCTGTTTACACTTCTGCATTCTTTCATGTTCTAAGTCTAGCATAGGATAAGCCATTGTATGATCAGCATGGCTTGGTCCCTCTTGAATTCTTCCTTTGTATGCTTTTATCAGAGTGTCTAGACTTTGTGAATTTCCTATTTCCAACTGGGTTTGTGTATTTTGAGGAGAAGTACTGTTTAATTGTTCCCTATTTTCTTCCTCAATACTTTTACTCATTTTTTGTTTCCTCTCCCATTTCCCTTTCTGTCTATTTTTCTTCACCTTTGAGATTGAACCTTCATTTTGTTCCTTAGTTGTTCTTTGTTGTTTTGTTTGTGACCTTGTTATAGCATTTACATTCACTTGGTCAATGTCACTCAATTCTTCCTGTTCCATGATACTGACTACTTTTAGTGGTATGTTATTAGGTGTGTTTTGTTGTTTTTGAGGATTTTTTGGGCAATCCTTAATCAAATGCTCCCTGCCACAATCCTTGCAATATGATCCTTCTATTCTTAATGTAGGAGGTTGTGGACAGTCTCTAATGAAATGATCTCCCCCACACCTATAACAAGTTATCTTTGGTCCTCCTTTAAATTGAGGTTTTTGATTGGACATATAATTATTGGTTATATACATGAAAGTGGCAGTGTCCATCTCAATTCTTCCATTTCCCAAGTCTAAGGCTTGTAATTCTGGCTCTCTTGATTCATAACCTTCCCATTCTTCTTGATGTCCTTCATTCCATTGATAATCTTCCTTGTATGGTGACTTTGTTCTTAAGTTTCCCTCCTCTATTGGTGTGTATTTGATTGGTACCACATTTGTTGGTATAGGAGGTTGTTGCCCCATCACAGGTCTTGGTTGCTCACTATACACTGATTCTCTTTGGCTCCCATAGTCTCTCTCCTTTATGGGTTGTTTATTATAGAAGCATTCCTCCCTGGTATGGTTGGTCCATTTCCTCTCTAGTGTACAATATTTGAGTGTCTTTCTATCTTGCAAATGTGGAGGCTTTTGATATGGGCACTGTTGTATCAGATGACTTTCTCCACAATTGTAGCATTTTTTATTTGTGTTTATCCTAGAGTTTATCAAATTGGTTTTAGTGCTTACCTCTAGGGCTTTAGCAATGGCCTGAGCCAACTCTTCTGCTGGAGGAATTTTATCTTCATTTGATCTGGGTTGATCAAATGCTAATAGATCTTGGCCTCTGTTATCTTCCAAATCTATTGCTTCTTTTACACAAGCTCCTAGATCAGGGCATCTCCTGTAGTACACTAGGGTTCTTAATTGAGCACTTCTCAACCCTTCTATGAATAGGGATACTTGTCTAGCCATGGAAGGTACTTCCTCTTTAGGGCATCTGTCAATATATTGCTTAAATCTCCTGGCTGCCTCTCTGACATTTTCATCTTTTTGTTGTTTAAAACTGTGTATCAGAGTGGTTGTGCTATGTTTTATTCCGGTCTTTGAGAATTCTCCAATAAAGGCTTCTAGGAAGGATTCAATATCTAAGTACATTTCTTTTCTCAAAGGGATGAACCAAGATAATGCTGGTCCTATTAGGGTTAGACCAAATGCCTCAAATTGAACTTTGTAATCTTCCACCTCCTCAGCTCTAATTAATTGCCTAAACTCTGCAGCATGAGCATGAGGATCTGAATACCCTTCATATTGATTTTTCATACATTTGGCTACTTGATATGGTCTAAGCATTCTACCCTGAGGTTGCCAATGATGTCTTCTTCTGAGTGAAAACTCATTATAACCTTCTGGTTCCTTATCAAAAGGATTTGGGGAAGCATGTGTCCTCCTCCCATGTTGTTGCTCAGTACTAGTGTAGTTTTCATGTGGTCTAGGTAAATCTGGTCGTCCCATGTTATGTTCCCAAGGTCCTTTGTCAGCACATTGCCCTAAGTCATTTGAATTTTCTGGGTCTTGGGAGAAGATATACACACACCCTTGCCTATCCTCATACCTACCATCTTTGAACTGAGCTACTGGTGTTATGTTTAGGGGAACTTCTAAGTTTCTCAATCTAATGAGAAACTTATGCATTCCATCCTGATATACATAGGTGCCAAACCTATTTGTATACATGTATTTGAGGATATTTCTATAATCCCCAGTTTCAATGGGCTCATTTGTTTCAGTTAAATTTTCCATGTTGTTTTCTTGCCCTAAATTTCTTTCTTGCCCTTCCCCTACTACTGACTCTATCTCCTTCCTTCCTAGGTCTTGCCTAGTATGTGAATTTAGTTTGTTCCCAGACCTAAGGATCATTCACCTAATTTTCACGATTCTGAGGTCAGAATCGTGTTTTTCATGATTTTCTAACTAGGATAGTGTTTTTTCACGATTTTATGACTAAAATTGTGTTTTCCACGATTTTGAACTCAAAATCGTGTTTTTCACGATTTTGTGTTCAAATTAATGATTTTTCACGATTTTATGACTAAAATCGTGTTTTCCACGATTTTGAACTCAAAATCGTGTTTTTCACGATTTTGTGTTCAAATTAATGATTTTTCACGATTTTATGACTAAAATCGTGTTTTCCACGATTTTCTACTTAAAATCGTGTTTTTCACGATTCTGTGCTCAAAATCGTGTTTTTTCACGATTCTGTACTCAAAATCGTGTTTTTCACGATTTTGAACTCAAAATCGTGTTTCTCACGACCTAGGTTAGATTTGAACAAGTGTTTTTTAGTTTCTTTTTATTTTATTTTTTTTTCAAAAAAGTCACATCTTTGTAGTTTTCAATTTAGTGTTCAAATTAATGGTTTTTCACGATTTTCTGACTAAAATCATGTTTTCCATGATTTTCTACTTAAAATCGTGTTTTTCACGATTCTGTGCCCAAAATCGTGTTTTTTCACGATTCTGTACTCAAAATCGTGTTTTTCACGATTTTGAACTCAAAATCGTGTTTCTCACAATTTTGTGTTCAAATTAATGATTTTTCACGATTTTCTGACTAAAATCGTGTTTTCCACGATTTTCTACTTAAAATCGTGTTTTTCACGATTCTGTGCCCAAAATCATGTTTTTTCACGATTCTGTACTCAAAATCGTGTTTTTCACGATTCTGTGCTCAAAATCGCGTTTTTCATGATTTTGTGCTCAAAATCGCGTTTTTCACGATTTTGTGCTCAAAATCGCGTTTTTCACGATTTTGTGCTCAAAATCGCGTTTTTCACGATTTTGTGCTCAAAATCGCGTTTTTCACGATTTTGTTCCCAGACAATCGTGATTGCTCACAATCGTAAATAACACGATTTTCTTATGAAAATCGTGTTCTGGGAATCGCGATGTTGTCCTTAGCTTAGAAAATCGCGATTTTGTGTTTGACTACAGAATCGCGATTCTGAACACTTTTTTGAATTTTTTGAAGTGTTGATTTTCAAATTTTTCTTTCTTCTAATAGAATCGCTTTATTAAGTTTTTAACATGCAATGAAACATCTTAACCAAAAAATAATATTTTCTCACTAAAAATTCAAAACTCAGAAAATCGCGATTTCGTAGTTTTGCTATTTTCCTACTTTTTTGTACTTATTGATCATATAAATTTAAAGTCATGTGATTGAGGTGATATAGAAACCACTCACCTTGCTTGCTTGACTCAAAGAAACTCTTCAAGACCTGTATTTGCAAAAAGTCGTGATTTTTCCTGCTCTCTCTCTCTCACACTCACTCAAATGAATTTTTCTTTGAATTCCAAGTTTTTATAGTGTCCACAGAATCGCGATTTTGTGTGATTTCCACTGTTCTTCACTCTTTCACTTGTCCAATCTTTACTTACCCAATCTTGATGACATCTCTTTGCAATTATCTTTCTCAAAAAACCCAAATATGCTAGAAATTCCAGAAAATTTTCCTTACAGAAAATCGCGATTTTGTGCAGAAAATCGTGTTTTTTTCTGTAGATATTATCTTGTGCAAATTTGAGTATTCTTTCCTCTTATTCTCTTTCAATACCCTCTACCCTTTGTAATTCACCAGACTCCTGTACTTTTGCATCAAAATCACAACCTTACTCAGAAAATCGCGATTTTGTGCAGAAAATCGTGTTTTTTCTATACTTCTGATTTTATGTAAATTTGAGTATTCTTCTCTCTTGTTCCCCTTTAGTACCCTTTACCAACTCCAATTCCACAATCTCCTGCAATTTTACCTCATAGTCACAACATTAATCAGAAAATCGCGATGTTGTACAGAAAATCGTGTTTTTCAATTCTGCTAATTTTTGACAACTTTTTTGCTTTTCTTTTACTTGGTCCTTATTACTCTTATCCCCAAGGCTTCAGTCCAACTTCCTAAGAAGAAAAGAAATTTGTTTGATTGTTTTTGATGAATTTTATGAATTTTTTTAGTATTTTGCCCTAAATAAAGGTAAACACTTCAATTAGGGTTTCTTGTTTGGTGATCTATTGATCCTATGTTCCTTGATTGGTTATGATCTCTTATGGCTTAGCTATCAAAACAGTTCATGAGAAAAACTTTCCAAAGAAAATGTGCTATGAGATGCAAGTATCAATTTTTGCAAAGATAAACTCAATCACACATTTCTTTTCAAAATGCAGATCAGCTTTGTTTCTCAAGATTTATGCTTTGATTTGGTTAACAAATGAATCTTTTCTACTTGCATCTAGCTACTTTACCTGACCTTTCCTTAGTGCAACCATGTTATCTTCCCAAGATCAACAATATTGCCTAGTACTTGGTCAAAAAGAACTCTAAAAATGCAAGAATAGACACGTTACCTCATCTTCAGCTTTCTTGATTCAAATTTTCCACACACCTGCACTTTTACTTCAACAATGTAATGAGCAACTATCCATTTACAAAAATTTCATCACTTCCGATTCTAAAAGATGATCTATTGCTTTCTTTTCCCAAAAGAAAACAAAGACATCTACCTTTTCATGTTCACATTTCTTGATTAAAGATTGTTACCTTTTCCTTGTGTTTGTTACCATCATCAATAGAAGATCCAGCAAAGTCCAACTTCAATGAAGCTTTTGAAATACTCCCCGGCAACGGCGCCAAAAAATGTTTGTTATTGGTCTTTGGAGTTGTCCTCTCCAATCATTTAGCATAAAGAATCAACAATACATCTTTATTTTGTCAATCCTGGAAGTATTCTTGAGACCACAGCCCCTTCAAGATGATAGAATCCAAGAAATAAGAGAATAATGGCTGGATTTCTGAGAATAGTGAAAATGAAGAGGAATTTCTAGAGTTTGGATTATCTTGAGCAAATCTCCACCATTTTCCACAATCTTGGTGTCTAATGCATGCTATTTTATCAGCAGAACACAGTTATAAAGTCAAAATCAAAAAAATATCACCTGTATCATACAGACGAGACAATCGCGATTCTGTGAAAACAGACGATTTTCAGCTCCAGCACCATTCTTCATCAACTTATCACTCAACACATCAGTATTCAACTCTCTTCATACACATTCAACAGATTTACACAATAGAAGCTCACAAATCTCCATGGATACACAAGAACTAGACTCACAAATCAAAGAAACCACACAAAGAGGAGAAAACACGATTTTCAGCAGAAAACTCCTTCTCTATTTACTTGGATAGCATGTAAACAAATGATTAACCAACCCCCTCATAATAGAGGAAATTAGCTTATATACATTTTCAAGTGTCCCTTTTCACACTTGAATTTTGGTCCTTTCCTCTATTATTCTAAAAATATGCTATCTAGGAGTTTCCAAAAATTCTAGAAAAATTACATAAGATTCTATCCTATATAAGGAAGACTCTTCCTTATTTTTACAACAATTGCATAAATATTTTTACAAATTTCTATCATTTTATTTTACAATTATTTTTCTTCAAAAAGGCTTCCAAAAATGCATCTTCTAACACACATATTCTAAAGATGTCCGATATTCTCCCTCAATAATTGACATCATGCCAATCATTGGTACAGTGTTTTGCATATCCTCTGAAGCCATAGGAATTTCTTCCTCTGACTCACTAGAGGTTTCAGAATAATGTGAACGGCTACTTGGTTCGGCTACACTTCCTACAGAAGAGATCACACTTCTTCGGCTTCCTAGGGTTCTCCCAGATCTTAGGTTCATTCACTTTAAAGTTCTATTTAACCTTGCCAACCTCCAACTTCTAGAGTTCTTCACTCAAGGTCAGAATTCTAGAAAACTTTGGTTGGGAAAGGACTGACTATGAAATCTCAAGCCACGATACTTGGCCCAAAAAGTTCACGATACTCGACCTTTCGACAAGACGATAGACGATACTTGGATGAACACGATACACGATACTTGGATGAGACGATACACGATAGTTGAAGAACTCAATATATGATATTTGAGCAACACGATACTCGATACATAGGAAACACGATACTCGATATACGATACTTGATCACACGATACTTGAGATAGCACGATACACGATACTCGATACTTGTGAAGTATCATGATCAGGGATCACACGATACTCGATACTTGTGAAGTATTGCGATCAGGGATCACACGATACTCGATACTTGTGAAGTATCACGATCAGGGATCACACGATACTCGTGAAGTATCGCGATCAGGGATCACATGATACTCGATACTTGTGAAGTATCGCGATCAGGGATCACACGATACTCGATACTTGTGAAGTATCATGATCAGGGATCACACGATACTCGATACTTGGTAAGTATTGCGATACTCAACCACAGGAGATCACGATACTTGTCAGGTATCGCGATACTCGACCGCAAGAGAACACGATACTTGACACTTTTCAACTTTTTGCAGGTGTTTTTCTTTTTATTTTAATTTCATACACATGTGCCTAGAGTGCATCTACCCTCCCCTTTTAGCCTGAATCAGAAAATTAATTCTTCTCTACCCCGGTATGTCCACGATACTTCACGCAGATCGTTTTTCCTGAAATGCTTAATTTATGTGATAAGGATGATAGAATGATATATGTGCTTACCTTAGGTACTCTCCCTCAACCCTTTAACCACGCTGACTTGCTCTGCGCAGCTCAAACAGCCCGGAATTTAGCTCACGATACTCGACAGCAGCCTCTCACGATACTTGTTCAAGAGACAAGTGACTTACAAAATGACATTTTTTGGCTTTTATCGAATTTTCCTACTCACTGGAAAAAAACAACAAGACAAAGACTGAAAGCTACTCTAATTACTTAACCTACTCCCTTACTCCTACTCTACTCACTCCACTCACTTCCCTAGACTAACAACTCACTACACACACTTCAAGAGTGAGAAGTAGTAAGTGCAGATGAAAGTGACTTACCAAAGAAGAGAAAATCACTACTCCTCCTCTTGCTTCAATGCAAAAAGCTACTTACCATCACACGAATGCCTTGGTTTGATTCGACACTCCCCGGCAACGGCGCCAAAAAAACGTGTGTACCTAAGAACCAACTTAGGGACTTGTGGAGAAAGAGACTATACCTCAATCCCCCTCAAGTGCATATAGTGGGGATTCACGCTTTAATTATCAATCCGATGAGTATCAAAACCTAGCCGAGTGTATGAAGACATGCATTCAAATGACGATCAATGCAAATGAGTTACTCAAAGACTGCAAACAAGGCAAAGACTAAACCAAACAAGGTTCAACTGTCAGTCATGGTGTCGTGATACTTGGTGCAGTAGCCAACAGTAAATTGAGCTTTTCTCTCAACTCTGAGCTCCAAATATAGGGAAATAGTATGCATTTCGAAGCTCTCAAGAAGACGCATCCAATGGCAGTATTTTCACTCAATTCTGACACTTCTACTTAAAGTTATGAGCAAAATACTGAGTCATGGGAATGACCTTCCTACACTTCAGCACTTCCTACACTTCACACACACCTTAACCACAGCAAACAAACACTTTCATGGATAGACAACACTTCCTCACACTCTTTCCAAGCAACACACATGCATACAAGCTCATAAAGAAGAAGATACAGAGAGGAGAAGACACAAATTCGAATTTTTGTGCTCTTGATTCTCACAATGGCCAAAACTCTCCACAAAGAGTCACAAATTGACTTATATACATGTGCCCTAAAAATGGTCCTTTCACACAAGAGACCGGCACTTTATTCACTAAAAGGCTAATTTCTTACTAATTTACATGGATAAGCTACTAATCTTCTGTGGGGATGCATCTAGAGGACTCCTCTAGTGTATTTACAACGGAAAATATATTACAGAATGATTATGATACAAAAATAAGGTGTCCAAATCGGAAAAATTTTGGGGCCCTTCTTTTTCTCTGCCTTGTGCTCTCTTTGCTCTGCAACAATGGTCATAGTCAAGCACACCATTTTGGAACAAAGGCATGGTTGTATTGAACACATCTTGTGAGCTAATTGTTGGCTGTGTTTTTCATTCAACTAGAGGGGAAACTAAACTTTTAGCAAAAACCACATCTTGACTCACAATGATTGTGTTCAGCAATGGATGATACAAATGATAGCTCTTACTTTGAGCACTATAACCAACAAATATACATTTCTTTGCGTTGTCATCAAGTTTGTGATGTTGTTGTGATGGCACAAGAGCATATGCCAAACAACCAAACATGCACATATGACTAACCATAGGTTTATGTCGATTCCAAACCTCATAAGGAGTGATGACTCTCAATGCTTTTGTAGGGCAGCGATTCAACACATAGTTTGCACACATGACTGCTTCCATCCAAAACTTATTAGGAAAGTGCTTTCCTTTAACCATACATCATGCCATTTCAAGAAGAGTTCTATTTTTATGCTCGGCAATACCATTTTGTTGAGGTGTATATGGCACCATACATTGGTGTGAAATACCTCTTTCACAAAGAAAAGCAGTAAATGCATGTGACATGTATTCACCACCACGATTGGTGCATAGAGTCAAAAGCTTGTTTGAAGAAAAATTTTCATCAATAGCTAAAAATGCTTTGAAGCAAGAAAATTCTGCATTCTTTGCTTTCATAGGATACACCATTGTATGGAAAGTAGCATCATCAATGAAGGTAAAAAAAATATACATGCTTCCAAAATATGGAGTCTTGATGGGACCACATACATCACTATGAACAAGACACATGTCACAACCTCCAGGTTTTGAAAACCCTAATTATGCAACTTATGTTTGCAGACTTAAGAAAGCATTGTATGGATTGAAACAAGCTTCTAGAGCTTGGAATTACAAGTTAATTACATACCTTCAAGATCAAGAGTTCCAACCTAGCAACTCAAATCTTTCTCTATTCATAAAAAAGGATCACCATGAGGTTATCTATCTATGTGTATATGTAGATGACATAATTGTGACATGTGATGATCTGAATGGCATTCAAAGGATCAAGAGGCACATGCAAGAGGAGTTCAAAATCAGTGATTTAGGTGAGCTTAGATTCTTCCTAGGTATGCATGTCATATACACAGATGAAGGAATCTATTTGACTCAGAGGAGATACATTCACAATCTACTTCTTAAGCTCAAAATGGAGAACACTAAACCTATAGGTACACCTTTTGAAGATGGATCATAAACTTAGTGTTTATGAAGGTGAGAAAATTGAAGACATTAAAGAATATCAAAGCTTGGTAGGTAGCTTGATATATGCTGCTCATATAAGGGTAGACATCTCATATAGTGTAGGAGTGCTAAGCCAATTCATGCACTCACCAAGAAGACCACACATGCATGCAGCTAAGAGAGTACTTAAGTACCTCAAAGGTAGAAGCAATGAGGTATATTCTATCCTTACTCTTCAGATTTCGATATCAAAATATATTGAGATACAGATTGGCAAGAGCTAAGGATGATAGAAGAAGTACCTCTGGTTACTTAGGATTTGCAGGTTCAAAACTAGTGTCATGGAGTTCCAAGAAGCAATCAATTGTAGCTTTATCCTCAATTGAAGCAGAGTACAGAGGTTTGACCATAGCAACTCAAGAGGCAATATGGTTAAATGCATTGTATATAGATTTGGGACTTGTGAGTTCCAAACCTCACATATTTGGAGATAATGTAAGTTCCATGCATCTAGCAACAAACCCTATTTTCCATGCAAGAACCAAACACATAGGTTTCAGTACCACTTCATCATGGAGAAGCTCATGGAAAAAGAGATTGATATTTCTTTTGTTCAAAGTATTCTTTTACTTATGGTCATTTATTGTATTTCTTTTAAAAAGTTTTTTATGGATCATTTACCATTGTAAAATTCTAGAGCTTTAAATATGTAAAAGGAGAAAAAGAGAGCTAAAATTCCATGAATTGAAGTTGTTGAGTTGCAATCAACAAATCAATCAATCACCTAAACGTAGATCAAACTAGATCTTCACTTTTCCTAAATTCTAGGAAAGTGAATTGATTCTCTTCAACAACCTTTACTGCCTTCATTTTGAATTCAAAATCAACTTGTAGAAGTCGTGGAGCACTTCAAGAGTCTATATAAAGACTTCAAATCACTTGTAAATTACATGGAAGCAATATGCATACACTTGTGGCCATCATTGTCTTGCTCCTTTATTTTCCTGCATCATCTTCTTCAACAATAGTAAGATTGCAGAGGTTGTTGCTCTCTCTATAGAGCTCCAAATCAAATATGTAGGCACTCATTAGAAAGGTATTTTCAAGTTTATTTATATACAATTTCAAAGCATTTGGTTCAGTAGATTGGGTGAAACCTTAGTTTTTTCTGTTTGGGGGTCTATCTCTATGCATTCGTGAAAAATAAGAGGTACCACTATTGAGTGTCTGGTTCATTCCAAAAACATATTTGACTTATTTATTGTACTCTTGTGCATTTTAAACACAAAACCCTATGTGTATCACTCCTTCAAAAGGATGTTTTCCAATTGTAATCATGTTGGCTGCTATCAACATTTGAAGTTGATTGTCTCATCCAAAGATAGTAAGTTTTTTGAGCTAGTCAATATGCAAATGACTCTTTCTCCTTGATGCTCCCAAGTACATAGTGCATTTTATTGCATTTATTGCATGCCTATAAGGTCTATTTGAGTCTCCATAAGCTCAAGGGCTAGTCTTATGTTTGTTGGAGTTAGACGTCTACGGAGGCACGCAAACAGCACAAGGAAGAAGAAGATGCTTGGAGCACAACACACAATACTGAATGTATTACTAGAGAATGTACAAAGTTAAGTAGCCCATTAGGGCAATAGCCATATATACAAGCCGGGGGAAAAAAACCTCCTAAAGAGGGAAAAAAGTGCCCCGACGGTCCTAATGTGTTCACACACATCACTACCTAAATATATCAACAAATCCCCCTGGGAGTGATGCGGTGAACAAGGAGATGGCACTCATGTATAAGGAAGTGCCAAGCTATGTGGAAATCACTCCACAGAAGGAAGTAAGCCCAAAGCTTTGTGGAAAGCTTCAAACTTCTCCCTAGGTAGAGCCTTCATGAAAACGTCTGCAATGTTCTCCTGTGTGGGCACATATGCCAAGCTGATCTTGCCAGCAGAGAACCTCTCCCTGACATAATGATAATGCACCTCAATGTGCTTAGTGTGAGCATGGAACACAGGGATCCTCGCAACTACCAATGCGCTCTGATTTTTCAGTGAAGATGGTGGTGGCAGAAGTCTGACCAACACCCAAATCAGCCATATGGCATCTGAGCCACACACACTCAACAGTCACTGTGAAAGCTGCCCTATACTCAGCCTCACAACTAGAAGTGGCCACGGTAGGCTGCTTCTTGCTCAACCAAGATATACATGAGCTACCAAGCATGAAGCAAAAGCCACTAGTGGACACATGAGTGTCATAGCAACCAGCCCAATCAGAGTCAGAAAAAGCATGCAAATCTGGCGGTAGTGATCCCCCCTGGGATAAAACAACCCAAGTAGCGGAGTACCACTCAAATAGCGAAAGATGCACTTAACTGCCTGCCAATGCTTGACTCTTGGGCAATGCATAAACCTTCTCATATGTGAGACAACAAACTGAATATATGGCCGAGTAATGCATAAGTAAATCAAGCATCCAACAACCTGCTGATAGAGAACAACATCAAATACATCTCCAGCATCATGAAGACTCAATCATAAACCTGTCTCCATAAGAGTGGTAATAGGCTTACATTCTTCAAGGCCAAAACGCTGCAATAATGTGTCAATATATTTCGTTTGTTACAAAGCCATTCCACCATCAACTTGCATAAATTGAATGCCCAAATAGTGATGCAAATGCCCCAAATCAGACATCTCAAATGAGGCATGCAAATCAGTCTTTAAATCAGCAATATGCTTCTCAATAGGAACATTGAGCAGTATTTCGTCAACATAGACAGCAATGATCAGAAGCACATCATTAGCACGCTTAACATATAAGGTGCTTTCAGTTGGACTGTTCTCAAAACCATGTGCAATCAGATAGGCATGTATCTTCTCATACCAAGCACGTGGTGCTTGCTTTAAACCATTTAATGCCTTCTTTAATCTGCACACCTGGTTTTCATGCCCTTTCTACACAAATCCACGAGGCTAAAAAACATACACTTCTTCATGCAAGTCACCATTCAGAAATGCTGTTTTAATCTCCAACTCATGTACATTCCAACCATGATGAGTTGCAAGTGCACATATGCTCCAAACAGTAGTCATACAGCATGTAGGTGCAAAGGTCTCATCAAAATCAATTTTGCCCAAAATACAACCTTCACAAACATGTTTTCCAGGTGCCTCAAGTTTGGGCAAAGAGGACACGATTTTAGATTTCTGCAGGCGTAGCAAACTAGAAAAATTCAGATGACCAAAGTGTGGATGCCAAAGCTTTGCATTTGACATAGCCTGAGAATCATTTACTGCACATGCCAAATCACTTACAAATCTTTCATACTCTATGAGCTTATACATCCCATGACATAAAATGCCAGAAGCAATAATCACATCGCCATTTGACAGATCATGAACTGTACACCTGTCATCAACAAATTTCACAGCCAAGCCAATCTTGGCTAATGCAGAAACTGATAACAGGTTCTTCTTGATCCCTGGCACAAATAAAGCATCTCACAAAGTGAAAGAACTACCATCAGCAGTAGTCAAAATGATCTTACCAACTCCCATAACAGGATAAGAGGAGTTGTTGGTGCATGTATCAGTATTCCCTGTAGGGGCAGGCTCGAGTGAAGAGAAGAAACTGCACTGCGAGGTAATATGTTTGGTCGCCCCACTATCAAAATACCAAACATCTGAGTCTACTGCAGACATGCACTACTCATGAGAAGATGGGTCAAAACTGCAGACAGTAGTAAACATCCATTCTTCTTCTTGCACAAGATTAGCAGACTCTATTTTTGGTGTAAAGGCCTCTGCAACAACCATTCCAGCCTCTTTCTTCTTTGCCTCTTTAGAAGCCAATTTTGGATAGCTCTTTATGATATGATCATTCCCTTTACAGTACTTACAAAACAATTTCTGCTTTTCGGATTTCTTCTCATCTTTATCTTCTTTCTTTGAATATGCAAAATTAGTAGATTTCTTCTTACTAGTTGAAGGGCTCCATTTTCCTTTGTCCTTCTGACTAGCCAAGAAATCTTGATCTGCAACTCGCATAATGGACATGTTCTGTCTGGAATGATCTTCTTGCAACGGAATAGAGACAAACTCCTCAAATGATAAGGCATTCAAATTGCCTTTCATCATCAACCAAAGAGTAGAAGCAAAACTCTTGATATGAATCAGGAAGACCATTCAAAACGGTCTGCACAAGTGAGCTATCTGGTATAACCTCATCAGCAGAAATCAACTGTTCCTTCAAGTCTTTGATCTTGTTTAGGAAATTGTCCATAGAATCACCTTCATTCATGTGCTCACTCTCCAACTGTTTTCGGAGGTAAGCAACACGAGCCTCATTTCTAGCTTGGTACAATGTGGTAAGTGTATCCCAAGCATCCTTAGCTGTTTTGCAAGAGGGAATCTGAGGAATAATGGCACGTTTGATAGACAAAGCTATCAATGCATGTGCCTGGGCATCTCTGCCCTCCCAGCAAATCTTCTCTACAGTAGGTGTAGCAAAAACCACAGCACAAACAGGAATATGCAGAATATCATCATCTTCGACACCTTCTGCATCAGCTTCAGTGCCTACAGTTGTAACAGTTGTAGGTGATATGACGTTTTTCGACACCCTGCACAATGTTCCATAGTCGCATCATATAAGCCCATAACGGGTAGTTGGTACCATCCAACTTATCCTCAACAGCCAACATACGGAATACATCACTGCTTTCAACCATGGTCGGTGACTAAAATACCTTGATGCAGAAAATTGATTGCATCTAAAAAGTTGAACAAAACTGCCCAGATGAATTCCGCTAGACATGTAGCAGACTGAGACGCTTATACTGGCAAACAAAAACTGGTATATACCTTTGGCACAAAAAGACAAAATAGCCTACACAAGTGCTACGATAGTACGTTCAGAGGCCGAAACGAGCTCAGATCGTGATTTTGGCACCACATAGCGAAGCTGTTTTGATCTTGAAAACACGTTGAGTATGCTCACCAACATTCATGCGATTATGAGACTGCAATCGGAGGAGTGTCGACAGTGTTGGAGGTCAATGTCCTCATTGGTCCAACAAACAGCTTCATAAAAAGCTTTCTCCATATCCTTCCAGGCGGGCGTAGTCTCCATATATAGATTCTCTTCTATATAACTTCAACAAGTCAAAGCGGGTCGACTTGGTCTAGCCCAACGTGTCTAAAAGCATCCTCAATTGGCCACGGTTCAAATCCCGCGGGTGGCTTAAAATTGCGAATAGACATTTTGATAAAGCAAATCTTTATAAAAAGCACACCGAGTAACGGCTACGCTATTCCGATAGATTTAGCGAACATAGCTTTAGCGAACGTAGCTTTATTAGTGCTTTTCGATGTGCTTTTCAAGGAGGAGAACAACTATATAAACAAGGCCTTGGCTCCTTGTATAATCACTCACTCAAAGATCTAGAGCTTGGAGATCTTCTTGAAGACAGAGTGTTCTCACACTCTTGAAGGAGGTGAAGTTGTGGTGAAGGAGAGGCTACTCTCATTGCACCAGGAAGTCTTCTACGAGGTGGTGGTAACTATCTTTTGTGAGTTAACCTTGTGGTTGATTTACAATTTCGTTACACTATTTTGTTAGCTTCGTTGCTTCATTCTCTTCACACACACTTAGATTATTTCGACATAAAATTTTGTATCATCATCTTCTTATTCTTCCATTAGTGAGTGCACCACTTTATATGGTTGAGTAGTACTCCCATGTTGTAATTTGGACATCTATTATCTTTAGTGAAGTAAGCATCCAGCTTACGTTCCCTATCCTTGTCTCAAGATCTCTTTCTTTCTCTATCTCACTTATCATCTTGTCAATTAAGTTGTGTATGCTCAAGAGGTTTTAGTATTGGAACGATCCTGGGGCCCCAAATTCCAACACTTGGTATCAGAGCTACATAATTGACATACACACTTAAGATAAGATGAGTGAGATTAGAATTGAGATTGAAGACAAGTTGGATGGATCTTCTAATTATCCCATGTGGAGTTTCATGATGATGAACTTGTTAGTGACAAAGGATTTATGGAGTATCGTCAATGGATCCTTAACAAGACCAAGACGAGAAGGCGAAGAAGGGTCTACAACAGCTTCAACAGGTACTAGAATTACAATTACAGAACCAACAGAAGAAGAGGTAACCACTTCGACATCCAGAGTCACTGCTAGGTCTTTACCTAGAGTTCCTCCTACTGAAGATCAGGCAAGATGGGATGCTAGAGATGCTTTAGCACTTTCATTCATAGCAATGAGTGTCAAAAAGCATGTTCTACCACAGATCAGATCTTGCAAAAGTTCTAATCAAGCTTGGTTAAAGCTCGAGAATCTTTTTCAGAGCAGAAATCCTGTTAGAAAAGCTCACTTGAGGAGACAACTAGCAAATACAAGGATGAAAGCTGGTGAGTCAATACAAACCCACATTACAAGACTCGTTGACTTGAGAGATCAACTTCTAAATGTAGGAGTTGAGATATCAGATGAAGAAATGGTAAATACGCTGATTAATTCACTTCCTATTTCATATCGATCTTTCATAACCACTCTTACTCTTACCACAAGAGATAGAGAGGTTACATTTGAAGAGTTAGAGTTCTTGTTGCTTCAAGATGAAGATCAGTTGAAGGGAATGGAAGAGAATGAAGAAGCACTTTCATCTTCATCAAAGGGTCAAAAGAAGAAGAAGGAACAAAAATCCAAGAAGGAAAGTAGGTCCCTCTCACCTTCTACTTCAGATTCTGTATCTACGACATCTAGAGAGAATTCTTCTAAGAAGAAGGTAAAAATATGTTCTTTTTGCAAGAAACGTGGACATATTCAGTCAGAATGTTATAGAAGGATTGCAGCAGAAAAGAAAAAGGCATCAGGTAATGTTGCAGAAGATGATAAAAAAGGGAAATCTCAAGGTGATTCTTATGCCTGTATCACTATTGAGGAAGTAGCTTTTGATCAAGCAGCTTTACAAGTTCTTTCAGCAAGTCCTTGGATATTCGACTCAGGTTCTACTAAGCATATGACAGGTTGCAAAGATGTATTTTCTTCTCTTTCCTATTCTTCAGGTAGAAGAGTTACTATTGCAGATTGCAATGATTTGGATGTTGTGGGAATAGGTACAGTAACCCTAAAGTAAAGAGAAGGTGGTGTTTTTCAAATTTCAGATGTCCTTTATGTACCTGAAATGAAGAAGAATCTGCTATCTATATCTGCATTTTTAAGTGATGGTTTTAAAGTTGTATTTGAGAAAGATCTTTGTAAGATCTTATCACATAAAGAAGACAAGTGTCTTTTACAAGGTAAGCATAAAGGAGGGGTCTTTGTTTTGTCAAAAATCAGTCAAGCATATGCAGTCAAATCTATGTCACCGGTGGAAGATATGAAGCTATGGCATGAAAGATTTGGACATATCAATTTTGGAGCTCTCAAGAATATCAAAGATAGAGGTATGGTTGAGAGTTTACCCTTATTCAAGCTACCTGATGATTCAGATATATGTGAAGGTTGTCTTGAAGGTAAGATGCATAAACTACCTTTCAAGAAACATGGTCATATTACAGCTACCAGGAAATTACAGATTATTCATTCAGATGTGAATGGACCTATGAGAGCAGACTCTATTCAGGGTTTCAGGTATTTTGTCCTATTTGTGGATGATTTTACAAGATACTCATGGATCTATGGTCTTAAGTCGAAGTCAGAAGTCTTTCCTATGTTCAAGAAGTTTATAGCTATGGTTGAAAATGAAAGTCAGGAAACTGTCCAGATTCTAAGAAGTGATAGAGGTGGAGAATACTTGTCAAATGAGTTTCAGACATTTCTCGATGAGAAAGGTATTACTCGACATCTTACTATTGCTTATACTCCTCAGCAAAATGGTGTTGCAGAAAGAAAGAATAGAGTGCTTGTTGAAATGATGCGGAGCATGATGGCGTCCAAGAGGCTTTCACCAAAATTCTGGTTTGATGCAGTACATACAGCTAATCACATTTTGAACAGGTCATCTACAAAAGCTTTAAAGGTAATCACACCGTATGAGGCTTATTATGGTAGAAAACCTAATGTGAGTTACTTCAAAGTGTTTGGATCACTTTCTTATGTACATGTTGAGAAAAAGGACCGAGGCAAACTAGATGTAAAGGCAAAGAAAGCTGTTTTTATTGGATATCCTGTTGAAAGCAAAGGATACAGGTTTTATGTTCCAGAGACAGGTGAAGTTATTCTTTCACGTAATGCTTATATTGCTGAAGATAAGGTTTATGATAAAGAAGCAGAAATTCCGGAGTTCATTAGTGAAAATGACTATGGAATTTTTAGAAAGATTCTAGATGTACATGTTGAGCCATATCAGGAGGGAGTTAAACCTCAAATTCCTAGTACTCAAGAAAAAGTTGAAGAAAGAGGAATTTCACAACCTTCTACAGAGTCAGTTCCATAAGAAACTTTGATTCCAGAAATGGAAGAAGTTAAAGTTCCAGAAAGTCCTAGTACCTCGACAGGACAAGTTCCAGAACCTGTGGAAGTTGAAAGTTCAGAAAGAGTTTCACCACTATTCAAGGATACACCTACGTGGTTATATCAGACTTGGAAAGATAGTGGTATAAAGACTTTTACTGGAAGAACAAGGAGTCAGACTAGACAACAACAACAAGATCATGTAAGAACAAGAAGTCAAACTAGACAGCAAAAAGATCATGTAAGTTTTGCTGAAGACTTCGAGATTCATGATATTTTGGCACTTACGACTGTTGAAGATGAACCTGCGTGCGTTAAAGATGCACTTAAAATTCCTATTTGGAGAAAAGCTATGCAAGAAGAGATTGATTCTATTCATAAGAATCAAACTTGGCAGCTATGTGAGTTACCAGAAGGAAAGAAGGCTATAGGTGTAAAATGGATCTTTAAAATCAAAAGGAAAGCAGATGGTACTATTGATAGATACAAGGCCAGGTTGGTTGTCAAAGGATATGCACAACAAAAAGGTATTGATTATGATGAGACATTTGCTCCTACATCTAGGATGACTATTATTAGGTCAGTACTTGCTCTAGCAGCACATTTTGGTTGGCATATATATCAGCTTGACATTAAGACTGCTTTTCTAAATGGTGATTTACACGAAGATGTGTATATTCAGCAGCCAAAAGGTTTTGAAGAGACAAGTAAAGAACACTTAGTGTGTAAGCTTATAAAAGCTTTGTATGGTTTAAAACAGGCACCAAGAGCATGGTAGGAAAAGATACATACATATCTTTTATCCGTTGGTTTCCATAACTCAGATGCAGCTCCAACTCTTTATGTCAAAGCTGAAACAGGTATGATGATTATAGCAATCATTTATGTGGATGATATTATAGTCACAGGTCCTAGAGATGAAGATTTGCAGATGTTCAAAGAAGAATTGAAGCAAACATTTGATGTGAATGATTTAGGCATTCTACATTATTATCTTGGGATTCAGTTTCTGTTTCGAGATGAGTGTATCTACATGACACAACAGAAGTACATTGAGAAACTTTTGGAAAGGTTTCAGATGGGTGATTCTAAACCTATGCAAACACCTATGGATCAGAACACATCTTTACAAATGGTAGCAGATGCAGAGCCATTTGATGCTACTCTATATAGTCAAGCAGTAGGTTGCTTGATATATCTTTGTAATACACGTCCTGATATACAGTTTGCAGTTTCTCAAGTATCAAGGTTCATGCAGAATCCGACAGTGTTACATTGGAAAGTAATAAAGCGGATCTTTCGTTATTTGAAGGGAACTTCAAATTATGCTATGGTATTTTCGAAATCTACACATTTGTTACTAAAAGGATTTTCAGATTCTGATTGGGCAGGTGATAGAGACACAAGAAGAAGTACTAGTGGATTTTGTTTTTATCTTGGAGATTGTCTTATCTCATGGTTTTCAAAAAGACAACCCACTATTGCCACTTCATCGTGTGAAGCTGAATATCGTCCAGCATTTACAACTACTCTAGAGTCAGTATGGTTGCAGAAGATTTTCAGTTATCTTGATGTAAGAGTACATCAACCCATTCAGATATTTTCAGGTAGCCAAAGTGCTATAGCTATAGCTAAAAATCCAGTGCATCATGCAAGGACAAAGCATATAGAGGTACACTACCACTATATTCGAGAGCAGATAGCTAAGAAGCACATTGAGCTTGTTTATGTTCCTTCTAGTAAGAATGTTGCAGATATATTTACCAAAGCATTGACTAGAGATAGTCATGAGAAGATTTGCAGGTTACTGAATCTTGTACCAATATGACATTGAAGGAGGGATTGTTGGAAGTCAATGTCCTCATTGGTCCAACAAACAGCTTCATAAAAAGCTTTCTCCATATCCTTCCAGGCAGGCGCAGTCTCCATATATAGATTCTCTTCTATATAACTTCAACAAGTCAAAGCGGGTCGACTTGGTCTAGCCCAACGTGTCTAAAAGCATCCTCAATTGGCCACGGTTCAAATCCTGCGGGCGGCTTAAAATTGCGAATAGACATTTTGATAAAGCAAATCTTTATAAAAAGCACACGGAGTAATGGCTACGCTATTCCGATAGATTTAGCGAACATAGCTTTAGCGAACATAGCTTTATTAGTGCTTTTCGATGTGCTTTTCAAGGAGGAGAACAACTATATAAACAAGGCCTTGGCTCCTTGTAGAATCACTCACTCAAAGATCTAGAGCTTGGAGATCTTCTTGAAGACAGAGTGTTCTCACACTCTTGAAGGAGGTGAAGTTGTGGTGAAGGAGAGGCTACTCTCATTGCAGCAGGAAGTCTTCTACGAGGTGGTGGTAACTATCTTTTGTGAGTTAACCTTGTGGTTGATTTACAATTTTGTTACACTATTTTGTTAGCTTCGTTGCTTCATTCTCTTCACACACACTTAGATTATTTCGACATAATCTAAATTTTGTATCATCATCTTCTTATTCTTCCATTAGTGAGTGCACCACTTTATATGGTTGAGTAGTACTCCCATGTTGTAATTTGGACATCTATTATCTTTAGTGAAGTAAGCATCCAGCTTACGTTCCCTATCCTTGTCTCAAGATCTCTTTCTTTCTCTATCTCACTTATCATCTTGTCAATTAAGTTGTGTATGCTCAAGAGGTTTTAGTATTGGAACGATCCTGGGGCCCCAAATTCCAACACTGCACCCTAGATGAAGCGACGACTTGCTCTGATACCAATTATTGGAGTTAGATGTCTGCGGAAGCACACAAACAGCACAAGGAAGAAGAAGAAGCTTGGAGCACAATACACAATACTGAATGTATTACTAGATAGTGTACAAAGATAAGTAGCCCATTAGGGCAATAGCCATATATACAAGCCGGGGAAAAAACCTCCTACAGAGGGAAAAAAGTGGCCCGACGGTCCTAGTGTGTTCACACACATCACTACCTAAATATATCAACAATCTTGGCTGGCTGGACCGAACTTTGTCACTTCACAACTCCCTTTTCTACCTCCTACAATCTTCTCCAAGTTCTTTCAATGGTATCAGAGCTAGATCAAGATGGGTGACAACTTTCCATCGATGATTGAGAAGTTTGATCGACAAAACTATGCAACTTGACAAATCAGAATGGAGGCCTACTTGCAAGGTAGAAATCTTTATTTAATTAAAGCAGGTGATGAAGTTATGCCTATTCCAAGATCCAAAGGAGGACCTACACAAGAGGAGATAGATAAGCTCACACTTTGGTGCACAAGGGATTCTCAAGCAAGGTCGTACATAGTAAAATCTATCTTTGACATTCTATTACAAGAGGATGCAAGACATCTCAAGAGACTTTGGATGCCCTAGAGACTTTCTTTTTTGCTAGTACCAAAGCAAGAAAGAATCATCTTTGGAGCGAGTTCAACCAAATGAAGAAGACACCTAAACAAATCATCAGAGAGTTTGTTACCAAGGTCAAGGAGGTTGCGGATCAGTTAGCATCGATTGGAGAGCTGATTGAAGAAAAGGCTATCATGAGGCAAATTCTCAATAGGATTCGAAGTGATAAGTAATGGAAGTCCTTCACCACGGCTTATGATCTCATCATGGATGTGCAAACTCCAAATTTCAACATCTTTCTTGGACAAATCTTCAATCAAAAGGCCAACAATAGCATAAAGGAAGGTAACTCCTATTGGTGTAATTCAACTAGTGCTCTATATGTAGATAAGAAGGACAAAAAGTTGAAAGGCAAGAAGAAGGAAGAAGATGAAGAGGAGACTTCTCAAGCCAACTTTGCAAGCAAGAGCAAGTGGAAAGGGAAGAAGAAAACACCAAAGGATGACAAATCCAAAGGTCAGAATATTCAACCTTGTGCCATCTGTGATAAGACTAACCACACCACTGAGAATTGCTAGTTCAATAGGAAGACCTAGAAAGAAAGTGGAAGAGGTGGATATGGTAGCAATAGAGGTAGAGGTGGGCATAACTTCAACAAGAACAATAGATGACATAATAGAAGGGACTACAACAATTATTCTAAAGATCAATCACATGAAGACTGATTGCTTCTAATGAATCTATGCCACAAAGTAGGTAACAAAGATGATCATTTGTTCTACATAGATTCAGCATGTTCAAATCATGTTGCAAGCAACATTGCTCTTCTATCTTATTTGGAAAGTCTAAAGCATAGACATGAAGTTCAAATAGGGGATGAAACAAAGCACAATGTGTAGAAGGTTGGTAATGTCAAAGCTTTCAATGGTAGGACAAACATTCTGAGTATGGTTCTCTATGTACCCACTATCACTAAAAACCTAATAAGTGTAGGCCAAATAGTTGAAAAAGGCTTGCAAGTTAGGTTAATCCAACATGGAGCTTTGTGGAAGATCCATGTCAAGGCTTCAAGAAGATAGCAAGAGGTGAGAAGCATGATAGGCTCTTTACTTTTTAAGTAGGAGAAACCAGGAACATAGCTTTATTCACTTTTGGGTCTCAAACCCTAAGTGAGCTTGAAGTGTGGCATAAGAGACTTGCTCATGTGAATGAAAGGACCTTGAAGGATATATGTAGGGATCAAAGCATTCTAGGATTGCCAAACATATCAAAGCAACAAATGATCAACAGATATGATGCATGTCAGATTGGGAAGGCACAAAGAGAACCATTCAACCACACATCGTTTTCCAATCAACATTAGTTAATGAAGCAGTGAGGTGGCTCACAGAGTATGATTTCAATTATTTTGTTACCTATGAAGCGGTAAGGGATGCGTTTTTACAGAGATTCTGGCTGAAGAAGAACCCTGCCGAAATTTTCGATTACTTGCAGAACAATAGACAGAAGCTGCACCAGACTGTGCAGGAATATGCCACCCTGTTTAGAACTCATTTGAGACAACTACTGCCGGCCCATGCCAACCTGCCGGATGATATCATCACTCAGTGGTTTATTAATGGTTTGACTCCGCAGCTCAGACAGATTATGATCATCCGTTGTGTGGGAGCTATGACACTAGATGCGGTTATTGCAATGGCCTTGTAGCTCGAGCATAAGGTTGGAGGCTTTACCGAAGACCTGGAGTGGTTGAAAGCCAGTAAAAATGTTGCAGAGGATCTGGCTAGATAGATGTACTGCACCAAGTGCAAGAATCCAGGGCATACCAGTGCCACCTGTGCCCTCAATCAGATGTATTGCGCTATCTGCAATACCACCGGACATTCCACCGAAAACTGTGTGTATAACGCCAAAGTACAGGGACAAGCAACTGTAAATGCCATTATACATGAACCAGGGCAGTCGGCCACCCATTATGTACCACCTCAGATGAGAAATAATCAGTCGCAAGGATACAAAAATTATCGAGGACAGCGGAATACAAACTTCAATACAAATCGCTGGCATACGGGAACATTACAGGAAGGAACTTCTTTGCCACCACCTCGATGTCATTTTTGCAGTGACTTGGGTCACATTCGAAGATTCTATAAAGATGAAGCCGAATATGATCAGAGGAAGAAAGAGCATCAGAACTCGATGACCAATATGGTCTATATTTCACCAGTGGAAACTCAAGCGGCAGTGGTCCAAACAAGGTCCAGTAAGCAGTTGCAACCAGCAGCTGAGGTGTTTGAACCGGGCATCCGTGAATAGTAGAGAATGTATAACAAAGCTAGCCAATGGACCACCAAAGAGCCTACAGTGTTCCCAGATCCAATTCCGATGACACAAGTTCCGCTGCCAAAGGAAGGATCGTAGGAACAAGACTCTACCCCAATAACAGGCGCATCATCTTCAAAATCAGTGAAAAGTACAATTCAAGCAGATCAGGCATGGGAAATTTTATCTAAGGCATCCATTACTCTCTCTCTTGGACAGTTACTTGCATTAGTGCCGGGAGTTCGGCAACAATTCCAGCAACAGCTCAGTCCTGGGTCTTCCTGCATTCCAGCGACGACAACTGTATAACCGGAAGCTTATTCTACGGTGGATCATTCGGTCCCCTTAATCACAGTATGGTACAAAAATCACAAGATTACTCAAGTACTAATTGATGGTGGGTCTGGTGTAAACATCGCTACTACAACGCTTTGTAAGAAGTTGGGATGGACGCAAATCGAGCCTGTTCAATTTTTCGTTAGAATGGCAGATCAATCCCGAGTTCATCCGGTAGGACTCGTACGGAATGTCCCGATAACTTTGCAGGGTACAACGGTTAAGATGACTTTTGTAGTCTTAGAACTACCAGAGTCTAGTCTTGACTATAATCTTCTTTTCGGACGACCCTGGTTAAAACAAGCTAAAGTCATACAAGATTGGTCCGCACAGGAATTGACTTTTAAGGATAATCACCGAAAATATGTTGTTAAACTGGATGCCATTCATCCTTGCAAACTTCATGCCAGACCCTATGTAGCAGAGCCGGTCCACATGTTGGATGGCTTATCTGACGATGAAGAAGAAGTGTTTCTGAAGAACAATGAAGATCTAATTTCCTTAGGTACTGTAGATGTGCAATCTATTGTAGACAACTGGAGTCCGGCAGCCTGTACGGTGGTGCCTGTGACCAAAGAAGTGGAGACAGAAGATACTGTTGCTATGGATGAAGCCGCTCTACAACAACTCTTACGGTCAGCTGACAATCCAGGGAAACCTTGTCAATTCTATGTTCCCGAAGATCAGTTAATCACCTATAATTTGGGAGATGAAGTAAATCCGTGACCTGTCAAGATAAAGGAAGGATTATCTGAGGCATTTCAAGCAGATTTGATCCAGCTTCTTCGTGATTTCTCTGATGTTTTTGCATGGGATTATCGTGATATGAAAGGTCTAGACCCTCGCATCTATCAACATCGGGTCGTGCTTAAACGAGAAGCAAAACCAATTAAACAACCCAGCTACCGGATGAACCCTAACTATGCAGCACATGTCAAAGCAGAACTTGATCGCCTATTAAAGGTAGGATTCATTGTACCCATTGACCCTCCCCGATCGTCATCGTACCAAAGAAAAACAAGCAGCTCCGAATATGTGTCGATTATCGGAAATTGAATGCAGCCACTGTGCCTGATCCGTTTCCTCTTCCTTTTCTTGACACAATGCTTGACAGAGTGGTTGGACACGAAATGTACTCCTTTTTGGACGGTTACAATGGTTATAACCAGGTCAGAATGGCTGAACAAGACATACCGAAAACAACTTTCATTTCCAACTGGGGTGTTTTTGCTTGTACAGTCATGTGGTTTGAGTTAAGAAATGCTCCTAGCACCTTTTAGCGGTGTATGCAGGAAATCTTCTCATCCTATCTCACTTCTTTTATGCAAGTATATCTAGATGACTTCTTTATTCGGTAAGATGGTAGCACACCTATATCATTTACGGTGTTGCTTTGAGAAATGTCGTGAATACCGACTCTGCCTGAACCCCACCAAATCTGTCTTTGCGGTTTCTTGTGGTAAACTCCTTGGCCACATTGTATCTGCACAGGGCATACAAGTTGACCCAGACAAAGTTGTAGCCGTGTTAGAAGCACTTGTGCCTACTACGCCGAAAGAAGTGATGCGCTTCCTGGGTCAAGTTCGGTGGCATGGTCGACATTTACGGTGGCTTGCCCATTTGGCAATACCACTAAATCGGCTAATAACTAGTACTCCTCGACAGTTTGATTGGACTTCGGAATGTCAAACTGCATTTGATCATCTAAAAGGATTATTAACGCAGGTTCCAATTCTTCAACCCCCTGATTGGGAATGCCCATTTCATGTTTTTGTAGACGCATCAGATATAGCCATTGGAAGTGTTTTAATGCAACAAACTGATAAGTGGTTTCGGCTTGTCTATTATGCAAGTAGATGGCTTGCTCCTACTAAAAAGAATTATTCAGTAACTGAAAGAGAATGTCTCGGTTTGGTGTATTCTGTAAAGAAATTCCGGCATTATTTGCTAGGACAAAAATTCATCTTTCATGTAGATCATGCTGCGCTGCTGTATTTGGTTAGGCAGCGGCATTTAGGTGGTCGTTTGGCGCGTTGGGTTTTATTGTTACAAGAGTTTGATTACGAAGTGATTCATCGACCCGCACTGCACATGCATTAGCAGATTTTCTCTCTCGTTTAGATTCCGGTGAAGCTCCGGTCGGTGTTGATGACAGCACACCAGCAATTTACATTACTGAACCGACTAGTGATGAATCTGCAGTTCCTCCTGTGATACCTACCTACTATGATCAGTTATTAACCTTTCTTATTGATGGATGTCTTCCCCCTCAAACTTCTCCTGCTATGCGTTGGAAAATTGTAGTTTCCAATCGCAGATTCCGGTTGATTGCCGGACAGTTGTATTATATGGATCACACTGGGGTTTTACTTCGTTGTATTCCTCCACATGAAGTAAACTTAGTTATCGCTCTGGCACATTCAATACCTTCCGGTGGACATTTTGCAGCAGATTTAACACATCGAAAAATTCTGCAAAGTGGGCTCTGGTGGCCTACTATGTACAAAGATGTATCTCAGTTTGTGTAGCAGTGTGACAATTGTCAGCGATCTGGACAACCTTTACAATGCCATTTCTTTCCTCTGCAGCCTGTATTACCTTTGGAACCTTTTCAGAAATGGGGTCTTCATTTTATTGGACCAATCACACCTCCAACAATCCTTAGCAACAATTGCTACATTCTGACATGTACAGATTATGCTACCAGATGGGCAGAAGCTTGGGCTTTACGGTCTGCTACAGCTATTTCGATAGCAAAATGTCTGATGAAGGACGTATTCCCACGATATGGATTACCTTTGGAACTTGTAATAGATCAAAGAACGTACTTTGCTAACAATTTAATTCGAGTATTAACGCATACTTTTCAAATTTTGCATAAATTCAGTTCACCATATTATCCTCGTGCTAATGGCTTAGCTGAAAGTACCAACAAGCCCTTGCTGAGTATGCTTCAAAAATTGATTGTGGAATCACCAGAAAGATGAGATCAGTTACTACCTGCAGTATTATGGGCATATCGGACTACCTACAAAGTTGCAACCGGACTGACTCCTTTCAAGCTTGCTTATGGATTGGATGCAATCGCTCCAATGGAAGTTGTAGTGCCTAGTTTATGCGTAGCCATAACTCAGAAGTTGATACCCGAAGATTCTTTGCCATTTCGGTTGGACACACTCAGAGAACTAGATGAGCATCGCTGGGAAAGTTTTCTGACTCTTCAAGAAGTGCAGTTGCGGCAAGCTCGTACTCATGATCGGTATCTTAGAACTCCAGTTTTTACGGTAGGACAACTTGTGCTGTTTTATAATGCTAAATCAAATCGTGCGGCTGGAAAATTCAAATTACGATGGTTTGGTCCTTACTCGATTAGTGAACAAGTGGTCCCAGCTACTTTTCAATTGACTACTCTGATCAGAATTCCTCTTCCTAAAGTGATAAATGGTTCAAAGTTGCGGTCGTATCATCAAGCACCTGATTCGCACTGAAGTGTTTTGCGGTTGCCCACGTATTTTTTTTTCTTTTTCTTTTTTTACTTTTCTTTTCTATTCCTTTTTTTAGTTTTGCGTGTTAGTTGAATAAAGACACTAAACTCCTCGTTTTGCTACATAACCATGAATAATTGCCGCCTTTTGTTATTGATTCTACTCATGCATGCACACCATAGTTATGAAGGTTATCATCTCAAAATCGCGTGATGATTAGCATTTTTGATCACCTCCCGTTGCCAAGTATCTACTTAATCTTCTGCTTTCCACTGTTAATCGCTATTGTGTCTGTGTGTTCTGTGTGTTTGCCATTTGTGACTTTGCAAAAAATCATGCTTATGAGATGATATTGGGACGACCATTCATGCGTCAGTTGCAAATTGTACAAGATTGGGGAACTAATTCTTTGTACTTGCAACATTTAGGAGTGACTACTAAAGTCAATCTTAAAGACTATTGACATAGAGACGTACCCCCAATACAATGGAATACCATCCATAAGACACAGGTAGAGACGGAATCAGTACACTCTTTGGAGTCAGATCCTTCTTGGTTGCATGAGGATACTCATTTATGGATGTGTAAAGTTGCAAAACAAGAGGAAGAAAGATTAGAAGCAAGGACCTTAGGTGCAGAACAACATCCACGAACCCTTCAGGATCCTGCTTACGCACCTGTAGTATTTCTAGATGAAGAATTCGAACCCCATGGTTGGGCAGAAATCCTAGCAACCATGGATGTAGCCATCAATGAAGAACAATGGACACCCCACTGTGACGAGGATGGCTATGACATTTCAGTTTTTACAATAGAGCCAATCATGTGCGATGCAATTTTAGAAGAATGTGAACCTAACACTGATGCATTTGAGGATGCGAGTGATTTTGATTTAGAATCAATTATCATGGACCCAACCTTTGCATCAGAAGAAGAATATTTTTACGAAGTAGAGACTCACCCTCAGAGACACGAAGAAGTTATGAATGATGTGAGAATAGCCACTCAAGTGACTAGCAAAAGTGAAGGCAAGAAAAGAAAGAAGAAAGAAACCATGTGTAGCTCAGTGATGAGTAGCACCTCCTTTAATGTCAATCCGGGAAGACGTGAGGATGGTATGAAGACCTCGAGCAAGTGGAGGCACAAGTGCGTGAGTGAGAAGCACACAAGCATGCACACACATACACGCACACGCGCACACACGGCAAGACAAAGAGTGAGAAGCAATGGAGTTCTTAGATTACTTTCAAAAAGCTCTTACAAGTTCATTTCAATTACAATCCAACCTCAAAAATGAGCTCTCTAGCTCCTTTTATAGTTTTTGACTAGCTTTGGCCCTTTTCAGACCTAGTGTCCGGCCTAGTTAAAAATTAGGTTCCAGGGCTTATTAGAGGGCTCAAACGAGATCTAAAAAATATGAAAATTGGCAGGTAGATACTTCTAAAGCTCCTCAAGCTCAAGGACTCCTTGGCTTGCACAAAATGGAGCTACAAAAATACGAAATGATATTTACAATGGTTTTTAGTGATGAAAATCACTATTTGTGTAGGCATTTTCTCTATTGATTTGTCATACATACCTTTGAGCTCCCTACTTGCTCTTTCTTCTTGTGTGCTCAACTCCTTGATGTCTGAAAAATTTAGATGGCCTACTTGCCAGATCTTCTTTGACTGCCATGTCTGCTTGTGTTGTCCCTTCGCTCTGACTCTCTTCGTTTAGATGGCCTACTTGCCAGATCTTCTTTGACTGCCATGTCTGCTTGTGCTATCCCTTCGCTCTGACTCTCTTCGTCTTGTGGCTCCTTCGGTTCCCTGACTGCTGCCAACACCCCCCCACTCTCGCGTCTGTCGCCCCTGACAGACCCTTGTCTAGATGTTCGTTGAACGTAGTATTGGACGACGTTGGAAGCGAGGTGATGTTCTTCTAATCTGAGACCCCGTGCTAGATTTGTTAATAATGCGTCCCAATTCACTGGTCCTGGTACGTCCGGGTGTGGCACCCGCAATTGTTCTGAATGTATGGTTCTCTCCACAGCGAATAAGTGGAGGAGATGTGAAGGCCTGGATACAAAAATTTCTGAGTGATATTCCCAGAATCCCGTTATGAACATCTCTTCGAAACTCTGTTTAAAACAAGCGGGGAGTACTTTATTCTGGCGTGCCAAGCATATATTACTTCTATTGATGGGGTGGTGCTCATGTCGTAAACTAGGTCTTGGTTGCCTGTAACGAAGCCTGCTCCTGAGAAGTGGGGATCCTTAATGTTTTTAAATGTCCTGAATGTGATCAGCATTAATTCAAATATTTTCATACACATTTGTGCCATCACATCGGGTGTATTGCGTAGTCGAGTGCTCCAGTGTCTGATAGTAGAAATCATGTAATTTACAGTGGGAGGTCCTCGTGGAGGTGCTAGATAAACATAATTTAGCCACTTGGCACAACCTTTGATGTTTTTGACAGCAATGGTGAATTCGGGCCATGTGCGTCTCCGTAGGACTGGGGCATAACAAGGATTGTACTTAATAAAGAGGGGCATGTTATTCCAGGTTCGTACCATTTCAGGATAAGTCTCCAAGAGACGGATCCTCCAAGTGGGTTGATGAATAGAACCTCTTTTTGCACTCTCTGGTATATCGTCGGGGCCAAACTGGGTGGCAAAGGTGGGGGCTTTCCCACATTGTCGTTGGATCTCTGCGTTGTAATCAGCCAACAATATGCAATATGGCACATACTGATCATCATTGGTCCCTATCCACCTGTGATGGGACATACGTCTGAAATACTCGGACTTGATGACAGTGTCTTCTAATTTGGCTAATGATTGGATTTGTATTGCTACTCGTTCATCGTGGGTGTTCGCTGTCTTCTCTAATGACTGAAGCTATTCAGGTGCTTCCACTTCTAAGGTATCCATTCCCTCTGAGGTTTGTTGCCCTCCTGGCATTGGCATAGGAACGTATGGTTCCTCGTACGAATCATCTACCTCAATGGGAACCAAGTCTTCTGGCTCAGGTTCTATAACTGGAGAGGGTTGCCTTTCATACTCTAGTAACTTTTTCTGGAGCTCAACCACCTGCTCTGTCAATGCCTTCACTTCCTCTGAAGTCGAGGCCGGTTCTATTACCTTGGTTGGAGCCTCCTGTTCCTTGAGCTAGCCACGTAGCTCATCACGTTCCCTTTCCAACTCATCATGAGCATCTAATAGATCTGCATAGCTTTCCAAGATGGTCTTCATTGTCTCTGAGGGTACGGCTTTAAACTGCTCTGGATCAATTTCGTGGGGAGAGCCTTCCATTGCTGCTTCTAGATTTTCTTCATTTTGCTGCTGCAGTCTCTTGTTCTCTTCAAGGGCGGTTGCCATGTGTTTTCTGAGGAGTGCCAAGTTACGCCGGACTCTGAGATTATCAGCTTGGTATACGTCCAGCAAGGCCTCGAGTTGTTTGGTGCCCGGCTGTTGTGATGGTTGGGGAGTTTCTAGGAGTGTTTGGTGGGCATGTTCGAGCGTAGTGTAACGTTGGTTGAGTTCTGCATTTTCTTCCTCGATCGCTGTGAGGCGGCTCTGAAGTTTCTGATTGGTAGTGATCACTTGATGATAACGATCGTCGAGAGCTCGATACTCATTCTGAAGTTGATAGACACATTGATTTAAAGCTAGAAATATACTATTTACATTAAATGATGCAGGGAGAGATGAAGATGCAGGGGAAATGGGGACGGGAAAGGGAGTTGTGAATGATGTTGAGTCAAGTGGAGATGTGGGTGGAGGGGGTATGGGGGACGGAGGTTGCATGGGGGAAGGGAGTGGTGCTATGGCAGGAGATGTTTCCATAGTGTCAAATGTTTGAGTGACCGTGTAGATGGGGACCGTGGGTGGGGTGGATGTGACGTTAGTGAAGAGAGTGGTGAAGGTGGGCATAGTGACTCCCCCGAATTGGATTCCCAGAGAGAGTGGAATTCCCATGATGATTGTGGTGATAGTGGACGTGGTGGCGATAGTGTCACGTGGTGGAGTGAGTTGTGTAGTGAGGGGTGGGGAGGGTGGTGACAGTGGTGCTTCCTGATGTTCGTCTGTTTGCGTTGTATTTCCTCGTGCTGATACGTTGATATGAATTTGTTTCCCGGACCTCATGGGACGGGCGGGAACTCCTTTCTCAAATCGGTGAATGTAGGCCATTGCCTCATGAATGGCTTCATCCAATCCTACTGCATCGGCGTGTAGGTTTATGGACTCGATGAACATATCATCCACGCCTTCCTCTGCTGTTGGAGAAACAATCACTAATTAGACATATATTTGAAGGTCAAATCTTAGAAAGAAAACCCCATGCCTATGTGAAGGGACAAATTCACAAGTGTATCATACTTGTAAAGTTAGTTCACTTTAGTTCTAGAAGTTTTTTAAAAATCACGGGAATGAGAAAGTCTATATAAGTTAGTTAGTATTAACTGACGCGGAGAGAAGAAGAAGGAGGAAGACAATGAGAAAGTGAGAAGAACTCATTTTTGTATGACTGAGTATAGTCGGGCTTCTCTGAGTGAGAAAGCATCTGTAAAACTTCTGAGTTTTTTATAGTTATGAGAAGAACTGAGTAAAGTTCTGTGTATGAGCCTCTCTCCATTATCTCCATGATTACCTACTGTGTGATGAGTTACAAAGATCAAGTTTTCCAAGCAACTCGATGCCTGGCATCGAATCTCTGTTGATAAGTCATATTTTCTTTTATATTTTTCATTCAGTACTGAAGTGTTTGAAAAACATGATGTTGTTGGAGCAACTCGATGCCTGGCATCGATTTCCAGTTGATAAGTCATATTCTAAGTGTGCATGAAATCACCTATAGTTTTGGTGTCCAAAAGATCAAGACATTATGCGGGAAGTCGATGCCCGGCATCGAATCCCTGCTGAAAAGTGGCCAAAAAACATCCCAAGTCGATGCCCGGCATCGAATTCTCGTTGCAAGTCGATGCTAGGCATCGAATTCTAATTTTAAACAGGCGCTCTTACTAAAACAGGTAAAATTTCCAGTTTTGGAAGGTCATACAGGGTCATCTTGTGAGAGCCATAACTTGAGTTCTAGAGATCCGTTTGATGCATATGATAGCTTGTTGGAAAGCTCTACTCTTCTAGTTTCAGCCTATAAAGTTTCATGGAGAAATAATACTTGAGCTAGGAGAAATTAGCAAAATACTGAAGGTATGTCATTTCAGTGACTAGGAATTTCTGTAGAAGCAAAGTTCTCACTTTAGGCTATCATTTCTCAAAGTTTGGAGTGGCAATGAGTTAATGGTGACCATAGAGGTGTTCTAGTGTCACCTTAATTCATTTCTTGTGGTGTTTCATACATCAACATCTGCCAGCAATTGGTTCATGAGTTTCTTGCCTGCTTCAAGTGACATTTTATGCTGTTCTTGAACTAGCTGCATGGTTCGATATAGTCTTTTTATTTGTGCCGAATACGCGGGGGCACTTGCTAACTCTGAAAGTTCATCATACTCTTGTTCTTCGTAGGCTTCTTCCTCTTGTTCGGTCTCTTGTTCATCTACGTCGACTTCTACAACTTGCGGTCGGGTGGGGGCTGACGTTGTTGTATGGGTTTGTGGTTCCTGAGCTCGCTCTGTTTCCGTTTCGAGATTAGAGTCGTAGATCAGTCTAGCCACTTCCTCATCAGTGAGATCATTGAGAGTAAAGCCCTGTGGAAATTCCAAGTCCGATGGGACGGGTGGAAACACCAGATTGGGCCCCTCTTTACTTGGTCTTGGTAGCCGAATGGTGAATGGTCTAATGCGTCGTGTCTGGGGAGGGGTAATCTCTGGTGTAGTGGTGGCTCCCCTTGGTTGAGCGCAGGGTAATTGGACTCCCCCTCTCATCTTCTTTGATGGAGGACCTGCTGCTGATAGCCTTCTCTGGAACTCCTGGGCCCGGGACCATACGAGTGCCCGCTGAATAGGCACGTCATAGGCTAGACATCGATAGATTATCTTGGTCAGAGCACAACACCCGTGGAGCACATTTTTCTGCTTCTTGTTCCACCGTTGATGGGCTAGGTGGATCTGATCTATGATCCAATGTGGTACGTTGATAGGGAGGTTTTCTGTCTCTCCCAAATACAAGCTAAACCATATCTTCTTTGGGGGCATGGTGAATCTTTCCTGGGCGGGAAAAGCAAAATGCTGCATGACGGTCCGTAGGTGAAGAGCGATGGTCGGTGTCATTGCTACCATATCCTTCAAATTATTGAGATCTTTATGTTTCATTCTGCCTGGAACCATTGTTTCCTTTTCAGTAGGAATGTGCATACCATGCATGTACAATGCTTCTCGTACCAGATTGAGGGTCAGTTTGAATCTTTTAAGTTCGTGGCCCGGCAATAGTGAGGGTAACACAAAAGTGCTATCGCCTCCCTTGGCCCTGCTAGGAGTGATGGTACTGATAAGATAAGAACAACGTAAGAAATCCGGCTTTGGTAAGTGGGCCCTGAAATAACTGTCCAGGTCCGCTTTGGTCCATACCGAACGCATTACTTCGGCATTCTGATAGTTCTCAAATTTGCGCGCGAAAAAATGGTAGCGTCCCCATTTACCATTAAACTCCAATTCAGCTTCCCAAAAATAGGTTCCATCACCCAATGGTCCTGCAACATCACTGAACCAATGAGCGTGTTTGCCCACCTGAGAGGTGTGTCCCTGAGGAGGATCCTGAATTGGGAGCACATGCACAGGTTGAAGTTCTTGCGGTCTTTCGGTGAGATGTGGTTCGAGGAGGAGTGTTTCTATATCCACAATCTGTGCACTGGATCCGGTGTGAGAACTGGAACCTCCAGCTTCTGCCATGGCACTGCTTGCTTGTTGGTTCTGTGAGAATATAGAACCATGTGTTAACATTGTAATGGACAGAATAAACCCGTTGTTGTCCCCGTTACAACATTAACATGAGGTAGATGATGAGTCAGTGGTCAGTGAGTGCACGATGACAGTGTGTGTAGTTAATGCCTGGATAGTCCTAGGAGCTAGATGGAAAGATGCACTGTCTGACTAATGCAGTTAGTAAGTGGAGATGAATTCACAGATTGGGGTCGGGGGGTTTATTACAAGTCTTAGGTTGCCAAACACCATGGATGGCTTTTGGTCTTGGTTTTGTGGAGATTCGGGAGGGTTGCATGAGTAATTCTGCTGGGAGTTGTTGTGTCATTGGGACCCATTTACGAGTGAGTCTGTGCGTGCTTCTAGGTGGCAGCGTGTTCGAGTGTATCAGACAAGAGTGGGTGGCGGCTGCTTGAGCGAGTGAACCCTGTCGTGTATGATGGGAATTGTGTGGGGTTAGTTGAGCCCGCAAGCAAGCCTTAGGCACCCAAATTTGTCTTGATTGTGGGTCAGCCTTCATCGACTTCTTGGGTACCCAAATGGATTTCACTTTCTCAACAGAGGTTTTAGGAGTCCTCTTATTAGCATCAAGTCGTTGATTACTAATAGGAAGTTGAGACCGTTGTTGCAACTTAGTTACGGTCGGCAGCTCGTCTTTCTGCACCCACATTTGTTTCATCGGCTGAGTTGTTCTGCTTCGCGCGTTCTTTTGGTCTCTCGCCTGGAGAATCTTCAGTGATTGATCTGCCCTTAGTTGCTGCCTCCTTCTGGCCTTTGGAAAAGAAGGGAGTTCCATTGTGGTTCTGACTCCTTCTTTGAGATCTTCGTTCTTGTGTATCACATAGCCTTGGACAAGAACAGGATGGTCAACTTCATGTGTACCCCTGGAGGGACCAGGAGTCTGTGCCTTTCCTAGTTCCTTGAGTGCTCCATTATTTAACTCAATTGGAATTCTAGTTTGATTCACCCATACCTGAAGAAGTCCACTTCTTAGGTTTAAGTTGACTGCTTGGTCATAGATCCAGTCTTGACCCAGGACAAGGGGTTCAGTGAGGTCCTCATCTTGACATACTAGTACTTTAACTGTCATTGCCTCATCGTGAATATAGAGGGGAAGTTCCACCTCGCCCATGCAAGGGGTTTCCACGCCTCCCAATCCTATGAGATATGCTTCCACAGGATTGACAGTTAATTGCAACTCTTGACAGTAAGACAATTTAACAGCACTAGTGGCTGCACCTGAGTCAATCAAGGCTCTTACAGTCCTTGCACTCTTTCCTTGTCCTATATCTAAGGTTATGAAAGGACGTCGATCAGTTATCCTATGTGAGCTAACACCTGAAACTTCACACATAGCCACGTCATATCCTTGGTCTGCATATGCATCTTGCCTAGGGTGCTCTCTACCTTGTCTTCTTAATTTCATTCTCCGTATGCGCTCTAGGGCTTCTGCTTGAGCTTCTTCTCGAATTCGCTTTTCTTCCTCTTTGCGTTTCTTAGCAGTATTGAGTCGACTTAGCATTTCCTCTGTGAGAGGTTCCTGATACAACTTGACTCTGCATCCGCTGATATAACTTGGGAGAACATCGCCTTCTAATGTGGCTAGTTGCACTGCTCCACTTGTTGAGATTCTGTTAATGATCATGGGTCCGTAGCCTCTCTTCTCTAGTTTCCTCGCATGTTGCTTCAATGTGTAGACTAAAACTAAGTCGCCTGCCTTTAAACCTTTATCCTTAACGTGGGCATCAAAGTATGCCTTCTGTCGTTTCTTTGCTGCATATATCCCTGCAGCCGCCCTCAGTCTTGTTTCTCCTAATCGTTCAAGGTCAAAAAGTCTTGAGGAGAGTTCATGACCCGTCCATTCATGCTCTTGTGCTACTTTCAGTGTAGGTATTAGGAAGTCCAACGGTAGCACTGCATTTTGGCCAAATACCATCTGAAAGGGGATAGCTTGAAGTACCGTTTTGTAGGCGACTCGGTATGCCCAAACAGCATGGTGTAGCTGTTTATCCCAATCAGAGCGTTTATTGTTCACTAATTTCGTCAGTACATTGCATAAGATCTTGTTGGTGCTCTCAGCCTGGCCATTTGCTTGAGGGTGATAGGGGACAGACTTCTTATGAACTACCAAGAATTCTTGGAGTAGATTTTCAATCACTTTGTTCAAGAAGTGAGTGCCTCTATCACTTACTAGTCCTATAGGTAGCCCGTATCTTGTGAATACATTCTCAAACAAGAATTTAGCAGTTGTTTGAGCATCGTTCTTCGTCGTGGCTTTTACCTCTACCCACTTTGTTAGATAGTCTGTCGCCACAATGATATATTCTGCATGGGAACCCTTAGCTGGGGGATTAATAGGACCTACGAAGTCTATTCCCCACTTAGAGAATGCACGTCCACCCATCATAGGTTTCAGTGGCATCTCATCTTTACGTATAGGATATTGAGTTCTCTGACAGACATCACAGCGTTTCACATAGGTATGTGCATCCATGTGAAGGGTCGGCCACCAGAAGCCCGCAAATAGTATTGCCTTGATCACCCGATCTGGTCCAAAGTGTCCTCCTGCTACACCTTGGTGAGCAGTTTCCAAGATCTTAAAATATTCACTCTCATGGACACATAGTCTCAGGTAGCCATCTTTACCACGCGTGTATAGATTATCACCAATGAGTGAGTAATCCTGGGCTTCTTGTTCTAAACTCCTTTTCCTAACCAGGGTCATATCTGGAGGGAATGTTTTCGTCCTCAGGAAGGATACTAGTGGGTCACTCCAATCTGGCACTATGGACACTTGATAAAGAGTGGCATGTTCCACAGGTGGTTTAGTGCAGCAGATTGGGCATTCCTTGCACAACTTTTGGACATCAGCTTCCATAGTTGGCCAATGTACTCCTAGTCTCCTTAGTGTCTGTAAGGTTTGTTGCTTTGATTAGTGTTGCTCTAATGCACCTACATGTGCTAAATGCAACCATTTAGTGTACTCGTCCTCTTCTACACAACAAGCCAAGATTCCTTGATCTGTGTGCTTGTACATACTTCCTGCCTGTGTGTTTATTACTGGGTGGTTAGGCCCGTATGTCAATACTGGCACTAGTGGCTTAGCCCACTGTGGCACCACTTCCAAATTAAACAGGTAAGCATCAAGAAGGTCATCTGACACTCCTTGTGGGGCTTCTCCAGATGTGAGCCTAGAAAGATGATCTGCTCTCAGGTGAGTTCTGCCTTTCCTCACTACTACCTCAAAGTCATATTCCATTAGTAAGAGGAACCATCTCACCAATCTACCTGTATTGCATGGCTTGTTCACGAGATATAGCAGTGCCTGATGGTCAGTGAAAAATTTAAACTTATTTGCAAGCAAATAATGTCTAAACTTTTTAACTGCATATACCATGCCTAATCCTTCTTGTTCGGTGGTTGTATAATTTCGTTCAGCTGCATTCAATTGTCTACTGGCATAGGCAATAGGGAGATCCATATTACCTTCACCCGTAGGTTGTGCAAGTACGCACCCAATAGCATAATTGGATGCATCCACATGAACATGGAAAGGCTTATTCCAATCCGGTGTGGTTAAGATTGGTGCTAAACATAATCACTGTTTAAGCTCATTGAAGGAATTCTCACATTCCTCAGTCCACTCAAAGTTTGTCAGAAGTCCGTACATGGGCTTTGCAATGACAGCATACATGTGAATGAACCGGCGGTAGTAACCACAATGTCCCATGAAAGCTTGTACTTCCTTGACATTCCTTGGCCTAGGTAGCTCTGCTATGGCTCTCACTTTCTCTTCGTCAGTAGATATGCCATTCTTTGACACTATGTGCCCTAGAATCTTGCCTTGCCTGACCATGAAAACACATTTTTCTGGGTTTAGGCAGACTTGATATTCTCTACATTTGTCAAAGATTTGTCTGAGTTCAGGAATATGGGTTTGTCTAATGTTGGAATGAGCACAAAGATCATCAACATAGACTTCTAAGTTCTTCCTCAGGAACTCTTTAAATACATGGCACATCAGCCTCTGGAAGGTAGCTGGTGCATTAGTAAGCCCAAATGGCATTACCCGAAAGGCGAATATGCCCCATTCTGTGGCAAAAGCTGTCTTATGCTGATCCTCTGGAGCTATGGATACTTGATTGTAGCCCGAAAATCCATCAAGGAAGCTGTACACTTCCTTGCCTGCTACTCTTTCTAAGAGATGTTCTGTGATGGGAAGCGGATAGTTATCTTGAATTGTGGCTGCATTGACCTTCTTCAAGTTAATGCATACATGCAGCTTGCCATTCTTCTTGGGCACCACTACGATGGGGGATACCCACTCAGTGTGCTCAATTTCATAGATAAATCCAGCTTCAACCAGTCTATCTATCTCCTCTTTAATCTTGGCAGCGTAATTATCGTTATATGTATAGGGCTTTTGCTTAGAGGGTTTAGCATCTGAGGTCATGGGGATAGTGTGTGAGCATATGTCAGGGTCAACACCTTTCAAATCCTTGTAACTCCAAGCGAATACATCTCTGTATTCTCTTAGCAAGGCTATTAACGCATGCTCTTCTTCCTCTGTTAGGTCATGGCCTATGTACGTGCATCTCTCCTCTCCTTCTTCTATGGCCACTACTATTTTCTTGGTGGTTTCTTTGTTATCATAGGCCTCTCCTGATTGTGCCTCTCATTTAGGCATTCTTATCATGACTCTCCTGTCGTCTATCTCATACTTCTTAAAATTTTCCGGGACCTCAAACAAAGATTCTTCCTCTTTTGGTGAGACTTCTCTCTTCTTTTGTTTCTTTCCTTCTTCCTTCGGGGTCACATGTGTGGCTAATCTTACATCATTTGTAAGCTCTCCATGCCTCTAGGGTTGAAATTCTACTTCATGGAAGTATTCTTCATCTGATGCAAAAGGTGGGTCCATAATGATTGACTCTAGATCGGAGTCACTTGCATCCTCAAATGCATCAGGGCTAGGTTCGCATTCTTCTAGAACTGCCTCTCCCATGATTGGCTCTATGGAGAAGACTGAAATGTCATAGCCATCCTCATCACAGTGAGGTGTCGCACTTTGGTGTTCTTCACTACCTCTCTGTTCCTAGGTATGACTGAATCTTCGTTTCTTACCATGACTGTAGGTGCTCTCATACAGGTGGACTTTGCTTCCCATGGGCCTGTGAAATGGGGTAGTTCTTGTAAAGAATTAGACTCGAAGTCTAATCTTTCTTGAGATTGGGCACTCTCCTGTTCTCCATAAATGGAAGGAAGGTCTTGTGGGAATTGATCGTGTGTGTCATCCACCAGTTCAATGGGGGGAGGAACTTCACTCTCTTTAGCCCATTTCTCTTCTTGAATCTCTCGCAAGAATTCTGGTGTGTATTGATTCATAGAAGAAGAGGTGTCTGGCTCCGTAGAGTTAGGCACGTAGGCCTCAGGCACATAGGTTTTCTGGGTAGGAAGACCTGCTCTTTCACTAGCCTTGTCATGGTGTTGAGGGGCGAGTTCCTTTTGTGATTGTGCCATTAGATTCTCTATTCTTTCTAGGGAGGGGGGGTTGTCTGGTTCAGTGGAATTGGGCACATAAGCTTTCGATGGGGGATGGGTCATGTTTTTGCTTGCTTTATCTCTTTCTTGATTTTTTTCTTCCTTGGCAGATCTTGCAATTATGCCCTCTAACTTCTCTAGAAGTTCATCCAAGTGTAATTGCGTCTTGGCTGAGCCCGAGTAATTGAAAAGGCGACTGGCTTCAAACATAGTCTGAGCCAATGCGACCATTTTCGCGCAAAGCTTGGTCCTTTCTATCTCTAGGTCAGCTCTAGGGTAACACTTGTCATGATCCGTGACATTTGGCCCTTCTTGGATTCTGGCCTGATATGCTTTAAGCATCATGTCTATATCTTCAGGAGTGGGATCAGCTAATACTGATCCTGCTTGGGGTGGTGGGTGGGTTACGTGGGGTGTATTAGAGGGTGGAGGGATGGAGGGTGATGGGGATGGTAGCGGTGGGAATGTGTGAGAGTGCGGTTGAGATGTGATCTCTATGATTTTGGCCTTGGTTTCTAGTAGACTTTCCTCAAGTTCACTCATCTTCTTTGCCCATTGCCTTTTCATTCTTTCACGGCTATCTCTCCAAGCTCTAGTCCTCTTCTTTGTCATGCTCTCTGTTTCACTAACATCTGGGCTCTTTTCCTGGTCTACCCCTTGGTTTTGCTGCAATGCTTGAGCTCTAGTGACTACCTATATTGGTGCAGTGGAAGTGACACTTCCTGTGGAATCTACCACTAACCCAATAACATTGATAGGAGTGATTTTTGGCATATTATTAGGATTCTTAGGGCAGTCTCGTAATAGATGCTCCTTTCCACACTCTTGGCAAAAGCCTTGAATTGTTACTGACTGGGGTTGCATAGGTGGAGGTAAGGGACAATCACGAATGAGATGATCTCCCTGACATCTGTAGCATGGTCCTTTAGGGAATGGGGGTCTTACTTGCTTAGGTTGAGGCCTAGGGTTGGGGTTTGCATACATGACGTTTGTGTAATCTGACTCCCAACTATGTTCATTTGGCTCTTCACTATAGTAAGACTCACCATGCTCAAGAGACTGCATGTAGTAGGCCTGGGGACTATCAACATGTGTAGAATCAAAACTATGGTCACTCGGGTCACTTTCAGAAAGCAATTGGGTTACCGGGACTATCGCTCTATTCAGGTTTCTTCTACAGCGGCATACTTTACAGGGATCACGTTGGATGGAGCTGGAGGTTGTTGGGCTAGCACAGGCTGAGGCCTTTGCTGGGCTTGATATTGTGGTTGGTAGGTTTGTTGGGGCCTAGCGTACTGTTGTGGTGGATATTGGTTCTGATATCTTCCTTGTTGAGGGTATGTCTGAGGGTAGGTTTGCCTAACTGCTTGCTTGTTGTATGGGCAATCTTGCGCTGTGTGATTTGTGTATCTCCGTTCTATGGTGCAGTATTGGCTACTAGAATTTACTTGGGGTTGAGCCATAATGGGACATACATTTGCCATATGGTCACCCCCACAAGTATAGCATCTTTTCATTGGAGCGAATCTCGGAATTTGTTTGCTAGAGACACCTAGTTTTTGAGCAACTTTCTCTGCAAGTTCCTCAATCGATGTGGATTGCATGGAAGAGAGGCTAGAGGCACTATCTGAATCTTTGTATATCTTGGAAAGCTCTAACTCCTCCCCTAGGTTATCCTCAATGTCAATACACATGCGTACACACTCTTCTATGGTCCTAGGGTCTTTCAAGTACACATATGATCTTAATTTGGTACTTAGCAATCCATCCAAGAATAAAGCCACTTGCTTAGCTGGTGTGGGTAGCTCAGGGACAGGGCATCTTTCAAGATATTGCCTAAATCTCCTTCCTGCAAGTCTCACGGTCTCTTGCGGGGTCTGCTTGAAACTGTGAATCAATGAGGAGGTATTATGTCTTATGCCACTCTTAGAGAATTCAATAATGAAAGCCTCTAGGAGTTGGTCTATGCTCCTGAACTGCCTTTCGTTTAGTGGCTGAAACCATGTTAGGGCAGTGTTCCTAAGGGTTAGACCAAAGGCATTGTATTGCGTGAATAGATCCTCCACTTGTTCAGCTCTCAAGACTTGTCTAAACTCAGCCACATGATCGTATGGATCTCCAGTGCCATCGAAGTAGTTCTTCATGGACTTAACTAGCTGAGTCGGTCTCAAAGTCCTTGTGTGCTCTCTAGGTCATGGTAGAGGGAACTCATCCGCATTTCTTTGATTCCTGTGAGCTCTAAGCATCTCAGGTTCTACTCTATTCGTTTCCATTCTCGTTCTTTCTCTGCCCCTTGGGTTGGCAAAGCTTACTTCTAGCCTATCTCTACTCCTGTCTCTTTGAATTCCATGAGCTTGGGATGTTCCAGCCCCAGGGTGACCATAAGACACATTTGATCTTGGTTGGGGGAAAATAATTTCACCTTTCCAAGTGTAAGCATGCCTATCATTTTCTGTCACCACAAAGATCCTCTCCGAAGCGTGATCTAAGTAGGTCACTCTGCCTGGGCTATCAGGATCCTTAAACTCATAGATCATGATTGTTCCTATATCAATTGGTCGATCAGATTTATACCTCCAAAAGGCTTCGTCAGTTTCTCGATTGAGGAGCAAATCTATGCTCTTATTATCCTGGGGAATCCACTCTGGTGTGATAATCCTAGTGAGAACCGATTTGCCTCGAGGGGTTCTAGGTTCTGTACCCATGTTTCCTTGCTCTAGGTCACCTAAGTCTGCTTATGGGATCACATTTCCAAATTCGTCCGTCCTATCTGGGTGACTGGTGACTACGTATATGGTTCCTTCTTTGTCCAAGTATGCTCCGTTTTCAAACTTGACAGCTGGGCGCTCTAGTCTAATGGATTGATCAGGATTCTTAATCTGTACCACAGATCTTCCTAGGCCGTCCTCATAGATGCTGGCACCTAATCGGTTGGTCCTAAGGTATTCCAACTGTGTTTTGTAAGGGCCTTCTACCCTGTGCAAGTATGGCACTCCTGAACTTACTGTAGGTCTCTCCATACCTTGAGACATCTCGGATTCACTAGTCTCAGAACTTGGGTAGTATGAGTGGTGGCTCAACTATTGGGCCCACGACCTAGCAGTGTGGTTGACACTAGCCTCTGAAGACCTAAGGCTTTGTCTATCCCTTACTAGATGTCGCCCTGATCTAAGGTTCATAAGCCTAATTGAATAACCCAAATTTGCCCAAGTACAACCTCGTTGCAGAGTCCTTTTGTATCAGTTACTTGATTCTTTTTAGTTGATTCCCGTGTTAAAATTCTTGTCTGATATCACGTCGTAAGGTATATTTGAGTGTAGTTCCACACTTAAAGTTGATCGTTCCACGTTAAGTTCTTTTCCTTTAAAGTTCTCGACAGTACAAAGATTATGTCCTTAGCTTGAACTTGAGAGTTTAGGTCTGCTTCAACTTGATAATTGCCTATCGTCGCCCTGACTTACTCCTACCTCTAGTCGTTCTTAGCCTAAGCTAGGAATTGACGAAGGGGAGTTGAGAATATTCCGACCTTTCTTGCTGATCCTTGCTCTTTAGTGCTCGAGAAGTTGATTCTCAAGCTTGCACAAAGCCCTTGCTTGGACGCTCTCAATTGCTTCTCAATAGACCTGCATTAGTCCCAAGATTAGCTCCAGACTTAAATTCAAATGACAGACTAGACTATTTTCATGCATGTGACTCACCGACCAAATTATCTCTTGCCTTTATAAAAAACAATCCCAAAGATCCCTCAGTTTTCCTACCTCGGGTATGGTTAACTTCAAAAAAACCCTATCTAATAATCCTGTTGTACTCCTCACGAGCTTTCCAACAAAACAAGAATCACAGCAATTGGATTTCGTATGAGGAAGTTATGTCAGTTCAGGCTTCAGGGATTAAAACAGGGTTCAAAACAGTTTAATCAAGCAGGCAGAAATTCTTGAATTACTTGGGTTGCGGCCTCAACATGCAATGCTAACCCCGAGTGTTTGTCCCACAAATTGACCAAATTAGCCCCCCATTCTTTACCCTAGAAAATTGGCCAAATTTGCCCTTCTAACGCGTTCGCAAGTTCTGTCAGTCGCGATTGACAGGTCAGTCGCGATTGATGTGTCGATCGTGATTGACAGGTCCGTCGTGGCTGTCAGTCGTGATTGATGTGTCGATCACGATTGACAAGTGGTTCGAAAAGTCAATCAGTCGTGGTCAAAGGGTCGTTGACTCTGTCGGTCGCGATTGACAGGTCGGTCGCGAGGGTCTGTCCGTCGTGGTCAAACAATCGTTGACTATGTCGGTCGCGATTGACAGAGCCGTCGTGGGCTGTCAGTCGCGATTGATGGGTCGATCGCGATTGATTACTCGATCGCGATTGACACGTGTAACGCGTATGATCCGTCAGTCGTGGTCAATCGGTCGTTGACTCTGTCGGTCGCGATTGACAGAGCCGTCGTGGGCTGTCAGTCGCGATTGACTAGTCGATCGCGATTGACAGGTCTGTCCGTCGTGGTTTGTCGATCGCGATTGACAGAGCGATCGTGATTGACAGAAATCTGATGAATTTCAAAAATCTAAGCACATTTTTGGGAAGCTCTAGGCCTGTAGATCATGGTTTTGCACTTTGTTTGGCAATTTGAGCATTTTTTCTGTCGGTCGCGATTAACAGAAGTCGGCGACACATAGACAGTTACCGAGAATTCCGTACCTGCGCAGAGTGCTGGGGACGATGATGCAGCCTGTACCTGCAAGACAGCTCAAGAAACATGCAAAAACAGCACACACAATTTCGCTCTCTCGCTCTCTCTCACAAGTGAAATGAGGGAAATGAGGTGGAGAAGGTGATATGATCAAAAAACTGAAATTTTCGCGATGATGGAAATGGAGGTGGAAGATGGTGATGATGATGATGGTGATGATGGTGGTAAGGTAAGAAAGAGAAAAATAGGAAAAGTAAAGAAATTACCTACAACGCCAACGTCTCCAATCTACGTCTTACCATCACACGCTCGTCCTCAAAGCTCGATCCCCGGCAACGGCGCCAAAATTTGGTGTAGCTCAGTGATGAGTAGCACCTCCTTTAATGTCAATCCGGGAAGACGTGAGGATGGTATGAAGACCTCGAGCAAGTGGAGGCACAAGTGCGTGAGTGAGAAGCACACAAGCATGCACACACATACACGCACACGTGCACACACAGCAAGACAAAGAGTGAGAAGCAATGGAGTTCTCAGATTACTTTCAAAAAGCTCTTACAAGTTCATTTCAATTACAATCCAACCTCAAGAATGAGCTCTCTAGCTCCTTTTATAGTTTTTGACTAGCTTTGGCCCTGTTCAGACGTAGTGTCCGGCCTAGTTAAAAATTAGGTTCCAGGGCTTATTAGAGGGCTCAAACGAGATCTAAAAAATATGAAAATTGGCAGGTAGATACTTCTAAAGCTCCTCAAGCTCAAGGACTCCTTGCCTTGCACAAAATGGAGCTACAAAAATACGAAATGATATTTACAATGCTTTTTAGTGATGAAAATCACTATTTGTGTAGGGATTTTCTCTATTGATTTGTCATACATACCTTTGAGCTCCCTACTTGCTCTTTCTTCTTGCGTGCTCAACTCCTTGATGTCTGAAAAATTTAGATGGCCTACTTGCCAGATCTTCTTTGACTGCCATGTCTGCTTGTGTTGTCCCTTCGCTCTGACTCTCTTTGTTTAGATGGCCTACTTGCCAGATCTTCTTTGACTGCCATGTCTACTTGTGCTGTCCCTTCGCTCTGACTCTCTTCGTCTTGTGGCTCCTTCGGTTCCCTGACTGCTGCCAACACCATGTCAGAAAAAGAAGAATCTTTATTTGAAGTACCTGAGAATTTCAAGAAATATGAAATCGAAGATAGAAGAATCATGGTACGAATGCCTAATAGAAAGGCGAATGACGGACAAGTATATGATAACAGAGAGAAAACCAAAAAAATAATAGTAGCCATAGAAGGAGAAGAAGAAAAATGTACATACATAGGGCATGATTTGACGAAGGAAGAAGAAGAAGAATTAGTTGCCCTATTGCGCGAATATAGAGATGTGTTCGCTTGGAGTTACAAAGATTTGAAAGGAGTAGATCCAGATTTATGCTCTCATAGAATCCCTATGACTCCAGATGCAGAACCGACAAAACAGAAACCTTACACGTACAATGATAACTACGCTGCGAAGATTAAAGAGGAGATAGATCGCTTGATAGAAGCAGGATTCATTTACGAGATTGAGCATACCGAATGGGTATCCCCTATTGTGGTAGTGCCCAAGAAGAATGGAAAATTGCGTGTGTGTATTAACCTTAAAAAAGTTAATGCCGCAACGATTAGAGATAGCTATCCTCTTCCTATCACGGAACATCTATTGGAAAGAGTTGGAGGCAAGGAAGTTTACAGCTTTCTTGATGGATTTTCAGGCTATAATCAAGTAGCCATTGCTCCAGAGGACCAACACAAGACGGCATTTGCCACTGAATGGGGCATATTTGCATTTCGGGTAATGCCTTTTGGGCTCACAAATGCACCCGCCACTTTCCAGCGACTCATGTGTCATGTTTTTAAGGAATTCTTACGCAAGAGTTTGGAAGTTTATGTCGACGACATATGTGCTCATTCAAATGTAAGACAGATGCATATCCCAGAGTTAAGGCAAATATTTGACAAATGTCGAGAATATCAGGTTTGTTTGAACCCAGAAAAATGTGTTTTCATGGTCAGACAAGGCAAAATTCTAGGACACATTGTGTCAAAAAATGGAATCTCTACGGATGAGGAAAAGGTGAAGGTAATTGCAGAATTACCTAGACCAACAAATGTGAAAGAGGTACAAGCATTTATGGTTCATTGCGGTTATTATAGGAGATTCATACACATGTATGCAATCATAGCCAAGCCATTGTACTCTCTTTTAACCAATTTTGAATGGACAGAAGAATGTGAGAATTCATTCAACGAACTTAAACGACGCTTGTGCTCAGCACCTATATTGCCTACCCCAGATTGGAGTAAGCCATTCCATGTACATGTGGATGCATCCAATTACGCCATAGGATGTGTGTTAGCACAACCCACGAATGAAGGTAACATAGATCTCCCCATAGCTTACGCGAGCAGACAATTGAACGCAGCAGAAAGAAATTACACCACGACGGAACGAGAAGGATTAGGGATGATCTATGCGGTAAAGAAGTTTAGGCACTACTTGTTGGCCAACAAATTCAAGTTCTTTACAGATCATCAAGCCCTATTGTACCTAGTCAACAAACCATGTAACACAGGACGACTAATACGTTGGTTTCTATTACTCATGGAGTATGATTTTGAAGTAGTAGTCAGGAAAGGAAAGACACATCTTAGAGCTGACCACCTTTCAAGATTAACCTCAGGAGAAGCTCCTCAAGGAGTAATGGATGATCTACCAGATGCATATTTGTTTAACCTTGAGATAGCACCAGAATGGGCTAAACCAATAGTCCCTATTCTGACATACGAACCCAAGAATCCTAGGATAAAGATCAAAGAAGGAGAGATTACCAAGTCTCAGAGATACCAAATCTTAGCAGGAAGCATATATAAACAGGATAATCAAAAGATTCTTGCTTGTTGTGTAGATGAATCAGAACATGAGAATTGGTTGCAATTAGCACATGTAGGTGCACTAAAGCATCATCATTGAAACAACGAACACTACAGACTCTGCATAGACTAGGAGTATATTGGCCTTCAATGGAAGCAGATGTCTACAAGTTGTGTAAAGAATGCCATGTTTGTTGTGAAAGGCCACCAGTAGAGCATGCTACATTATATCACGTGTCTCTCACACCAGACTGGAGTGAATCGTTAGTGACATACTTGAGGACGAAGACATTCCCTCAAGAAATGACCTTAGCTCGACAACGCAGTTTGGAGCAGGAAGCTCAAGACTATTCACTTATTGGCGATAATCTATACAAAAGAGGACGAGATGGATATCTAAGACAATGTGTTCATGAAAGCGATTATCTGAGCATGCTAGAGACTGCACACCAAGGTGTTGCAGGAGGTCACTTTGGACCAGATAGGATAATCAAAGCCATCCTCTTTGCAGGATTATGGTGGCCCACTCTTCACATGGATGCTTATACCTGTGTTAAGAGATGTGATGTGTGCCAAAGAACTCAGTTTCCTACTCGCAGAGATGAAATGCCATTGAAACCCATGATGGGCGGACGTGCATTCTCTAAGTGGGGTATAGACTTTGTAGGACCCATTAACCCCCCTACAAAAGGTACACATGCTGAATACATTATTGTTGCCACAGATTATCTTACGAAATGGGTAGAGGCAAAAGCCACGAAAAAGAATGATGCACACACAACTGCAAAATTCTTATTTGAGAATGTCTTTACAAGATATGGATTGCCTATAGAGTTAGTGAGCGATCGCGAAACTCACTTTCTAAACCAAGTCATTGAATATTTGTTACAGGATTTTATGGTGATTCACAAGAAATCCGCACCATATCATCCTCAGGCCAATGGTCAGGCTGAAAGCACCAATAAGATACTTTGTAACGTACTGACGAAACTCGTGAACAACAAACGTTCAGATTGGGACAAACAGTTACACCACGCTGTTTGGGCATATCGAGTGGCCTAAAAGACCGTACTCAATGCAACTCCCTTTCAGATGGTTTTTGGTCAGAATGCAGTGCTTCCTTTGGACTTCTTGATACCGACCCTTAAGGTTGCACAAGAACATCAGTGGACCGGCCATAAATTATTAGCAAGAATAATGGACTTGGAACGATTAGGAGAAACCAGGCTAAAGGCAGCAGCAGGCATACACGCAGCAAAGAAGCGACAGAAAGCCTATTTTGATGCGCATGTGAAAGATAAAGGCCTAAAAGAAGGAGATTTAGTTCTAGTATATACGTTGAAACAGCACGCAAGGAAGTTAGAAAAGCAAGGTTATGGAACTATGATCATTAACAGACTCTCAACAAGTGGAGCAGTACAGTTAGCCACCTTAGAAGGAGACATAATGCCTAATTACATTAGTGGCTGTAGAGTCAAGTTATATCAGGAACCTCTTACTAAGGATATGCTTAGATGACTCACATTGGCAAAGAAGCGTAAGGAGGAAGAAAATAGAATACGAGCGGAAGCTCAGGCAGAAGCAATAGAGCGCATTAAGCGCATGAAGCTAAGAAGACAAGGACTAGGGAGAGAACATTATAACCATCTGGAAACTACACCCAGATATCCCATGGCCATGTGTCAAGTAAAGTCAACCACTCATCCTAGTATAGTGGACAGGAGACCATTCATTACAGTCAAGCTAGAGCACGGCAACCCTTGCCAAGAGCTCAGGGCTTTAATTGACTCAGGTGCTGCGACTAGTGCGATTAGATCGTCCCACTATAAGGATTCAAGAATAGAAATGCGGCCAATTGAGGCATACCTCATAGGGCTAGGAGGCATGGAAACCCCTTGCATGGGTGAGGTGGACCTTCCTATCCTCATTAAGGATGTGACCATGACAGCGAAGCTACTAGTGTGCCATGATGACGACCTGATAGAACCCCTAATCCTTGGCCAAGATTGGCTATACGATCACTCAGTGGACCTAAATCTTAGACAAGGCTCCTTACAGATTGGAACCTTAGAACAGAAGTGAGTGATACCGGCATTCTGACTGAGGTTTGTAACCCTAGACCCTATGAAATACATGCGACGGAAGACCGGAAGATCTTGGGTCAGATCAGTCACGTTACGTCTACACCAACCCACTCGCGCTTGGCTATAGACAATTGTCAATCAGAAGGACGACAGGAGATCTTCCCTAGGGCTTTCTGCAAACTAGAAGGGGCAGCTACCCAACCGCTAGGGCAGATGGACACAATCAGCGGTCAGGTGGGTTGCATCAGCGGCCAAATGAGCACAACACCCTGCGGTGCTCATCCTTCCAAACTTGCTGTGGAAGCCAACCACGAAGGAGTCAACCACAACAGAGGAACCCAGACCGACGACACCACCAGACAAGGCAAAGACAGCAGCAGTATCAAAATCACAAAACAAGTGGCACGAGACATGTGCCAAAAGAACAGCAACCACAGCCTATTGGCAACACTACAGACGAGAACAGGACAAAGTTTCAAAAAAAGCAGAGTCAGCATCCAAAGTCCCCTCGATCTTCTTCTACAAGTACAAATACTCGGCAGATTTGGATCGCCAAGAAGTATCTTATCAATCGACCCACACCCATGCAGATTTGGGTACCCAAACAATGTATTATAGTTCAACCCTCAAGCCATGTAATATATACCCCTCAGAAATCTTTTCATCCTTCAATACCACCAAACCCGATACCACTTTTTGTCCCTCAGTAGAAACATACCACCCACTCAAAGACCCTTAGGAGATGGATACCGAAACGTATCCAGACGTCTTCGTGTACCCCCTTATCTGACAATTCTCCCACCCCGTTTAAACTCCACCCTTGTAATAATTCACCCTCAACCAAACCTTGTATGAATTCACACACCAAAACCCCACATCAGGCATAATAAAAGCTCATCAAGAAATGTATGCATAATCTGACCATGTAGGCGTCTAGAGACATGCATTAGCTCTGCAAAAAATCATTGCATCAATCACTTCACGACACTTGGCTACACGGTTTACACATCGGTTATGGAAAGGGATTGCGGTCTCACTTTAATGGGATCATAATTAATTTCCATGCTAATATGTTAATCTTTTGTAGCAGATCTTTTCCATTAGCTCGTCAGTCATCATGCAAACCAAAGAAGGACCATCAGAAGCCGGCCCAAGCACACCAATGGCCAATATTGGAGAATTACTCGCAGAATCTTATCCGACGATGCAACCACCAGAGTTTCAAGGTTTTCCAGGTCCCATGCCAATAGACGATCCTCCTAGAGGATACACTGAGAAGATTCATCGTAATTCTCACTGGTTTCAAGGCCTAGCAGGACCCTTAGCAGACGCTAATTTCATATTTGAGGCCAATTTGGCATTTGATTTGCGCACATGGACCAAGTACTAGTTCTTTTCAAGAGAATTTGAAGGACTGCAGAATACACAAGATTTAACGCACGTTTGGGCACGAGCGGGATTTACAGAATATTTTAGTGACCCTCTGCCTAAACCTGATTTTTACAGATGCTTTTACTTAGTAACCACCTTGACAGCTTCAGAGAACAAGGATCTACCTGGCACATTCATGTTACCATCCTTGGTAAATGACCCTCCATTCAGAAGGTTTTATTTGTCCAAAGATTTAATTCGCACCGCTCTCAAAATACATGGAACACACACTCCGACGGAGAGAGAACGGCTAGTCCCAGAGCAGATGAAACGTGGTGACGTAACTAAGTGGGAGGACATTTCAGCTATAACCCCTGAGCTCTCCAAGCCATTACGAATATGCATGCAGCATTTTGCTTTCCCAGCTCAGGATCGTTTTACCATGCCCCACAAAAGAATCTGGTTTGGATTATACTTAGCATGTACTGGACCTCAAACGGTTGATCTAGCTAGCTGGATAATTGATCAGCTCTATTTGGCACAACATAGATGGGAGCGAAAGAAGGTCATCAATGGATGTTGTGCGCTTACGAGAATTATATATATGTGCTTGGCGTATGACTTACCGATTGAGCATGCCATGACAAGTGAGGAACTGAAAGCATTCAAAGGGACCATTAAGAAGGCTAGAAAGTCTAGCAAAGGCAGAGCCGGAAAGCGGATGAGAGGAACTATCCCGTGCCTACAAGTCCCAGAATCACCCTCACCACAACCATCTCCAGAGCAGTCACCGACCGCAGCCACTCCCACGATACCACCAATTCGTATACGGTTATCAAGACCAGTTACGCCGGAGGGCACCACCAGTACGGTTGCACCTCAAGCAGCCACAACCCCAGAACCTATCACCACAGCAGCAGAACTTCCCACCACTATTGGTGCGGAAGCGTTCTCTTTTCCAATACCCCATTTAGAAGCAGAACAAGCAGAGCCACTGAACACAACATTCGATTTTGAGATGCCCGATGCATTCTCCAATGAGTTCCAGTTTTTAGAAGGACAACTGTTTTCTCAAGAATATGAAAGGCCCAGCTATCCCACCACACCAAGGGATCAGCCACAATGACAGATTGTGTCTAGCTCTGATGATGAAAGAACAGCAACCGATGACGACGAAGGTGATAACGAAGCTAGCCAGGGAACTCAGGAATCCCAAGAGCATGAACAGACAGATGGCCAAGGCCAACAAACAGACACACATGGTGATACAAGTACCCATGAAGATGAAACTTACGAAGCAGCAGCTTACACACTGGCTATTAAGAAGCTGTATAGAACTATGGAAAAAGTTTGGGCACGCAAAAAGCTGACTGAGGAAGAGAGTCAAGCAATAATAGAACAGGAACTTGTCACAGGCGGATTCGAAGACGCATACATCAAAGGATTCCGAGAGTTAGTCAAATCAGTAGGCTCCAATGAAGCCCTCAGGTACTTGCAAAGAAAGCCACTACCACAATTTGACCCCCGCCGAGTACGACTACTTTCAAAGCCCGGCGAATACATTCGTGTACCAACAGGAGCACAGTCTTCAGACCAAGCCAGGGAGGCACGCCTCGTCCCCGAAAGTTTGTTGGCAGCAGAAACCATCCTTGTAGATTCCCCACCCCGCGCTACAACTGTACATACCTCAGTAGTAACTGAAGTACCGACCACCCCAACCGCTCCTCCATCACCGCTCGTCCATCCAGCCTCCCCTCTTCACCCTCCTTCCCCCAGACCAACATCTTCATTCGCCGGTGGCGTAGCAGAAATCGTCTTTACGACCACTCAGCCCACAATTCCTGCACCCATTAGACCTAGTCTACCCCCTCACACATCCACCTTTCCATTCAACCCATTCCTCCATCTAGCTTTTCCATCTTTCCCCACAACTCCAAGACCCCTTTTCCCATTCCCACCGCCCTTAACCTTCTCCCCAGTCTCACCTCCCCGACCCACCGTAACCCCTATTTTCCCTTTCCACCAAGCTGCACCAGCCAGCCCCCCTGTAGCGTACTCCTCAACCTTTGTAAATCTCGTATTTACACCAGCAGAAGCACCCACAGTCACACCCATATTCACGGTCACCGCACTGGACACGTCCAATGACATGGACATCTCACCACCCACTGCACCATCACTCAATTCACTCACAGCACAAACATATCTAGGCACCGCACAATTTTCCACAATCACCACAGCATCCACCTTCTCACCCCCATTCCTCATTCCCGTTGCATCTACACCCACTGCATCTTCATTTAGCACCCCATTAATACTATCACCCACTGTAGATAATGCATTTCAACAGATGTTCATGTGTATGACGCAAGTAAGAGATGAGTTCACATCTCTTGGCGATAATTATCAGCAGCTGCAGAGGACAACCACTGACTTACAGTCGCAGCTTAATTTATTGTCTATTGAGAATGCCTCACTGAACAGCCGATACCAAGAATTACGAGAGGCCTATCATAAATTAGAACTAGAAAGCAAAGAAAAGACCAAGGAAGCCACTGCTGACCCCAAGGAAGAAAACCAGCGCTTACAGGACCAGAATCGAGAAAACTTAGAAGCAACCCTAGACCATCCAGACCAACCACTCAGTCCTAGTCGGTTCAAAGCCATTCCCTCAGACTCGATGAGGATGCTGCTAGAAGATCATGTAAGACTGCTAGATGAATATGACCGCATGAACGAGGAGTTACAGAAACTCAAAGAAGATCATAAATTACTCCAGTTATGAGCACCGGCACACCAAGACATACCAACACCTGTGGACCCCTCTCCTGACATCTTAGAGGAACTCAACGCATTACGGGCCCAGGTATCAAACCTTGAATCAAGGATTGCAGTATATGAAGCACCACCAAGGCCAGATTCCCCACCTGAACTACCAGCTGAGGAAGAAACTGTCACCATCCCGGTGGAGGAAACGTTTGAAGAGGCGTATGAGCCACAACCCATCCCAGGCGGACGCGTCACGGCCGAAGGCCCCCGACCCCCACGTGGATGAAGACAATTGAGGAACTTGGAACAACGCACTCAGCTAGAGTAGAGGCACAATTACATGCCATGGCGATGATAGAAGAAAGAATTTTACAGTCTCCATTCTTTGCTCATTTGGCCCCGCGACGATACATATCTGGGCATGAGCTACAGTATAAACCGTATTTTATGTTAATGGCTGAATACCAGTTAGCCATTGAGAAAGAGACAGGTAAGAAACCATCGCATGCAACTCAATTCGAGGAGGACGATCTACCACTCGATGCGCAGCAAGGAGAGATCTATCAACCAGAGTGGCGAAAAGATTTACTACAGAAGTATCCAGAAATGATGAGTACATGGGTAAAGGCACCTTTGCATTTAAAGTACAACCCATGTTGGGGACCAGTACCACGACGCCGCTCCTGGACAGCCTTTGCTATTAAGGTACAAAACAATAAGCAGTGCCAGGACTGGTTGAATTACCCCTATTTTAAGCCACCCATTGAGTTACCAACTGTAGGCTACATGATGGCTACAATTCGCCATTGGCTCCCTAGATTAAAGCATATGGACGATATAGCGGTGCATATGACTGTCAAAATCTTTGACATGATGCAAATGATTTTTAAAGTCTTCCGACGCGTCAAGGCACCTCATGTAAACACCCCGGGCTTTGAGCATGGCAATTTCGATCTGGTATATGATATGAGTACAACGCCATCGCTACGGGTGTGTTATGCCTGGCATTGCAGAATAAAGTACCTACCGGCATGCTACAAGCAGACTTTCGAAGAGATGTTCACAACCGGCTTCTGGGAATACCATTCAGAGGTATTCATAAGCAGGCCTACACATTTATTCATTTATTTGCCTGTGAACGAATGGTCTATTCCACACACTATCAGCTCCCGCCATCGGAAGAACCGCAACCAATAGACTGGGAGAAACTCGAGGCCGATCTGGCCCGAGGCATTCATATCTCCGAGCACACCCTCGCTCAAGACCTCCTACAGAACTATATCCGGCAGACCTCACAACAAGGTTCCGTCAGGGACGACAGAAGCGAGAGGGAGGGGGGTGTTGGAAGCAGCCAGAGGCATAGAAGACGCGGAAGCATGTAACGATGGAGCAGGGAGCCAGTCGAATCTTTTTTCAAAGAATCATGTTTTAGAAATACTTTTCAAAAACCTCCAACAGTGATTTTTATCACTATTGTAACATAGAAAAAAACCTTTTCTTAATTTCTAGCTCCATTTTGTGCAAGCCGAGGAGTCCTCGAGCTTGAGGAGCTTAGGTAGAACAAGCGTATCAATTTTCGTTATTTTTAGACACCGTTTACCCTTCCAAATAGCATCTAGGACCTAATTTTTAACTATGCCGGTCACTAGATGTGAAACCGGTCAAAACTAGTCTAGAAACTATAAAAAGAGCTAGAGAGCTCATTTTTGAGGTTGGATAGTGTTAGCTTGTTTGAGGTTAGAGTTCTTTTGAGCTTGGAATAGTGTTCTTGAGTAATAGAGTTGATTTCTCACCTTCCATTGTGTCTTGCTTGTCTCTTCGTAGTGTGTGTGTATGTGTGTGTGCATTTCTATGCTTCTCACCTTCACTCTCACTTCATCTCACATTCACGATCTTCATATCACTCCTATCTCTTCCGCGGATTGACATTAAGGAGGTGGAGCTTCTTAACGTGGTTCTCACCATTGTGCTAGAGCAACACCCATGCATGTAGATGTTGATGATGTATTGCATAATGAATGCATGTCTATCAAGAGTGCACAAATTATGCCAAAGTGGCTGAAACAAACTTTGCAAGACAACAAATTGAGTGCATCTTTACTTGGTAGAACAAGATCAAGCTTTCACCATGCATGAAGTAATTTTATGGATCATTCTCTTATCACAACCACATGTAATGAAGAGCCACTTACTTTTGAAGATGCATTTGATGATGCACAATGGATGAGTTCTATGCAATCCGAAATGGATTCCATACATAGCAATGGTACTTGGGAGTTATGTGAATTGCCAAAAGGAAGAAATGCCATTGGTACAAAGTGGGTTTAAAAGATTAAGAGAAAGTTTGATGGTGGCATTCATCGCTACAAAGATAGATTGGTTGCCAAAGGATATGCACAACAATATGGCATTGACTATGAGGAAATGTTTGCGCCTACTTCATGCATGACTACCCTTTCCTACCATGGTTGGATTGCTGCCCATCGAGGTTGGAAAGTACATCAGTTGGACATAAAAACAACTTTCTTGAATGGTGATTTGCAAGAAGAGGTCTATGTGAAGTAACCTCCTGGATTTGCTATGAAAAGGAAAGAGCATATGGTTTGTCGCTTGCATAAAGTGTTGCATGGTCTCAAGCAAGCTCCACATGCATGGTATGACAAAATACATAAGCACTTGATTGCTCTTGGCTTCACATGTAGTCCAATCAAAAGCACACTTTATGTATGCAAAGATGGGCCTGATCTTATGGTGCTTGTTCTTTATGTCGATGAATACTCTTGACTGGGTCATGCGATGCAAGATTTGACATTCTTACGGATGATTTGTAGCATACTTTTGATGTCACTTATCTTGGTCTTTTGAGCTATTATCTTGGCATCCAATTTGTATCTATTGAGGGGGGAATTATTATGCATCAAGCAAAGTATGTTGAAAAACTACTTTAGTGTTTTGGCTTTGAGGATTGAAAGCCAGTTTCCACACCAATTGAGATAGGATTTAGGTTCTCAATTGAGGATCCCCGTGATGCATTTGATAGTTCTCTATATCAGAAAGCTATGGGATGTCTTATATTTGCATGCAACACAAGGCCAGATATATTTCCCAGTTGAGTTGATTCATGTATAGCCCTGACACTAAGCATTGGCAAGCAATGAAAATGTGTTTAGATATCTCAAAGGCACTTTGAGTTTAGGTCTCTTTTATGGAAGAGATATTCAACCATGCTTGCATGCTTTTACAGATAGTGATTGGTCTGGTTGTTATGATACTCGCATGTCCACTAGTGGTAATTGCTTTTTCCTTGGAGACTCATGCATATATTGGTTGAGTAAGAAGCAACCTACAGTGGCAACATCGAGTTGTGAAGCTGAGTACAGGGCAATTTTCACAGCTACAGTGGAGTGTATATGGTTGAGATGCCTGTTGATGGATCTTTGCATGGAGATTGATGTTGTATGCATATTTTCATTGACAGTCAGAGTGCATTGGTTGTTGCACAAAACCTATGTTTCATGCACGGACCAAACATATTGAGGTGCATTATCACTATGTGAGAGAGTGCCTTCATGTAGGAGATATTGATTTGGTATATGTGCCTACATAAGATAATGTGGACGACATAAATAACCAAAGCTCTTCCATGGGAAAAGTTTGAAGCTTTTCGCAAAGCTTTAGGCTTACTACCTTGTGGGGGCTGATCTATCAATCCTTGTATGTGTCCACATCATTCGCTCCAGGGGGTTTGTTACACTTATGCATTCCTCATGTAGCTTTGCTATGAACCTTTTCCCTATACATGGGCACTTTTTACTCTAGTGCTAGCTAGAGGTTTTTTCCCCATGTTAACACATACATGATTCACTCATATGTGGTGGTACTTTGTATTTAGAGATATTATTCAGCTCTTATTTTAGTTCTAAACACAGTGAATAGAGAGAGCTATTCAAGCCATCCATCTTCTCCATGTGTCTTGTTATGTTTGTGCTCATTGTGTGTGCTTCTTGTGTGTCTCTCGCACTTCTACACACAACCAACATGTTCCTCTTGTCTACTTGTGAGTGTGTATGCATACATATGTGTCAAGGCCTACATGTGTTTTTGCTCTCTCTCTTCTCTCTTTCTCTCTCTCTCTCAGACACACACACATTGTCAATGTATGTACTTCCATCTTGCAGCATGCGTTCTACATACAATGGTTTGGTCACCCAAGAAATTTCTATTGTGTGTAAATAGTCTTGCTTGATGTTGATACATCAGTTGTGCATATAGGTCTATGACCTAAACACATTTTGCACTCTTTTCAGGGATGTTCCTATTGGACACTTGGCATGATGGTTTTTTTTTTCATATGAGGTACACGCTTATGGTGCTTTCCATTCCTGATTTGGGTGCATCGTCACCATCCTTTCATTAGGGGAAAAAATGAAGCCTCCTTGGGCCTTTTAGATTAAGTGGTGATTAGTGATGGACCAATGAGAAGAGGGTGGTGGCCATAGTCTAGTCCTTTAATCACATAGGCTAGGCATAGGATTCCATGGTTTTTGTGTGGTCAAACAAGAGAAAACCACCTAAAATTCATGGTTTTAGTTCTGTGAATGGTTTTGAAAAGTTTTGAACTCAATTAGAGCCCTTGGATTGGTTCAATGATCCAATGGATGGGGTTGTGTGCAAAAGTCAAGGCATCTGTGCATATGGACCCTTGGATTTGCATTCTTTTTTATGGCTGACATCTTGTTCTTTCTCAAAAAGGTTCCTTTTGATATAGGCCCTTGGATTTTCATCATTATGAATGGCTGAGATCTAATCCTCCCTCCAAAATGTGCATTTTGATTTAAGCCAGTAGATTTGGCTCTCCCATCGGACGGCCACAGTTAAATTCTCTTCTTTTGAGTGCCTTCAATCGGTATCCGTTGGATCTTCATATGATCCAATGGCTTAGGATGGGATCCACCACAAGATAAAGCGCCTTTCAACCTCCTCCTTCAGATGCATACGTGATTGGATGGCCCTAAAATGCTTCTGATTTCAGCTCAGCCCCAAATGCGGGGGTTCAATTCAGCAAGATCTAAGGGTCCATATCTTCCAGAGAGTGTGGGGAAAAAATGCACAAAGAATATTCGAGTTATTATGCATGTCAAAGTCTCTCTCTAGACGGTTCAAGTCATTTCATCTAGGCCATTAAAATCAAGGATCTAATGGCTAAAAAAAAAAAAAAATTATAATTCAAACATAATGTTCTATGAAACATTATTTTATTGTAGAATACCACTAGTTGTTTTCTATGGGCCCTTAATCACTTAGATTAGGCTTTTTAATACTTGAAAATTAGGAATCCTTACAAGGCCCATGCAGGGCTCATTTTTCCCCTAATGTCATATTTAAATAGTTAGGTAGTTAGTTAGAGAGGTGAAAATCGGGGTTTAGTCGGTAGCATTTCAAAGCTTTCCATTAAAACTCTATAAGTGAAGCCTATAAGTGATAAGAAAAGAAACCCTAGAGACTTATATTCAACAAGATCAAGGAAAATTATGTTTGCATTTTTGGACTTTCCTAGTATTTGATTTTGATAAGGTATTCATTTAATTTTTCACATATCCTTGTTTAGGGAATTTTGTGATAATCGATGAGCACACAAGGCTTAGATAAGAAAAGCAAAAGGTTAGGGACGTCAGAAAGATAAACAAAGATCAAGGTTGCATTTTTTGACTTTCCTAACCAGAGACGTGGAACATTGCATTTGTCATTATTTGATTCAATTTCTAAGCTCAAATTTTGGGGCTATAAAGTCCCACGAGGTGGAAAGAAGAACAAGTGCGTCGAAAAGATAAGAAAAATGAAGTTTTGCAATCATCAATGTCCATGAGCTAGGGACATCGAAAGTTGCAAGTATAAGTTTCTTGGGATTTTACAAAGAAGTTGGGGCTATGTTTACTGAGCTCGCATCCATGGGTCATATGTTGATCCAACTATCGCAGCAACTACCATCACAAATGAAAGAGGTTACTGATAATCTCAGAGAAGAATTCCAGCATAAAGTCAATGTTCTTGAGGGAGATATTAATCCACTCCAGGAAGAGATAGATGTAGTAAAAGCAAAAAATCATGCTCTGCACAAACAGATATTACAGCTCCAGGCTACACTTGCTAAACAAGAATTGTTAATCAACCACAAAAATGCTGCATTAGCTCAGATTCAGGTTAAAGATGATTTATTAAGTGCTGCCGATGCTGAGATTGTCCAGTTAACACAGTTAGTACAGGATAAGGAGGATGCACGAGCTGCCCTTGGAAATTTATTGGCCGAAACACGAGTTCAACTTGATGAAGCATTGCAGACAGGAAAAGAAATGGCGGATTTAGCCAAACGGACTAATGAAGAACTCGAGAGAACAAATTCTAATTTGTTTTAAGCAAATACTCTTCTTAAAAACCAGATAACATTGGTCGCTCAACTCCAGAAGGACGTTGCAGGGACTCAAAGAGAGCGCGATGCTTATTACCGGACCATCCAATTTCAGAATCAAGGATTGGAGAGAAAAGAGAACCAATTGGGTGCTCAAGCAGAAAGATTATCTAGAGTTGATAAACAAATTCAAGACATGAAAGTGAACCGGGATGCAGCTTTGGCAAATGACTTTTATCTGCAGGAAGCTGTAGCTCAGTGATGAGTAGCACCTCCTTTAATGTCAATCCGGGAAGACATGAGGATGGTATGAAGACCTCGAGCAAGTGAAGGCACAAGTGCGTGAGTGAGAAGCACACTAACATGCACACACATACACACACACGCGCACACACGGCAAGACAAAGAGTGAGAAGCAATGGAGTTCTTAGATTACTTTCCAAAAGCTCATACAAGTTCAATTCAGTTACAAGCTAACCTCAAAAATGAGCTCTCTAGCTCTATTTATAGTTTTTGACTAGGTTTTGGCCCTGTCCAGACCTAGTGTCCGGCCTAGTTAAAAATTAGGTTCCAGGGCCAATTTGAGGGCTTAAACGGAGTCTAAAAAATACGAAAATTGATATGTAGGCACTTCTAAGGCTCCTCAAGCTCAAGGACTCCTTGGCTTGCACAAAATGGAGCTACAAAAATATGAAATGGTATTTACAATGATTGTTAGTGATAAGAATCACTGTTATAAAGATGTTGATTTGGAAAAAGTTGAAGGGCCTATCTGCCAGATTTGCGTCGACTGCTTTGTCTACTTAATCCTTCACCTCGCTTTGACTCTCTCCACTGGCTTCCTTGTCTAGTCAGTCCTTGGGTGCCCATACTGCTCTCAACACCCCCCCCTCTCTCACGTCTGTCGTCCCTGACAGACCCTTGTTGCTGGGAGTGTTGGATGTAATATTCCACAACCTGAGTGGCAAGCTGATGTTCTTGTATGTGTAGCCCTCTGGCCAAGTCTGTCATCATACGATCCCAATCAATTGGTCCTGGAATGTCCGGATGTGGCAGACGTAACTGATCTGCATGGATCGCTTGTTCTACTACGAATAGATGTAGCAAATGTGTGGGTCTGGGAATGAAAATTTCTGAATGATATTCCCAGAATCCAGTAGAGAACATTTCCTCAAATGTCTGCTTGAATCATGCGGGTAAGTACTTTATTCATGCATGCCAGGCAAAGATTATAGTGACCGAGGGAGTTTGGCTCATGTCGTAGACTAAATCCTTGTTACCTTGAGAGAATCCAGGAGCAGAGATGTATGGAGCTTGTACCTTCCGAAAGGTTTTGAAGACAATGGTCATGAGCTCGAATATTTTCATACACATTTTCGCTGCTATGTCGGGTACATTATTTAGACGAGTAGACCAGTGTCGAATTGTTGATATCATGTAGGCTACGGTTGGGGTCCCTCGAGGCGGAGCAAAATATGGATAGTTAACCCAAGCCGAGCATTCTTTATTGTTGCGTACCTTGATCACAAATGCTTGCCATGATCTGCGACGTACCACTGGGCAATAACATGGATTATACTTGATATACAGTGGCATGGTTGCCCAGGTGCTCATCATCTCAGGGTAATCGGTTAGTAGACGTGCACGCCAATTAGGCTGGAAAATCGAGCCCGCACGCGCATCTGTCGGTAAGTCCTTTGGCTCAAATTGAGTGGCAAATGTGGGCTCCTTCCCTGTATGTCTTTTAACTTCTGCATTATAATCATGTAGCAAGACAAAATAAGGCATGTATTGCGACTCTGATGTTGTGATTAACCGTTGGTGGGATAGGTTCTGAAAGTAAGAAGATCGAAGGACAGTTTCTTCCAGATTTGTGAGAGATTGCATTTGCACGGCAACGCGATCATCATGTGTCTTACCCACTTTCTCGACCCTTTTGACCCAATCTGGAACTTGAATTTCTAAAGTGTCCTGTCCTTCCTCTGTAGTCCGACCACCGGGTGTTGGCATTGGCTTGTACGGCTCTTCATAGCTGTCATCGACGGGGATTTCCACCACTGTTTCAGGTTCTAGTTCTTCAGTGGGCAAGGGTGGCCTTTCATATGGTAAGAGGCGTGCTTGGAGTTCTGCCACCTGTTTCCGGAGGGTCTCTACTTCTTCTGTAGAGTGTTGCAAGATTACCGGCTCCTGTTGAGCTGTGGGGGCACTGGCTATCTGTTTCTTTAGGTCTGCACATTCAGTCTCTAACTTTTCATATGACTCCAAGAAATTTGCATGCTCCTCAAGTAAGATGCGAATGTCTTCCGATGGGACTGCTCTATACTTGGTAGGGCTAATGGTTGCGCCTGCAGTTCCTTCCATAGCCGCTTCAAAGTTGTCTTGGTTTTGTTGTTGAAGCCTCTTGTTCTCTTCTAGTGCTGCTGCCATATGCTTCCTTAATAGCCCAAGGTTGCGTTTGAGTGTAGCATTAGATATCATTTGTGCTTGGGGCACTGTTTCTAGTTCCTTGACTGCTTGATCATCTACTTTCGATGTCTTTGATTCCAATTCGGAGTGAGCCTGCTGTCAGGTGGTATGCTCGGTTAGGAGCGTTTGGTAATCAACTTCAAGAGTGGTGACTCTAGCTTGCAGACGCTAAGATTCTGTCTGGAGGGCCGTAGTGCGTTCTTCCAATTGATGGTATTCTTGTTGTAGTTGATGTGCACACTGAAGTAATGTGTTGAACGTGCTATTTACATTATGAGATGCAAGGGGAAAAGTTTGAAATGCAGGGGAGGTGGGATTGGGGAGGGGGGTAGTGAATGCTGTGTGTGCCAATGATGTGGTGAGTGGTGAGGTGGGGGGTAGTGGAGGGGAAGAGGGTGGAATTGTGGGGAGAGGTGTTGTGGTGGGTGAAATATCCATTGGGTCAGATAGAGTGGTGTGTACAGGGGCTACCATGTAGGTGGGTATGGTAGGTGAAGTGAGTGTGGTGTTCGTGTAAATTGATGTCGTTGCGAACATCGGGGAAATGTGCCTCTGAAACATTGGAGAGCGGATGAACTGCTCCACAAAGGACGGGTATTGGGGTGGTGAGGTTAGGTTGAAAGAGGTGTAGGGGCCAGATGGGAAGTGAGGGTCATGGAATGGAGGTACCCGTATTGGGGGATAGGCTGGGAAACACAGGGTGCCTTCTGTGGGCGTAGGGTTTCCAACCACACTTGGGATTATGGGATGACCAATTATGGGTTCGGAGGATAGAAGGTTTGAAGTGTACAAGGGATTGGTGACGAAAGAGAAGAGGGTGTCTTGTGAGGTGGGTTCTCGAAAGGAAAATGATGTGACTGAGGGCGGGTTATAAGTGAAGGTAGAGGTGATGACAGGCATTTCTTCCATGGTGGGAGGTGGTGGTGGGGGTGGAGAAGGTGGTGATGGGGGATGCTGGGGTGAGATGGGTGATGTCTGAACGAAGGTTTCGGCAGAGAGGTCAATGGTGGTGGTGGGGGTAGCTGTGGCTTCAATGGTTACCTCTTGTTCTGTGACGGGCATCCTGATAGTATTACCTGCTCGTGGTAATGTGTCGACTCTACGTTTGTCATACCTCACGGACTAGCGGACTGCAGTGTGGACAGCCTCCGGAACTCCTAAAGACTCTGACACTAATTTGAGGGTGTCAATGAAATGTTGATCCACCCCATCATTTGATAGCATTTCTTGCATCAAAGCTTGACCTGATACAAGAGAGAGTTGATGCCTTTCTTGTACTGCTTTGATTGTGTCGTATAACCTTTGTAGTTGAGCGGTATATGCAGGTGCACCTACAAGTTCTGGCACTTCTTGTTGCTCATCATGATGCTCTTGATCATAATCCTCCTCATCTTCCTCCTGTTCTTCTTCTTCATTATCCTCTTCATCCACTTCAACTGTGGTGATAGGTACTTGGGAGGTTGTTGCTTGCGTTTGCACATTCTCCACTTGTTGTGCCTCTTCTGCCTCCAGCTCTACATCTTGTAATAATTGTTCGAAGTCTTCATTCGTGAGTTCTTCCAAAGGTGCACCACTGGGAAATTCAAGATCGGTTGGGATGGGAGGGAATATCAAGTTAGGACCATCGGTGCTGCGTCTTGGAAGTCGGAGTGTGAATGGTCGGACTCTTCGGGGTGGAGGGGTGACGTCTGGTGTTAGGGTGGCTCCACGTGGTTGAGCACAAGGGACTTGGACAGTACCTCTCATCTTCTTAGAAGGGGGTCCAGTGGATGTCCTGCCTCTAAACTGCTCTACACGATTCCACATTAGGGCCCATTGAATAGGGATGTCATAAGCCAAACACCTATAAATGATTCTCGTCAGAGCACAACATCCATATAAAACCTGTTTCCGCGGCCATCGTTTGTGAGCTAGGTGTATCTGATCAATTATCCAGTGGGGTAAGTTGATGGTGAGGCTCTGTGTCTCTGCCAGATACAAACTAAACCAAATCTTTTTGGGCGGCATGGTGAATCTATCTTGGGCAGGAAAAGCAAAGTGTTGCATGCACATGCGAAGGTGTATTGCAATATTAGGCGTCATGGACACCATGTCCTTGAGTTTGGTGAGACTTCGATTCTTCATGTAATCCGGTACTAGGGTTTCCTTCTCTGTAGGAATATGCATTCCGCGCATATCTAGAGCCTCCCTCACCAAGTTCTTTGATAACCTAAACCTCTTGAGCTCATTTCCTTTTGTTAGAGATGGGATCACAAATGAGCTTGCACCTTTTGGGTTCTTGTTTGGAGTCAAGGTGTTGATGAGATAGTAGCATCGCATGAAGTCAGGCTTTGGGAGCCGTGCACTGAAATATGCATCCAATCCTGCCTTCTCCCATATCGAACGTAGACCTTCTGCATTTTGTAACTTCTCGAATTCTCTTGTAAAGAAATGGTATTTACCTTGCTTCCCATTGAAGTCCAACTCTGATTCCCATAGGTACATTCCCTCTCCCAAGGGTCCTGCCACTTCACTAAACCAGTGGGAAGTTTTTCCTACAGGCATGGTATGGCCACTGGGAGGGTCTGCTATAGGTATGATTTTGATGGCCTGCAATTCTTCTGGTCTTTCGTTTGTTTCAGGCAGAACGGGTAAACTGTCTAAGTCCACCACTTGCTGGCTCGTTTCTGTTTGAGAGCTAGTTCCTGCTGCCTCAGCCATGTTGAAAACTTCGCAGCTGGTTATGTGAGAATATATGAATAAATGTTAACATTGCAATGGACACAAAAATGACACTGTGTCCCCTGTTACAACATTAACATGAGGTTCGGGAGAGGTTAGGGGGTTAGTAAGTGCTCGGTGCTTGTGTGTGTAGTTAGGAATTGGGTAGACCTAAGAGCTAAGCGGAATGATGTGGTGTGAGAGTAAAGTAGTTAGTAGGTGGACATGGATTTACAATTGGGGTCCGGGGGTTTATTACAAGTTTTAGGTTGCCAAATGCAATGGATAGGTTTTGATTTTGACTTTGTGGAGGCTCTGGAGAGTGTGATAGGGTATTTACTTGAAAAATGGGGCTTTTTAGGGACCCATTTACAAGTGATTCTACTTGTGCTCATGGAAGAATATGTGTTAGTGCGTGATGTGTAAGATTGGGCCTCAGATGTTCGCGTGAGTGAAACATGTTGTACAGGGTTTGGCCTTGGTGTAGCTATTTGAGCCCGCAAGAAAGCCTTAGGCACCCAGATTTGTCGTGATTGTGGGCTGGCCTTCATTGACTTCTTGGGTACCCAAATAGACTTCACTTTCGCAGAAGAATTTATGAAGGACTTCTTATTAGTGTTGTGTTGTTGATTACTAATAAGAGGTTTTGGCCGTGGTGTTGGCCCGGTCGGAACATGGTGTTTGCCTTTTCACCTCCATACTTGTTTCATTGGCTGAAACAATCTGCTTTGCTCCTTTTTTTAGCCTCCAGTATAGGTAGTGTTCTGCTTCTTCTGTATTCGATATGCCTTTGGTTGCTGCATCCCTCTGGCCTTTGGAATAGAAGGGAGTACCGTCTTATCCTTGACTCCGTTGTTGAGACAATCCTCTTTCTGCATCATACATTTTTGGACAAGAATAGCATTGTCAACTTCATGTGCACCCCTGGAAGGACCAGGAGTTCGTGCCTTACCTAGTTCCTTGAGTGCCTCATTTTCCAATTCAACTGTAATTCGACTATGATTTACCCATACCTGAAGAAGTCCACTTCTTAAGTTTAGGTTGACCGCATGATCATAGATCCAGTCCTGACCCAAGACAAGAGGCTCAGTGAGGTCCTCATCTTGACACACTAGTACTTTGACTGTCATTGCTTCGTCTTGAATATAGAGGGGAAGTTCCACCTCGCCCATGCAAGGGGTTTCCACACCTCCCAATCCTATGAGATATGCTTCAATAGGATTGACAGTTAATTTCAACTCTTTACAGTAAGACAATTTAACAACACTAGTGGCTGCACCTGAGTCAATCAAGGCTCTTACAGTCCTTGCACCCTTTCCTTGTCCTATATCTAAGGTTATAAAAGGACGTCGATAAATTATCCTATGGGAGCTAATACCTGAAACTTCACACATAGCCATGTGATATCCTTGATCTGCATCGGCATCTAGCCTAGGTTGCTCTCTACCTTGTCTTCTTAATTTCATTTTTCGTATGCGCTCTAAGGCTTCTGCTTGGGCTTCTTCTCGAATTCGCTTTTCTTCTTCTTTGCGTTTCTTAGCAGTATTGAGTCGACTTAGCATTTCCTCTGTGAGAGGTTCCTGATACAACTTGACCCTGCATCCGCTTATGTAGCTTGGGAGAACATCGCCTTCTAATGTGGCTAGTTGCACTGCTCCACTTGTTGAGATTCTATTAATGATCATGGGTCCGTAGCCTCTCTTCTGCAGTTTCCTCGCATGTTGTTTCAACGTGTATACTAGTACTAGGTCGCCTGCCTTCAAACCTTTATCCTTAACGTGGGCATCAAAGTATGCCTTCTGTCGTTTCTTAGCTGCATATATCCCTGCAGCCACCCTCAGTCTTGTTTCTCCTAATCGTTCTAGGTCAAAGATCCTAGAGGAGAGTTCATGACCTGTCCATTCATGCTCCTGTGCTACTTTCAATGTAGGTATTAAGAAATCCAACGGTAGCACTGCATTTTGGCCAAATACCATCTGAAAGGGGGTGGCTTGGAGTACCGTTTTGTATGCCACTTGATATGCCCAAACAACATGGTGTAGCTGTTTGTCCCAATTAGAGCGTTTATTGTTCACTAATTTCGTCAGTACATTGCATAAGATCATATTGGTGCTCTCAGCCTGGCCATTTGCTTGAGGGTGATAGGGGGCAGACTTCTTATGTACTACCAAGAATTCTTGGAGCAGATTTTCAATAACTTCATTCAAGAAGTGAGTGCCTCTATCACTAACTAGCTCTATAGGTAGCCCGTATCTAGTGAACACATTCTCAAATAAAAACTTAGCTGTTGTTTGAGCATCGTTCTTCGTTGTGGCCTTTACCTCTACCCACTTGGTTAGATAGTCCGTGGCAACAATGATATATTCAGCATGGGAACCCTTAGCTGGGGGATTAATAGGACCTACGAAGTCTATTCCCCACTTAGAGAATGCACGTCCACCCATCATAGGTTTCAGTGGCATCTCGTCTTTGCGTATAGGATACTGAGTTCGCTGACAGATATCACACTGTTTCACATAGGTATGTGCATCCATGTGAAGGGTCGGCCACCAGAAGCCCGCAAATAGTATTGCCTTGATCACCCGATCTGGTCCAAAGTGTCCTCCGGCTACACCTTGGTGAGCAGTTTCCAAGATCTTAAGATATTCACTCTCATGGACACATAGTCTCAGGTAACCATCTTTACCACATTTGTATAGATTATCACCAATGAGTGAGTAATCCTGGGCTTCTTGTTCTAAAATCCTTTTCCTAGCCAGAGTCATGTCTGGAGGGAATGTTTTCGTCCTCAGGAAGGATACTAGTGGTTCACTCCAATCTGGCACTATGGACACTTGATAAAGAGTGGCATGTTCCACAGGTGGTTTAGTGCAACAGATTGGGCATTCCTTGCACAACTTTTGGACGTCAGCCTCCATAGTAGGCCAATGCACTCCGAGTCTCCTTAGTGTTTGTAGGGTTCGTTGCTTTGAGTAGTGTTGCTCTAATGCACCTACATGTGCTAATTGCAACCATTTAGCGTACTCATCCTCTTCCACACAACAAGCCAAGATCCCTTGATCTGTGTGTTTGTACATACTTCCTGCCATGATGTGATACTTTTGGGCTTTTACTACCTCTCTATCCTACGTGTTTATTACTGGATGGTTAAGCCCGTATGTCAATACTGGTACCAATGGCTTAGCCCACTGCGGTACAACTTCCAAATTAAACAAGTAAGCATCAGGAAGGCCATCTGACACTCCTTGTGGGGCTTCTCCAGATGTGAGCCTAGAGAGATGATCTGCTCTCAAGTGAGTCTTCCCTTTCCTTACTACAACCTCGAAGTCGTATTCCATTAGTAAGAGAAACCATCTTACTAATCTACCTGTATTGCATGGCTTGTTCACGAGATATAGCAGTGCTTGATGGTCAGTAAAAAATTTAAACTTATTTGCAAGCAAATAATGTCTAAACTTTTTAACTGCATATACCATGCCTAATCCTTCTCGTTCGGTGGTTGTATAATTTCGTTCAGCTGCATTCAATTGTCTACTAGCATAGGCAATTGGAAGATCCATATTACCTTCACCAGTAGGTTGCGCGAGTACACACCCAATAGCATAATTGGATGCATCCACATGAACATGGAAAGGCTTATTCCAATCTGGTGTGGTTAAGATTGGTGCTGAACATAATCGCCGTTTAAGCTCATTGAAGGAATTCTCAGATTTATCCATCCACTCAAAGTTTGTCAGAAGTCCGTACAGAGGCTTTGCAATGATGGCATACATGTGAATGAAACGTCGGTAATAACCACAATGCCCCATGAAAGCTTGTACTTCCTTGACATTCTTAGGCCTAGGTAACTCGGCAATAGCTCTCACTTTCTCTTCATCAGTGGATATGCCATTCTTTGACACTATGTGTCCTAGAATCTTGCCTTGCCTGACCATAAAAACGCACTTTTCTGGGTTTAGGCACACTTGATATTCTCTACATTTGTCAAAGATTTGTCTGAGTTCAGGAATATGGGTTTGCCTGATGTTGGAATGAGCACAAAGATCATCAACATAGACTTCTAAGTTCTTCCTCAGGAACTCTTTAAACACGTGACACATCAATCTTTGAAAGGTAGCAAGTGCATTGGTAAGCCCGAACGGCATTACCCGAAAGGCAAATATGCCCCACTCCGTGGCAAAAGCTGTCTTATGCTGATCTTCTGGAGCTATGGCTACTTGATTGTAGCCCGAAAATCCATCAAGGAAGCTGTACACTTCCTTGCCTGCTACTCTTTCTAAGAGATGTTCTGTGATGGGAAGCGGATAGTTATCTCGAATTGTGGCTGCATTGACCTTCTTTAAGTTAATGCATACACGTAATTTACCATTCTTTTTGGGCACCACTACAATGGGGGACACCCATTCAGTGTGCTCAATTTCATAGATAAATCCAGCTTCAACCAGTCTATCTATCTCCTCTTTGATCTTGGCAGCATAGTTATCATTGTATGTGTATGGCTTTTGCTTAGAGGGCCTAGCATCTGAGGTCATGGGGATAGTGTGTGAGCATATGTCTGGATCAACACCCTTCAAATCCTTGTAACTCCAAGCGAACACATCTCTGTATTCTCTTAGCAAGGCTATTAATGCATGCTCTTCTTCCTCTGTTAGACCATGGCCTATGTACGTGCATCTCTCCTCTCCTTCTTCTAGGGCCAATACTATTTTTTTGGTGGTTTCTTTGTTATCATAGGCCTCTCCTGATTGTGCCTCTCGTTTAGGCATTCTGATCATGACTCTTCTGTCATCTATCTCATACTTTTTAAAGTTTTCCGGGACCTCAAACAAAGATTCTTCCTCTTCTGGTGTGACTGCTCTCTTCTTTCTTTTCTTCCCTTCTTCCTTCGGGGTCACATGTGTGGCTAGCCTTACATCATTTGTAAGCTCTCCGTGCCTTTGGGGTTGAAATTCTACTTCATAGAAATATTCTTCATCTGATGTAAAAGGTGGATTCATAATGATTGACTCTAGATCGGAGTCGCTCGCATCTTCAAATGCATCAGGGCTAGGTTCGCATTCTTCTAGAACTGCCTCTCCCATGATTGGCTCTATGGAGAAGACTGAAATGTCATAGCCATCTTCATCACAGTGAGGTGTCCATTGTTCTTCATTGATGGCTACATCCATTGTTGCTAGGATTTCTGCCCAGCCGTCGGGTTCAAATTCTTCATCAAGAAATACTACAGGTGCATAGGCTGGGTCTTGAATGGGTCTATGTGTTTCATTTGCACCTATTTCTCTGGCCTTTTCTCTTTTCTCCTCTTCTACTGCTACTTCGCACATCCATAAGTGGGTGTCTTCATGCATCCATGAGGATCCTGATCCTATGGAATGCATAGATTCCGTATCATCTTTGGCTCTATGGATGGGATTCCATTGGATAGGAGGGACATCTCTATGAGAGTAATCTTTGAGATTCACTTTGGTCATAACACCTAAGTGTTGCAGGTACAAAGAATTGGTTCCCCAATCCTGTACCACTTGCAACTGTCGCATAAAGGGTCTTCCCAAAATCATCTCATAGGCATGATTTTTGCTAAAATCGCATATAGCAAATGTGTGCTTGAACTCAACACCACAGGTGGTGAGAGTTATTCCTTCTAACAACCCTAGGGGCCGCTCTATGTGACCATCCGCCATTTGCAATTTCATTCTCGTTGGCCTGAGTGCTGGTTTGCCCCAGCGTTTCCATAAGGAAGTGGTAGCAATTGCAACTCCTGCACCTGAGTCCAAAATGGCCTTGGTTGTGTAGCCCTGATGAGTGATAGGAAGATATGTGTTTCCCTCTTCGCCCTCACTCATGTCTCCTATCTTGTCCAATGGTATTTCGGGCACTGTTCTCTGGGATCCTACCAGGGAACGAGGTTTTGCTATCTCTGTTACTTGTTTGGCTACATGTTTCCATAGCTCTGGCCTTACTTTGAGTAGCTCTTTTAAGGTGAGGTTGCATTGTACTTTAGTGTTTTTCACTACCTCTGTGTTCCTAGGTATGACTGAGTCCTCATTTCGTACCATGACTGTGGGTGCTCTCATACAAGTAGACTTAGCTTCCCATGGGACTGTGAAGTGGGGTAATTCTTGTAGAGAGTTAGACTCAAAGTCTAATCTTTCCTGAGATTGGGTGCTCTCCTGCTCCTCATAAATGGATGGGATGTCTTGTGGGAATTGGTCATGTGCGTCATCCACAAGTTCAATGGGAGGAGGGACTTTACTTTCTTTAGCCCATTTGCCTTCTTGAATCTCTCGTAGGAATTCTGGTGTAAACCGATTCAGAGAAGAAGATATATCTGGCTCCGTAGAGTTAGGCACATAGGCTTCATGCACATAGGCTTCCTGGGCAGGAAGACCTGCTCCTTCACTTGCCTTGTCCTTATGTTGAGAGGCGGGTTCCTTTTCTGATTGTGCAATTAGCTTCTCTATTCTTTCTAACAGTCCATCAAAGTGCAACTGTGTCTTCGATGAACTAGAGATGTTAAATAGGCGACTGGCTTCAAACATGGTCTGAGCCAATTCCACCATCTTTGCACAAATTTTGGTTCGTTCTAGCTCTAGTTCTGCTCTAGGGTAACATTTTTCATGATCAATTACGGTTGGCCCTTCTTGAATTCTGGCCTGATATGCTTTAAGCATCATATTAAGGTCCTCGAGAGTGAGATCTGCTAGGACTGATCCTTCTCTTGGGGGTGGTAGAATTGTGTGAGGTGGGTTGGAAGGTGGCGGGTCGGATGGAGACGGGAATGGTGGTGGTGTGGTAGTGTGAGAGGGAGTTTGAGATGTGAGTTCAGTTATCCTGGCCTTTGTTTCTATGAGGCTTTCCTCGAGTTCACTCATCTTTTTTGCCCATTGTCTTTTCATTCTTTCACGACTATCTCTCCAAGCTCTAGTCCTCTTCTTTGTCATGCTCTCCGTTTCACTAACATCTGGGCTCTTTTCCTGGCCTACTCTTTGGTTCTGTTGCAAGGCTTGGGCTCTAGTGATTACTTGTACTGATGCAGTGGAAGTCACACTCCCTGTGGAGTCTACAACTAACCCAATAACGTTGATAGGAGTGATTTTTGGCATATTATTGGGGTTCTTTGGGCAATCTCGTAAGAGATGCTCCTTTCCACAGTCTTGGCAAAAGCCCTGGATCGTCACTGACTGGGGTTGTGTAGGTGGAGGCACAGGACAATCACGAATGAGATGATCTCCTTGACATCTGTAGCATGGTCCTCTAGGGAATGGAGGTCTTACTTGCCTAGGTTGAGGTCTAGGGTTGGGGTTTGCATACATGACGTTTGCGTAATCTGACTCCCAACTAGGTTCATTTAGCTCTTCACTGTAATAGGACTCACCATGTTCCGGAGATTGCATGTAGTAGGCCTAGGGGCTGTCAATATGCGTCGAATCAAAGCTATGGTCACTCGGGTCACTTTCTGAAAGCAATGGTGTTACGAGGACTATAGCTCTACTCAGGTTTTCTTGTGCAGCAGCATACTTTCCGAAATCACATTAGCTGGAGCAGGGGGTTGTTGTGCTAGCAACGGCTGAGGCCTTTGTTGGTTTTGGTACTGTGGTTGGTAGGTTTGTTGAGGCCTAGCATACTGCTGCGGTGGGTACTGATTCTGGTACCTTCCCTGCTGAGGGTATGGTTGTGGGTACGTCTGCCTAACGGTTTGCTTATTGTAGGGGCAATCTTGCGCGGTGTGATTGGTGTACCTCCGTTCTATGGTGCAGTACTGGCTACTAGGATTTACTTGGGGTTGAGCCATAATGGGACATACATTCGCCATGTGGTCGCCACCACAAGTATAGCATCTTTTCATAGGCGCAAACCTTGGGATTTGTTTGCTAGAGACACCTAGTTTTTGTGCCACTTTCTCAGCGAGTTCCTCAATTGATGTGGATTGCGTGGAAGAGAGGCTAGAGGCACTATCTGAATCTTTGTATATCTTGGAAATCTCTACTTCCTCCCCTAGGTTATCCTCGATGTCAATGCACATGCGTACACACTCTTCTATTGTCCGAGGGTCCTTCAAGTACACATAGGATCTCAACTTTGTACTTAGCAATCCATCCAAGAATAAAGCCACTTGCTTAGCTGGTGTGGGGAGCTCCGAAACAGGGCATCTTTCAAGATATTGCCAAAATCTTCTTCCAGCAAGTCTCACAGTCTCTTGAGGGGTTTGCTTGAAGCTGTGAATCAATGAGGAGGTATTATGCCTTATGCCACTCTTAGAGAATTCAATAATGAAAGCCTCTAGGAGTTGGTCTATGCTCCTGAACTGTCTTTTGTTTAGTGGCTGAAACCATGTCAGGGCAGTGTTCCTAAGGGTTAGACCAAAAGCATTGTACTGCGTGAACAGATCTTCAACTTGTTCAGCTCTCAAGACTTGCCTAAACTCAGCCACATGATCGTAGGGGTCTCCAGTGCCATCAAAGTAGTTTTTCATGGACTTAACTAGCTGGGTCGGTCTCAGGGTCCTCGTGTGCTCTCTCGGTCTTGGCAAAGGAAAATCCTCGGCATTTCTTCGGTTTCCTGGGGCTCTATGACCTTCAGGTTCCACTCTATTTGTTTCCGTCCTCGTTCTTTCTCTGCCCCCTGGGTTGGCAAAGCTTACCTCAGGTCTATCTCTATGTCTGTCTCTTTGAGCTCCATGAGCATGGGACGTTCCAGCTCCCGGGTGGCCATAGGACACGTTCGATCTTGGTTGGGGGAAAATGAATTCACCCTTCCAAGTATAAGCATGCCTATCATGTTCTGTAACCACAAAGATCCTTTCTGAAGCATGATCTAAGTAGGTCACTCTACCTGGGCTATCTGGATCTTTAAACTCCTAGATCATGATTGTTCCTATATCAATTGGCCGATCAGATTTATAACTCCAAAAGGCTTCGTCAGTCTCTCAGTTCAGAAGCAGATCTATACTCTCGTTGTCCTGGGGAATCCCCTCAGGAGTGAGAATTCTCGTAAGAACAGATTTCCCTCGAGGGGTCTTGGGCTCTGCACCCATGTTTCCTTGTTCTAGGTCATCTATGTCCGTCTCAGGGATCACATTCCCGAATTCATCTATCCTCTCCGGGTGACTAGTGACCACGTATATTGTCCCTTCCTTGTCTAGGTATGCTCCGTTTTCAAACTTGACAGCAGGGTGCTCTAGCCCAATAGATTGGTCTGGGTTTTGATTTGGACCACGGATCTTCCTAGGCCATCCTCATAGATGCTAGCACCTAATCGGTTGGTTCTAAGGTATTCCAGCTGCGTCTTGTACGGGCCTTCTACCCTGTGCAAGTATGGCACTCCTGAACTTCCCGTAGGTCGGTCCATGCCTTGAGACATCTCTGATTCACTGGTCTCAGAGCTAGGGTAGTATGAGTGGTGGCTCAACTGCTGGGCCCAAGACCTAGCAGTGTGGTTGACACTAGCCTCTGAAGACCTAAGACTTTGTCTATCTCTCCCTAGATGTCGCCCTGATCTAAGGTTCATAAGCCTAATCGAATAGCCCAAATTTGCCCAAGTACAACCTCATTGCTGAGTTCTTTTGTATCAGTTACTTGATTCTTTTTAGTGGTTACCGTGTTTATGCTCTTGTCAGAAATCACGTCGTCAGGAATATTTGATTTAATTTTCGCACTGTAAGTTGATCATTCCACGTTAGATTCTTTCCTTTAAGGTTATCGCATCACGAAGAGATTATGTTTAATCTTGAACTTGAGTGCATAGGTAGTCTTCAACTGGATTGATGCCTATCGTTGCCCTGACTTACTCCTAGCACTAGTCGTTCTTAGCCTAAGCTACGAATTGATAGAGGGTGTTGAGGATTTTCCAACCTTGAGTTTCCTTCCTTGTGTTGTTGCCCTGGTGTGCCCAGGACGCGTGTTCCCAAGCTTGCACTTACTCTTGCTTGAATGCCCTCAAGTGCTCTTACTGGACCTATAAAAGTCCCACGGTTAGCTCAAGACTTAGGTTCAAATGACACAATAGACCACTTTCATGAATGTAACTCACAGACCAAATTATCCTTTGCCTTTATGGAAAACAATCCCAAGGATCCCTCAGTTTTCCTACCTTAGGGTATGGTCAACTTCAAAACAAGAATCACAGCAAACGGATTTTGTATGAGGAAGTTATGTCAGTTCTAACTTCAAGGATTAAAACAGGGTTCAAATAGGCCAACAGGGCAACAGGTTTTCCTCGGGTTATTTGCCTATAGCCTCCTTATGTGCTCTAGAGTCCATTATCCATGTCCAAAATTAGCCAAAATCTTCAATTTAAAAAACCCTAAAAATTTAGCCGAAAATGGGTGTCAATCGCGATCGACTGGGCTGTCAATCGTGATGGACTGGTGTCAATCGCGATGGACTGGTGTCAATCGCGATGGACTGGTGTCAATCGCGATGGACTGGTGTCAATCGCGATGGACTGGGCTGTCGGTCGCGATTGATGGGTGTCAATCGCGATGGACTGAAATTTTCAGGGTTTTCTGTGAATTTGTGTCAATTGGGGCTCTATATGTCGCGATGGACAAGAATCTCGGCGAAATGGGGTGTCAATCGCAATTTTTCTGTCGGTCGCGATGGACAGGGGTGTCCGTCGCGATGGACACGTGTCCGTCGGGGTCTGTCAATCGCGATGGACTGGCTGTCTGTCGCGATGGACAGTGTCAATCACGATTGACTGGCTATCAATCGCGATGGACTGAAAAAATGCAAATTTTCCAAAAATTTTTGTGGATTTGTGATGTGCAAGGTCTCTAGTCTACTGTGGTACACTTAATTTTACCAACAGATGAAATTTTCTGTCAATCGCGATGGACAGAAGCTTGCGACACAGAGACAGTTCTGCACATTTCCGTACCTGCGCGACGTGATGGAGATGATGGGATGGCCAATACCTACAAGCAAACTCAAAAAACATGCAAAAACAGTGTACACAAGATCACTCTCTCGCTCTCTCTCACAAGTGAAATGAGGGAAATGAAAGGAGGAAGGAGATATAGTAAAAAAACTGAAATTTTTGTGATGATGGAGATGGAGGTGGAAGATTATGATGATGATAGTGATGATGGTGGTGAGGTAAGGAATAAAAAAATAAGAAGAGTAAAGAGATTACCTACAACGCCAACGTCTCAAATCTACGTCTTACCATCACATGCTCGTCCTCAAAGCTCGATCCCCGGCAACGGCGCCAAAATTTGGTGTAGCTCAGTGATGAGTAGCACCTCCTTTAATGTCAATCCGGGAAGACATGAGGATGGTATGAAGACCTCGAGCAAGTGAAGGCACAAGTGCGTGAGTGAGAAGCACACTAACATGCACACACATACACACACACGCGCACACACGGCAAGACAAAGAGTGAGAAGCAATGGAGTTCTTAGATTACTTTTCAAAAGCTCATACAAGTTCAATTCAGTTACAAGCTAACCTCAAAAATGAGCTCTCTAGCTCTATTTATAGTTTTTGACTAGGTTTTGGCCCTGTCCAGACCTAGTGTCCGGCCTAGTTAAAAATTAGGTTCCAGGGCCAATTTGAGGGCTTAAACGGAGTCTAAAAAATACGAAAATTGATATGTAGGCACTTCTAAGGCTCCTCAAGCTCAAGGACTCCTTGGCTTGCACAGAATGGAGCTACAAAAATATGAAATGGTATTTACAATGATTGTTATTGATAAGAATCACTGTTATAAAGATGTTGATTTGGAAAAATTTGAAGGGCCTATCTGCCAGATTTGCGTCGACTGCTTTGTCTACTTAATCCTTCACCTCGCTCTGACTCTCTCCGCTGGCTTCCTTGTCTAGTCAGTCCTTGGGTGCCCATACTGCTCTCAACAGAAGCCTTTCTGCAAACACACGCAGAAATTTTGATGAGCCAGGTAATTGCAACAAGTTCAGTAGGAACTGATGCTCAACTCGTAGAACCAGAGATTCTGAAAAAATCGCTAAAGCAAAAAATTGCCAGAACATTTAAGTTAGCCCGAACAATGTATCTTCAAGGTATAGTTGATGAGCCATAAAATTTTGTATCTCTGCGGGTTCAAGTCCACCGTGCGTGCCAGTGTAAGCCGTCGGATTGGCAATTGTAAATCTTTTCCTTTTCATATTCCGCACGAACCGAAAGGTCGTTGCGTAGAATTGTAACTACTTATACATCAATGAAAGGACACTCCGGTGACGACCAGAAGAATCACCAGACTGTCTGTCTGGGCGATACATTCTGTGGAGTTCCCATAGTGTTGTGTTTGAGAATTCTGAGTAATACTGTGTCTTTCTATCTTTGTTTGATTATTTGCACCTGTACGGTAAAGACTCGGTTACGATAATGTTTATAGTAAGTTAAGTATTGAATCACTTTTCCGTTAAGTTAACTACTGTAAGTTTGTACTATGGTAGTGTTTACCTTGTGCACCGGGTACTGAGAAAGTATTAATTCATGTACAAGTCGGAAGTCTATGAGAGAACCCATCGGAGTATTGGTAGTAATTCGTATTATCAGAGCTTTTAATATTATTGTACTGAGAAGTGAATGATTTAATTGGGAAAATCAAGTTATAGGGCCTCTGTTTAGCAGACCCCTTCCACTCCCAAGAACCCGAAAGAGCTTAAACGCGTCTTTGACGGCAAAGCGCGTTTAACACTGTATACATCTACCAAATAATTTGAGTTGCACGCATTTGGAGTTACCAGAATCCAAAGTATGCATAATAGGGCCACATTACAAGGCCAAGCATTCGGCACGTTATTCTTCTATTTCAGGATAGTGAAGCACGTTTTCATCTTGGGAAATAGGAGAGCACTTGTACATAATCTAATGAAAATTACTAAAAAAATTAATAACCGCTTCGGCAATGAACTAACTTTTCTGTTTTTCTTTCAGACAAAAACATAAAAATATCTAAAAGTATGAAAAATCCCAGATGGCATCTACTAATTCTGAAGCAAGGCAAGCTTCTTCCATTGGAATCAATAACAAAAGCAAGAGGCCATTGGTTTCTGGATGACCAACCAGTATCGGATCTCATTTTCATGGCAACCATTAAGATTATGGACCGGGATTAGTATTTCCATATCATGTCGCAAGACTTCAAGACTATCGTACAAGGATTACCGCACATGACAGATGTCTGGACTCAAGCTGGAATTGATGCATTTTTAAGACTTCCAATATATTTGCCAGATTTTCAGATATGTACGCAAGTGATGAATACACTCCAGCCTGCATCAAATAAGATATCAGTCCCTGAGGCACGAGTACTGGATAAAGTTGGTGCCTGGAAGACAATTCAATTTACTCACGAGCTAATTAACCGAGCTTTCGGATGGAATCAAGAAGGACACACTAATGTCAAAGATGAATGTCATGATCCTAAAAAGGATCCTTTTTGGAAATCAATAGAACTGATATTGAAGAGGCTATTCGCTTAGTGCACCAGCACTTTTGTTTTCCAAGCATGCATAGATATACAGCACCTCAAAAGATCGTGGTGCAACTGCTTTCACATGCTATGAGGCAAGTTGGAAATCAAGTAAATATGACTCCCTATGTTCAAGAACGCCTATTTGAAGTAAAAAAGAAGTGGGGTCAGAAAAAGTTTCTGAATGGTAGTTCGGCCTTGACCCTACTTATTTATGAGGCATTGGATATGAAGAACTGCTTGCGCGTGATGCCAACATCAACAGACTTAGCCAAATATGCCAAGTCAGCAACTGTCCCAAAGCAAAAGAAAACAGTCATCGCGGTTGAAGAAGTGGGAACCAGCTGAAAGCCGCCTATGAGAGGGACTAAACACCTAAGAGAGGAAGAAGCTCAAGAGACACCACAATCAAAGAGAACACGTGTTACCGAAGATTCCTGGGATCCAACAACTCATTACTAAGAGAGATCTCTCTGCAGCCCTGGAAGAAACGCATCAGTATATGCGGGGGCAAATAAATTTGAATATTCATGGTCACCATTACAGACAGGAAAGCCAGGAAAAGAAACAGAAGGATAAAGCAACTCATCAAGTACCTTCCAGATACAAAGAAATAGGATTGGAGGAATCAAGCTCTAATGAAGAATCAAGCTGTGAGAAGGACACCCTGGATACAGAAACAAACAGAAACACACAATGAAGATTGGACAGAGATCAATCAAGTTGAAGTCACGCCAAACAATGAACAGAGACAAGAAAAGAGCATAGAAGAACCAACTGAACGAGAGCACGTCATTCAATTGAATGATACATCAAAGATCAGTATCAAGGAAGCTCCAATAACTAATAAAGATGTCGTGCCACGTATCAAACAAGAAATACAAACTCCAATAGACCAAGAATCAGGCTGACAACCAAGTAAGGAGCCCGTTGTGATTGAAGTACCGGATGATACACCTCAAGGCAAGATTGACCACATGGAGGCTGAGCCGAGGATCCAACTTCATATCAGGCAGCCCTATGACACCACATTACACGTGGCTCAAGGGAAAGATGTGACAACAGGAGCAAAACCTAGTATACCTACCACTTGGTTAAATGTGGATGTCACTCAATTAAAACCTGTTGTCAAACAAATGATCCAAACAGCCATGGATACACAACAACAGATGATGGATATAGATGCAGATTACGACAAAGCCATGAGGGAAAAGAATCAGTTTCAAATTATGAGTGAACAACTATCTGCACAACTTATCCAGGTCCAGAAAGAGATTACAGCCAAGGGAACGGAGTTACTTGCAGTAAAATCACAATGTGATACATTGATGACCCAACATCACCAACTCCAGGCACAACTGACAAACCTACAAAGATTACATGAAGCCAGCGAGGCCGACAAAGAGAGAATGAAAGCTAGAAGAAACTTACTGGAAACACAACTAAAGGTGTGTATGGAGGAAAATGACAATTTACGAAACAGAAATAAAGAATTAATGAAGTCGTTGCTATATGATCAACCTCTCGAAGAACAAGAGACAACAGATATTGACCAGTAGGAAGTACGAGCTCAAATTGAGAAATATGAAGATTTGCTGAAACAAGAGCAAGCATTGAGAGAAGAATGGGAACGTAAGTACACTCACGAAACAAATGAGCTAAAAAAGCAGTTGAATATAGCCCATGGAAAACTTGCAGCGAGTTATAATGAAAGTATGGATCAGGTAGCGGAAATTGGTAACGAGTTACTAGCTACCAAGGAAGCACTACGGGCAGCAATGCAAGAAGTAAAAGAAAAGACTGAGTGCTTAGCCCAAGTAGAGATCAAAGCAAAAGAGAAAGCGCCAATCGGGACACCAGTAGAGCCGACAAAAGGAAATCCTACTGACGAGGTAGAGGTACGTCCTCTATCTCCCCCGATTTATAATTCTCCAATAAAAGAGTAGATGGCGGAACCACATGATGATCATCCAATGCCATACACTACAGAAATAGGTCAGAGGGAACGGGCACTATTGGTGTCCCGATTGACAGAACATTTTGAAGATGAAGTCATCAAAGTCATGAAAGAAGCAAAGGTTAAAGGTAAAGACTTAGAGAAGATCATGAAGCCTTTCAACATTCCGTACGGGCTGATGAAAGAGAAAACAAGACAATACATCAAAAAGATCACACAAAAAAATCCAGACGAGCAGCTGCACTTCAAAAATGACACATTCATCAATACTCAAGAAGAATTTGAAGCTGCACAACCATTTGGAGAAGAGAAATTTTGGAGAAACATCCTACATTACGGGTGCACTGACAAACGGCACCATATTTATTACAGGTAAATCCTTCTTTTTGTCCAACACCATGACGAAGAGAAGCCAGAGAATTTTTAGAAATGCAAAAGAATGGTGCTATCAATAAACAGTGGCTGAACTATCCATTACTTCCCAGTCCACCACATAACTACCTACCTACGGAGGATTACATGATCAAAACCATTGAATTTTGGCTGCAGAGTTATGCAACAGTACCAGATTTAACTATCAAAATGACAAATAAAATACTTAGTATGATACTCACAGTATTGAAGGTCTTCAAACATGCGGCATATACATTTTTGAACTTCATTGGCATTAACCAAGGAACAGACATTCTTGTTTTTTATTTATCTATTATGACTAGCCGCCCTACCATAATGGCCTATTATTCCAGACTCATGTTTTTGCCAAGTACATACATGCAGACGTTCGAAGAAGCCTTTTTCACAGGGTTTTTTGAAATCGATTCAGAGATCTTTTTAAAGATGTCATCCAACCTAAATGCCAGATTAGTGGCATATGAGCTAAGCTTCTTCACCGATCATAGACAACCACCACATGACGGTGTAAAAGCAGAACAGTGGAAGCAGCTAATGATACGTGAAGCCAATCTGCTAATTGAAACATAGCAAAAAGTGTATAATGTCGACTCTGTCAGGGATGACAGAGTTCAGGAGGGGGGCAGTGTTGAGGGAGAATCAAGAAAAAAGAAGAAAAGAAGAAGACAACGAAAGAAGCTTCACTGAAAAGATCATATCCGAAGATACATCTCTGCAAGAAGCCCCGCAGGGGCGCAATACCCATCTCTGCACAGAGCCGCGTAGGGGCACATATCAAGGAAAAAGCACGTGGGTGAAAGGAGGAACCAGGGCCAAGAAAGTATCCATGAAGATGTGCAAGAAGATATCGAGCAGTTCCGAAACCACAAGAGGGTGCTTCAACCTCTTGATCTTTGGAAGGTCCAGATCGAAGGCTGAAGGATCACATCCTCATACCTTCCACTAGTGGCGTGCGTGGCAACCCGACTTATTAGGAAAGACGAATACATCAGGCCCAGAGGATGTAAAACAAGAATTAAGAAGAGGCCATCAAAACTGAACACCTGTTTAACAAACATGCAGAACTGACCAAGGGTTGCGGGCGATGAAAAGAAAAGAACAGGCAACACAAATGCATCAGGCAGAGAGGATGTAAAAGAAATAATCAAGAACAGGGCCATTAGAACGTAACGCCAGTCCAATCAGTAGCCGGAACTGACCAAAGGATGCATGCGGACAACAAGGGAAAGACAAGAAGTAAAAGCCTGTCAAGGGACGACAGAGACAAAGAGGGGGAGAGTGTTGCAGAGCAAAGAGAGCAGAAGGCAGAGAAAAAGAAGGGCCCCAAAATTTTTCCGATTTGGCACCTTATTTTTGTATCATAATTATTCTGTAATATATTTTCCGTTGTAAATACACGAGAGGAGTCCTCTAGATGCATCCCCACAGAAGATTAGTAGCTTACCCATGTAAATTAGTAGGAAATTAGCCTTTTAGTGAATAAAGTGCCGATCTCTTGTGTGAAAGGACCATTTTTAGGGCACATGTATATAAGTCAATTTGTGACTCTTTATGGAGACTTTTGGCCATTGTGAGAATCAAGAGCACAGAAATTCGAATTTGTGTCTTCTCCTCTCTGTATCTTCTTCTTTGTGAGCTTGTATGCATGTGCGTTACTCGAAAAGAGTGTGAGGAAGTTTTGTCTATCCATGATAGTGTTTGTTTGCTGTGGTTAAGGTGTGTGTGAAGTGTAGGAAGTGCTGAAGTGTAGGAAGGTCATTCCCGTGACTCAGTATTTTGCTCATAACTTGAAGTAGAAGCATCAAAATGGAGTGAAAATACCGCTATTGGATGCGTCTTCTCGCGAGCTTCGAAATGCATATGCTATTTACTATATTTGGAGCTTGGAGTTGAGAGAAAAGCTCAATTTACTATTGGCTGTTGCACCAAGTATCGCGATACCATGACTGACAGTTGAACCTTGTTTGATTTAGTCTTTGCCTTGTTTGCACTCTTTGAGTAACTCATTTGGATTGATCGTCATTTGAATGCATGTCTTCATACACTCGGCTAGGTTTTGACACTCATCGGATTGATAATTAAAGCGTGAATCCCCACTATATGCACTTGAGGGGGATTGAGGTATAGTCTCTTTCTCCACAAGTCCCTAAGTTGGTTCTTAGGTACACAGCCATGTAGACCAGCCAACTAAGGCTCAAAGGGCTAAAAAAATTCCAGCCAAATAGAGCTAACAATGGAGAGAATTTCTAGCCAAACATGGTTGAAATGTTTTAGCCAAAAATTGTTGGAACTATTGGAAATTTCTAGCCACATATGGCTAAATATTTGCATCAAAATATGGCTGAAAATGAGCATGAAATTCAGCCCATGCATGTAGATGTTGATGATGTATTGCATAGTGAATGCATGTCTATCAAGAGTGCACAAATTATTCCAAAGTGGCTGAAACAAACTTTGCAAGACAGCAAATTGAGTGAATCTTTACTTGGTAGAACAAGATCAAGCTTTCACCATGCATGAAGTAATTCTATGGATCATTCTCTTATCACAAGAACATGTAATGAAGAGCCACTTACTTTTGAAGATGCATTTGATGATCCACAATGGATGAGTTCTATGCAATCCGAAATGGATTCCATACATAGCAACGATACTTGGGAGTTATGTGAATTGCCAAAAGGAAGAAATGCCATTGGTACAAAGTGGGTTTAAAAGATTAAGAGAAAGTCTGATGGTGGCATTGATCGCTACAAAGATAGATTAGTTGCCAAAGGATATGCACAACAATATGGCATTGACTATGAGGAAATGTTTGCACCTACTTCATGCATGACTACCCTTTCCTACCATGGTTGCATTGCTGCCCATCAAGGTTGGAAAGTACATCAGTTGGACATAAAAACAACTTTCTTGAATGGTGATTTGCAAGAAGAGGTCTATGTGAAGCAACCTCCTGGATTTGCTATGAAAAGGAAAGAGCATATGGTTTGTTGCTTGCATAAAGTGTTGCATGGTCTCAAGCAAGCTCCACATGCATGGTATGACAAAATACATAAGCACTTGATTGCTCTTGGCTTCACATGTAGTCCAATCGAAAGCACACTTTATGTATGCAAAGATGGGCCTGATCTTATGGTGCTTGTTCTTTATGTCGATGAATACTCTTGACTGGGTCATGCGAGGCAAGATTTGACATTCTTACAGATGATTTGTAGCATACTTTTGATGTCACTTATCTTGGTCTTTTGAGCTACTATCTTGGCATCCAATTTGTATCTATTGAGGGGGGAATTATCATGCATCAAGCAAAGTATGTTGAAAAACTACTTTAGTGTTTTGGCTTTGAGGATTGAAAGCCATTTGGATCAAGCTTCATCCTCAATTCATGTGGGACATGTACATATGCAATATAGCAAAAAACTTTTAGATGTGATAAGTTTGGCTCTTTACCTGTAAACTTCTCTTCTGGTGTAACTTGATGTACAATAGCAGTCGGAGTTCTGTTCATGATGTATGCAGCAGTATGCACAGCTTCTGCCCAATAACAATGAGGCATATTCTTCTGAGCCATCAAGGCTCTTGCTATTTCTGCAATATGTCTATTTTTGCGTTCAACAATGCCATTCTATTGTGGTGTGTACCTACATGAAAATTGACGCCGAATTCCATGATTTTTTAGAAAAGCGTTGAACTCATTTGACATGTATTCACCTCCTCCATCAGATCTTACTGTCTGAATGTACTTCGTTGTATGCTTTTCCACCATAGCTTTAAAATGATGGAAGTGAGTGAACACCTCGCTCTCATAAAACCTGCAACCACCCATAGATGTGGTCTCTAGTGGACCCCAAACATCTGTATAAACTACTTCTAGTACATTCTCACTAACATCTTGTCATGTGGAAATGATGCTCTTGATTGTTTACCAAATTGACATGCTGCATTTTTGCAACTTTGAAATTTGGTAGTCCATGGACAATCTCCTTTGATTGCATCAATTTCAGCCTTTGCAAGTTTGCATGTCCAATCCATTTGTGCCACATCTCTATCTCTGCAATAACTCCTGCACCTTTTGCAAAGATGGCTGCATTCATTTCAAGAATCTTCACATTTAAGGTGAACATCCTAGCCACTTTGTTTCCTTTGGCAACCAATCGTCCATTGTGCTTGCACTCTTCTACATATAATCCATCAACATTGAACCTGACTTGTAATCCCTGGTCAACCATTTGTCCAACAAAAACCAGATTATTTGTTATATTTGAGATATGCAACACATCAGCAAGATGTTTTACGTTTCCATCCTCCACCGATAGTGCTATGTTTCCTGTATGCTCAATAGGATGTGATGTGTCATCACCTGTTTCAACATATCCAAGAACTAGCAGTTTCTGCAAAGTACTAAACCATTCCGCATGACTGGTCATGTGATTTGAAGCACCTGAATCAACATACCAGACATTATCATTTGATTTTGAAACACCAATAGACATCGTATTCATCATGTGATGTTGAACCATGAACAGCTTCTCAGAATCATCTGCACTTGTGGATGCATAGTTATTCTGCTACCTTCTGTTATTTTGATTCTTCAACCTACAATCACGTTCAAAGTGTCCAGGCTTACCACAATTCCAACATCCTTTACTTTCATTACCTGAATCATTTCTTTGGAAATTTCTACGGCCTCTTTGGCTCTCCCTGCCTCGAAACTGTCCTTTTTCTCTTGCATGATTCTGTTGTTGACCTTGGTCTTGGTTATTGTTTCCTCTTTCACTTCTGAAACCTCTGACTCTGACTCTTTCTCTACTAGAGTAGAATACCTGCTCATAACTGGGCTTTCCTTGGGAGTTTGAGTCCTCATCAAGATTCTTTTCTTCAATAATCAGCATGGATACTAAATCAGCAAAACTGGAATATTTTCCGTGGTCTATATAGAAGTTCTGAATTTCTTATATGCAGCTCCTAAACCACAAAGGCACACTTCCCCCTTATCATCATCATCATCTACATTCACGTCAATAGATGCAAGTGACTCATATATACTTTTGATTTTCAGAGTGTAGTCGCTTACTGACATGCCCTTCTTCTCCAATATATGCAGCTTGTTCTTAAGTTGCAATTTTCGTGCCTTTGTATTGGTCTCATACAATGTGATGAAATTGTTCCAAGCCTCTTTTAGAGTCTTGGCATCTTGGATGTGTCCAATCATGCTATCCTGTATGCTAACAGATAGCCAGTACATTACCTTTCGTGCTCCTTGATTCCATTCCTCATATGCTCTTACCTGATATGCAGACCGATTCCTTTCTGGTAACTATGGAGCATTTTCATTCTCTCCTTCGAGGTACTTCTAGTAGCCTTTTCCCATCAAGAAATTCGTCATTCTGAATCTCCAAGCATGGAAGTTGTTCTTGTCCAGCTTATCGCTCATAAGCTGACTCATTTCATCTGCGTTTTCCATTTCTGCAACAATTCACAACACTGCAAAACACTACAAGCAGCACTTCTGCTTGAACATTGTCGCACTATGACGTGACAATTTGATCTCAGGAAAACATAGTTTTTGTGTACTCAACAGTACACGGAATCGCTTGAAATTCTCAATCTGGAATATATGAGTGTTGTCGAACACAATGCAAGTTATAGTTTTTGAAACTGACCTGGTTTTTCTGTGGGCCCTGTTGATATATTTAGGTAGTGATGTGTGTGAACACACTAGGACCGCTGGGGCACTTTTTTCCCTCTTTAGGAGGTTTTTTTCCCTCCGCTTGTATATATGCCAATTGCCCTAATGGGCTACTTATCTTTGTACATTCTCTAGTAATACATTCAGTATTGTGTGTTGTGCTCCAAGCTTCTTCCTCTTCCTTGTGTTGTTTGCGTGCTTTCGTAGAAGTCTAACTCCAACAATTGCTATCAGAGGAGGTCGTCGCTTCATCTAGGGCGCCATCGACACTCCTCCGTTTGCAGTCTCAGAATCGTACGAATTTTGGTGAGCATACTCAACATGTTTTTGAGATCAAAAGAACTTCGCTATGTGGTGCCGAAATCACGATCTGAGCTCGTTTCGGCCTCCGAACGCACTATCGCAACACTTGTGTAGGCTATTTTGTCTTTTTGTGCCAAAGGTATATACCAGTTTCTGTTCGCCAGTATAAGCATCTCGAAGTCTGCTATAGGTTTAGCAGAACTCGTCTGGGCAGTTCCGTTCAACTTTTTGAGATACGGTCAATTTTTTGCATCAAGGTATTTTAATCACCGGCCATGGCTGAAAGCCGTGATGTATTCCGTATGTTGGCTGTTCAGGATAAGTTGGATGGTACAAACTACCCATTATGGGCTTATATGATGCGACATGTATTGGTTGCAAAAGGATTGTGGAACATTGTGCAGGGTGTTGAAAGACGTCCTGTTACACCTGTAACAACACGTACTACGAATACAGGTGCTGGAGCTGATGAAGATGGTGTCGAAGATGATATTGTGCAGATTCGTGTTTGTGCTGTTGTTTCTGCTACACCTACTACAGAGCAGATTTATTGGGATGGCAGAGATGCCCAGGCACATGCATTGATAGCTTTGTCTGTCAAACGTGCCATTATTCCTCACATTCGCTCTTGCAGAACAGCTAGGGATGCTTGGGATACACTTACCACATTGTACCAAGCTAGGAATGAGGCTCGTGTTGCTTACCTCCAAAAACAGTTGGAGAGTGAGCACATGAATGAAGGTGATTCTATGGACAAGCTAGGGATCAAGAAGAATCTGTTATCAGTTTCTGCATTAGCCAAGATTGGCTTGCTTGTGAAATTTGTTGATGATAGATGTACAGTTCATGATCTGTCAAATGGCGATGTTATTATTGCTTCTGGCATTTTATGTCGTGGGTTGTATAAGCTCATAGACTATGAAAGATCTGTGAATGATTCGGCATGCGCAGTTCATGATTCTCAGGCTATGTCAGATGCAAAGCTTTGGCATGCACGCTTTGGTCATCTGAATTTTGCTAGTTTGCTATGCCTGCAGAAATCTGATATGGTGTCTTTTTTGCCCAATCTTGAGGCACCTAGAAAACATGTTTGTGAAGGCTGTATTTTGGGCAAAATGCAGCGTTCTTCCTTTCCAAAAGATGGTTCAGTTCGGGCTACACAGAAATTGCAGCTTGTACATAGTGATGTTTGTGGTCCTATGCAGACACCCTCTTTTGGAAATTACCTTTACTTCGTGACTTTCATTGATGATTTTTCCATGCATGCATGGGTATATCCACTCAAAGCAAAGTCGGAAGTGTTCATGTGCTTTAAACAGTTTTTGGTTTTGGCTGAAAATCTGTCAGCATGTAAAATGGGCACCCTCCATTCTGATTGAGGGGGGGAATATATGTCTTCTGATTTTAATGCATTTTTGGCTGAACGTGGGATAAAACACCAGTGTACAGTGCCGTATACACCTCAACAGAATGGAGTTGCTGAATGGAAGAACAGGTCACTCATTGAGATGGCAAGGTGTATGGTCAAGAGTCAGGCTTTACCACATAGTTTCTGGCTTGAGGCTGTCATGTGTGCAGCATATGTACTTAACAGGTGTCCCACTAAAGCGCTGCAGTCTATCACTCCATATGAGGCTTGGCATGACCACAAGCCATCTGTTTCTCATCTCCATGTTTTTTGTTGTTTGGCATATGCACTAGTGCCTGAACAACATCGTAGAAAATTAGATGATAAGGCAGTAAAATGTATTTTTGTTGGGTACAATTCTGAAAGTAAAGGCTATCGTCTGTATCATCCACAGACTAAACGCATTCTGGTTAGCTATGATGTTGTCTTTGTGGAAGATGCTATTCAACCATTGCTTTCATGTACTAAGGAGACATCTGTTAGCTCCAAAGACATGTATGATACTTTGATGCCTCTTTTTACAGGTGGACAGTCTAGTTCTGTTCCTAATGAGGCAACTTCTCAGCCTTTGCAGGTTTCATATGATGATGCAGATCATTCCATTTCGGATGCAGATTTACATGATGCACTTGTTGATGAGAGAGCTAATATTGAGCAGGCAAAAACTATGCCAAAATGGCTGGTAGAGACTTTGCGTGACAGCAAATTAGATGCACCTTTGTCATATCCTACTCGTTCAGGCTCTCATAGTGCCTCCTTTGCATCAGATTGCTATGCTATGGCTGCATCTAGTCTCTGCGATGAGAATGAGCCTGTTTCTTTTGATGAAGCACAAAATTCAGAAAATTGGATGGCTGCTATGCAATCTGAATATGATGCTATAATGAAGAATGGTACATGGTCTTTATGTGACTTGCCTCCTGGCAAGAAGGCCATTGGCACTAAGTGGGTATACAAGCTGAAGCGTAAACCTGATGGTACAGTTGACAGGTATAAGGCTAGGCTTGTTGCAAAGGGTTATGCGCAGGAAAGAGGCATTGATTTTGATGAGACCTTTGCACCGACATGCCGTATGACTACTGTTTGGAGCATTTGTGCACTTGCAGCCCATCATGGTTGGAATGTACATCAGTTGGACATTAAAACAACATTTCTGAATGGTGACTTGCATGAAGAAGTGTATGTTTTTCAACCCCGTGGCTTTGTGCAGAAAGGGCATGAAAACCAGGTGTGCAGGTTAAAGAAGGCATTATATGGTTTAAAGCAAGCACCACGTGCTTGGTATGAGAAAATACATGCCTATCTGGTTGCACATGATTTTGAGAACAGTCCAATTGAAAGCACCTTATATGTTAAGCGTGCTAATGATGTGCTTCTGATCATTGTTTTCTATGTTGATGACATGCTGCTCACTGGTCCTATTGAGAAGCATATTGTTGATTTCAAGGCTCATTTGCGTGCCTCATTTGAGATGTCTGATTTGGGGCATTTGCATCACTATTTGGGCATTTAGTTTATGCAAGTTAATGGTGGAATGGCTTTGTGTCAAACGAAATATATTGACACATTATTGCAGCGTTTTGGCCTTGAAGACTGTAAGCCTATTGCCACTCGTATGGAGACAGGTTTACGACTGAGTCTTCATGTAATCTCTATCAGCAAGCTGTTGGATGCTTGATTTACTTATGCATTACTCGGCCAGATATTCAGTTTGCTGTCTCACAAATGAGTAGGTTTATGCATTGCCCAGGAGTCACGCATTGGAAGGTGGTTAAGCACATCTTTCGCTACTTGAGTGGTACTCGGCTACTTGGGCTGTTTTATCCCAAGGGGGGAATCACTACTGCCAGATTTGCATGCTTTTTCTGACTCAGATTGGGCTGGTTGCTATGACACTCGTGTGTCCACCAGTGGTTTTTGCTTCATGCTTGGTAGCTCATGTATATCTTGGTTGAGCAAGAAGCAGCCTACTATGGCCACTTCCAGTTGTGAGGCTGAGTATAGGGCAGCTTTCACAGCGACTGTTGAGTGTGTGTGGCTCAGACGCCTTATGGCTGATTTGGGTGTTGGCCAGTCTTCTGCCACCACCATCTTCACTGACAGTCAGAGCGCATTGGCAGTTGCGAGGAATCCTGTGTTCCATGCTCGCACTAAGCAACTTGAGGTACATTATCACTATGTCAGGAAGAGGTTCTCTGCTGGGGAGATCAGCTTGGCATATGTGCCCACGTAGGAGAACATTGCAGACCTTTTCACGAAGGCTCTACCTAGGGAGAAGTTTGAAGCTTTCCGCAAAGCTTTGGGCTTACTTCCTTTTGTGGAGTGATTTCCACATAGCTTGGCACTTCCTTATACATGAGTGCCAGCTCCTTGTTCACCGCATCACTCCGAGGGGGGATTTGTTGATATATTTAGGTAGTGATGTGTGTGAACACACTAGGACTGTCGGGGCACTTTTTTCCCTCTTTAGGAGGCTTTTTTCCCTTGGCTTGTATATACGCCTATTGCCCTAATGGGCTACTTATCTTTGTACATTCTCTAGTAATACATTCAGTATTATGTGTTGTGCTCTAAGCTTCTTCTTCTTCCTTGTGCTGTTCGTGTGCTTCCATAGAAGTCTAACTCCAACAGGCCCCACCTTGCGGACTCAAAATGGATTTTTCTACCTTCACGCCGATTTTTGTAGCAAACGGAGGTCGTTTGTGAATCGCGTTTTCTTCACGCCTTGCTGCATACTCTTCATTGTCGCCTTCTCCATGAGCTCTCTATAGCCACGCTGGCTCTGATACCATGTCATGAGGAAGGAGATAAGGAAGAGAGCTCACACACACACTCTCCCTCTCAAGGAGAAGCACACACACAGATTGAGGCAAGGAAGAATGATCTTCTTCTTCTTCTTCTATTACATAAAAAGGAATGTACAAGAATGACCTAAAAACAAGAATACAACAAGTGCAATATATAAAGATCAATACATAAAGAAAAACCTAATGTCCACGAATGAGTGAGCCGGCAAGGAACAAATGTGCCATCACTCTCGGTAGATAAATCTAATAAAGCTCAATGAAGTATCCCTGACATATACTGACGTGACCATTATACATGTCAGAGAAATGAAAAACTAGTACGTGTCATCCTAGATCATCACATGTTGAGCTTGATATCTCAACAGGTAGGTGATCCTGATTGTCGACCATCTACTTTTCGGTACATATTCTTGCTTGGCTCAGGACTTATCTCTTGGGTAAGAAAGAAGAAATCTACAATTGCTCTATCATCCACTGAGGCCGAGTACCGAGCATCCAACTTTGCAGCATGTGAGGCCATCTGGCTTCAACATTTATTATCTGACATTGGTGTTTTACAAGTTACTCCGACATGCATCCCCACAGACAACCAGTCAGCCTTGGCCATCGCCAAGAATCCAGTGTTCCATGCTCGGATGAAACACATCAAGATCCAGTACCATTTCATCCGCAAGAAGATCATATCTTAGGAGATTATTCTGGAGCAGTGTACCTCTCAGGAGAGCCTACCAAAATGGAGCTCCAGAGGGGGTGTTGATGACATGATTGCTCCTACATCATCTACATTTGTATCGGCATGAGTGCATATCCATTTTGTATCTAGGATTGTAGCTCAGTGATGAGTAGCACCTCCTTTAATGTCAATCCGGGAAGACATGAGGATGGTATGAAGACCTCGAGCAAGTGAAGGCACAAATGTGTGAGTGAGAAGCACACCAACATGCACACACATACACACACACGCGCACACACAACAAGAAAAAAGAGAGTAGGACAATGGAACCACTTCTATTACCAACAAGTTCTCATACAAGCTCAAAACTACAAGAAGCTACCCCAAAAATGAGCTCTCTAGCTCTATTTATAGTTTTTGACTAGCTTTGGCCCTGTCCAGACCTAGTGTCCGGCCTAGTTAAAAATTAGGTTCCAGGGCTTATTCGAGGGCTCAATCGAGATCTAAAAAATATGAAAATTGGCAGGCAACTACTTCTAAGGCTCCTCAAGCTCAAGGACTCCTCCGCTTGTACAAAATGGAGCTACAAAAAGGTGAAACGATATTTACAAGGGTTTTTAGTGATGAGAATCACTTTTAAAATGATGTAAGGTTTGGAAAAATTTTATGGGTTGCCTTAGTGCTAGATCTGCATGTATGCCGTACTTGCTTCTCCCCATATGATGCCAACACTCTCCCCCCCCCTAGCATCTGTCGTCTCTGACAGACCTCTGCTCCACGGTTTGATCGATGTATTGTTGCAGTAGGTCGGTTGCCAATTCTTGTTCTTTGATACGTAGTCCTCTGATCAGGTCTCGTTGAAGGGCATCCCAATTGACTGCTCCCGGTATGTCCGGTTGTGGCATTGAGTAGAGCTCTGAATGCATCGTTTGTTCGCACGCGAAGAGTTGTAGCAAATGAGTTGGCCGTGGCGCGAACACTTCGGAGTGTGCTTCCCAGAACCCCGTGGTGAACATATCATCAAAGGTTTGCTTGTAGTAGGCAGGAAGATATCTGATTTTGTGTGCCATGCATAAGCGACTTGTATGCTCGGGGTTGTGCTCATATCATAAAGTAGGTCATAGTTACCATTGATGAAGCTCGGAATTGGCGGCTGAATATTACGTACATTTCGAAAAGTCTTTAGCACCACTTGCATCATGTCCAAAATTTTGAGCATCATCTTCGCGGCGACATCAGGCATGGGGTGGAGGCGTGGCATCCAATGTCTGATGGTTGCTATCATGTATGATACTGTAGGTGTACCGGTTGGGGGTGCAATGGCGGGGTAATTGAGCCATTCTTTACAATTTGCATTGTTCTGAACCTTGATGGCGAATGCTTTCCATGATCTTCTTCTTTGTACTGGCCCAAAGCAAGGGTTATACTTCAAATGCATGGGAGCGTGATCCCATGTTCTAAGCATTTCCGGGTAGGTTTCAAGTAACTTTTGCCTCCAAGTGGGTTGGAATATAGCCCCTTTTCTGGCTGCCTCTGGGATATCCTCTGGTTCGAACTATGTTGCAAAAGTAGGGCACTTGTTGGTGACTCTTTTGATCTCTGCGTTGTAGTCGGTCAACAATACAAAACAGGGTTTATATTGTAATTCTGAGCTAGTTATCAGTCTTCTAGAGGCAAGGTGTCTGAAATACTCTGATTGAAGTATGGTTTCTTCAATGGTCCTCATTGCCAGCATCTGAGTGGAGATACGTTCCTCATGAGTTGTCCCCATTTCTTCTACCTATTTCATCCATGCTGAGGGGGGCTCCTCATATGTATCCTGTCCTTCCTCCGTGATTCTGCCTCCTAGAAGTGGTTGAGGCTCATAGTTGTCCTCAAATGTTTCATCCACTGGAATGATTACTGCTTCTTCTTCTAGTGGTTGATCAGGTGGAGAGGGGGGTCGTTCATACTGTAACAATTTGATCTTTAATTCAGCCACCTGTTGTCGTAGCTCAAGTACGTCATTGGCCGTTGAAGGTGCAGGTTCTGGTGAAGTGGCAGCATTGACCATCTCTTTAGGTGTTGGTGGTTGTGGTGTATGCACTTGGGCTCTTTGTAGTTCCTTTACCTGGTCTACCAACTGGTGCCTCCAAGAGGGTCGCATATTCTTCTAACGCCTGTTGAATGTGTGCTGAGGGAATAGCTTTGAATTTGGCAGGGTCTATAGGTGCTCCAGGGGTATTTTCCATGGCTGCTTCTAGATTCTCCTGGTTTTGTTGTTGTAGCCTTCTGTTTTCTTCTTGAGCCGCTGCTAAGTGGCGACGAAGTAAAGCCATGTTTCTTTGTAGTCTAGCATTGCGGCCCAACTGATCTCTGAGTTGTTCCTCCATAGCCTTACCCGTCTCCATATACTTGGCTTCCAGCCCTGCATTTGATCATTGGAGGACGGTCACGTCGTGTTGTAATGTTGTATTACTTAGCTCCAAGGCATTGACACGTGCCTGGAGTTGAGCCGAGAGATTGCATAGCTCTGTGTTATTTTCTTCCAGTAATCTATACTCTTGCTTAAGTTGAGTGGTTGCTTCGAACATGGTGTCTAGTGCATGACTAAATGATGTGGATGCAGGGGTAGAGGTGGAAAATGCAAAGGGTCGGGAAATGGGGAAGGGAAAAGTGGATGATGTGCCTATAGTGATTGGAAATGGTGAAGGGAGTGAAGTGAAATGTGATGATGTTGGAACAAAAGTGGTGGTGGGTGCTTCTGTGGATGGTGAAATGTCCATGGGTTCAGACGTGATTGTGTGTGAAGTGTGAATTGTGAATACAGGGACGGTGGGTGGTGTGCTAGTGGTTGCCGTGAATGTGGGGGAGGTGGGGTGGGGATGGGATTTCCTCCTGTAACTCTCAATTTGCTCCACAAGGTTTGCCAAGAACGGAGGTAGAGTGACTTGTGTAGGCTCTAGGGAGGTTAGGAGTGGCCCAATGGGTTGGGGTTGGGAGAGAGGAAAAGTATGGGTGAAAGGAAATGGGTGTGTTAGTGTTTGGGTAGGGTCATGTGGATGTCCGAGAGGTGGGGAAGACGATGGGTGACCTATTACGCTATGATCGGTGATGGGATGATCTATCTGGGGTTCGGAAAATGGGTTGGAAGTGATGGATGTAGGTAAAGGGAAGGATGGAGAAATGGTGGTGTGTAGAACGGGTTCACTATGGGTGGATACTGGTTGTGTAGGATGGCTAGTGGTGAGGGGTTCTGAGGGCTAGATGGGAGGTGATGGTGGAGATGGTACCTGGACCTGTACATCTGGTTCATCACTATTGGGTGGACTTGCCATGTGAACATCTTCCTGAGTGTTTGTAGGGAGAGAGGTAGAGACTTCCATCTGAATCATCTTTCCCCGTCGTGGTCTTGTATCGATCCTTCATTGGTCATATGGAGGGGTATTACGATAACCATGGTCCTCATGGCTTCCCCTATTCCGCAGGTTTCCGCCAAGAGATTCAATGATTCTACAAAATGTGGGTCGACATTCTCCGCTTGCAGCATCTGGTTCACCAGTGCTCTATTTGCCTCTTCTGATAACTTGTGTCTTTTCTGTACCTGCTTGATTGTCTTGTAGAGCCGTTTGAGTTGTGCAGTGTAGGCAGGAGCTTCCTCTTCACTCTCCTCTAGTTCATTTTCCTGTGCTTCTTCCTGATTCTGTGTGCTTTGAGCATGAGGATGTTGTGTCTCATCTTCCCAATGTACCCTTCTTGCCTCATTCTGTGGCCGTTCTCTTTGGGATGATGATCCGAGACCGTCATTGTCAGAAAATAATTCACTCTCAGACAAGTGTGTTGTTTGTAAGACGTTTTCAAAGTCAAAGGATGGATCTGCTGCCAATGTAGCCATCAATGCAAACTCCGCATATGTGGGTAGTGGGGGGGTTGATGGAGTGGGTTGTACCAAGTCTCCTGATTGTAGTCCTTGGAGATGGATTGTGAAAGGGGCTACTTGTTCTTCTTCTCTACAGGAGGTCTCTATGGCAATTTTGCGCGGAATCAGAACCTGTGAAAGTGATCCACACATTCTTTTAGTGGGTTGAACCCCTAATTTCCGCCCCTAGAAGTATTCCAATTGTGAGTACTTGAGGGCTCGTGCAATTGGCACATCATAAGCCAGGCATCTATAAATGATTCTTGTAATGGCGTAGCAGCCATTCAAAGTAGGCTTCCTCACTCCTCGCTTACCTGCTTCATATAACTGATCAAGGATCCATACTGGCATTTTCATAGGTAAGCTCCCGGTCTCGGCTAGGTATAACCCATACCAGATCTTCTTATGAGGTTGGGTGAACCGGTCTTGGGCTGGAAATGCGAAGTGTTGAAGGCACATCTGCAGTGGTATGGCGATGTTGGGGGTGAGGGCACACATTTCTTTCAACTTCTTGATTTTGTTGTTCTTCATCGACTTTGGTATCAAAGGATCTCGATCGGAGGGTAAATGGGTGCCATACATCTGAAGGGCCTCCCTGATTAACGTGATATTCAACTCAAACTTCTTCATTTCTTCCTGGTTTGATAGAGAGGGCACCAGGAATGTGCCTGAATGATCTTTGTCTCTTGTCGCCTTGAGAGTTGCAATCAAGTAGTAGCACCGAAGAAAATCCGATCTAGGCAAGGCTGCACTAAAATAATCTTGCAATCCCACTTTTTGCCAAATATCTTGAAGAGGGGCAACATTTTGCAATGCTTCAAATTCTCGTGAGAAGAACTGAAAGGTCCACCACACTCCTCCACATTCCAACTTGGATTCCCAGATATGATCTGCGTCTCCCAAATCTCCTGGCATCTCATTGAACCAATGAGAATGCCCCTTTACTCTTTCTGTCAGGCCACTTGGTGGATCCGGAATGGGAATTCTTCTCACATTCACAAGCTCTTAAGGCCTCCACAGGCATGGTATCCCAATTGCTTTGAGTGCTAGTGCCTGCCTGAGAGCTCGTGCCTGCTGCTGCTGCCATGGGAATCGGGTGCTTATCTGCTAGAAGAAGAAAGGCACATTAGTGTTGCATAGGAAACAGGATGTAATGGTGTTCCCTTCACAATACTAACATGACAATCTAGAAGGTTAGTGGTTAGGGTGAAGTGTTTGTGATAGATGTAAGTGGTGGTTAGTGGTTAGTGTACTCCTAAATGCATACTGTGGACATGCAAAGTACTCAGAATGCACCTACATCAGAGTGGATGGATTTACAAAATTGGGACTGGGGGTTTGATACAGGATTTAAGTCTCCAAACTTTGATAGAGGATTCGTAGCTCAAGCTATTGACAGGTAAAGATTTATGAACTAGATTGTGATGGATTTGGGACCTTTTGGGTACCCATTTCCAGACATTACTCGGTTTGACTGAGTGTGGGTTAGTGTGGGATTTAGGTAGAGTTCCTAAGTTGTTTGTCGAGAGGACTTGTGGGTGTTGAATTATGCCAGTGACTAGAGTTGGAGCTATTTGGGCTCGTAAACAGGCCTTGGGCTCCCATATCTATCTAGCATTGGGGCTAGCCTTCATTGACCGCTTAGGGACCCAAATAGACGTGGTATGCCTAGGAGGTTGCCTAGGGTACTCCTTCACTTTTGACCTTGATGGTGTAGCTTGTTTTGTGCCTCCTTGAGAACCTGTTACTAGAGCTAGGGATTTTCCATCCTTGCGCATCCAGATCTGCTTCGCGCCATGAGGTACTCCATGTTGCATTGTTTGGTGCTCCTGCTGCTTGGTCATCAGCCTCCTTCGTGTCGTGTGATGTTCGGTCTGCATGTTTGGAACCTTCTTTGGAACAGCTGGGAACTCCTCATTGACTTCTGTACCTTCGGTAAGATTGACAATCCTCTGCACCATAGAACTTTGGACAAGTACAACATTGTTATGTTCATGTGGGTTCCTGGAGGGACTAAGGGTTGGTGCCTGTTCTACTGGTTTGAGTGCTGGTTTTTCTAATTCAATCATAAGGCGGCTTTGGCCTGCCCAAGCCTGAAGAAGTCCACTTCTTAGGTTGAGGTTGACTGCATGATCATAGATCCAGTCTTGGCCCAAGACAAGAGGCTCGGTGAGATCCTCGTCTTCACATACTAGCACTTTTGCTGGCATTAGTACCTCCTGAATGTAGAGGGGAAGCTCCACCTCTCCCATGCAAGGGGTTTCGACACCTCCTAATCCTATTAGATATGCTTCTAGGGGTTTTACCTCCAATTGCAATTGTTAGCAGTAAGAAAGCCGAACTGCACTAGTGGCGGCTCCTGAATCAATTAAAGCTCTCACGCTCGTTGACTGTCTCCTTGTCCTATTTCTAGGGTCACAAAAGGTCGCCGATCAACTATCGTATGGGTCCGCTTACCTAAAGCCTCACACATGGCAATGTGATAACCATGAGCTTCATGATTGTCAGTCATGGCCTGATCTCTACCTTGTCTTCGCAGTTTCATTCGTCAAATGCGTTCTAAAGCTTCGGCCTGTGCTTCTTCACGAATTCACTTTTCCTCTTCCTTACGTTTCTTTGCAGTATTAAGTCGATTGAACATTTCTTCAGTTAAGGGTTCTTCATATAGCTTGACTCTACATCCGCTTATGTAACTTGGTAGCACATCACCCTCTAAGGTGGCTAGTTGTATTGCTCCACTTGTGGAGATCCTACTGATAATCATTGGTCCATAGCCTCTTTTCTCTAATTTTCGTGCATGCTGCTTCAGTGTGTAGACTAGGACTAGGTCTCCTGCTTTCAATCCTTTATCCTTCAGATGTGTATCAAAATACGCCTTCTGCCTCTTCTTGGCTGCATAGATTCCTGCTGCAGCTCTCAATCGTGTCTCACCTAAACGTTCAAGATCAAAGATTCTAGAGGATAGTTCATGGCCAGTCCAGTCATGCTCTTGTGCTACTCGTAATGTAGGTATCAAAAAATCCAATGGTAGCACCGCATTCTGGCCAAACACCATCTGAAAGGGTGTGGCTTGGAGTACCGTTTTATAGGCCACTCGGTATGCCCAAAGAGCGTGGTGTAGCTGTTTGTCCCAATCAGAGCGTTTGTTATTCACCAGTTTAGTCAGCACATTGCATAAGATCTTATTTGTGCTCTCAGCCTGGCCATTAGCTTGTGGATGATAGGGAGCAGACTTCTTATGTATCACCAAGAATTCTTGGAGAAGGTTTTCTATGACTTCATTCAAGAAGTGTGTGCCTCTATCACTCACCAACTCTATTGGAAATCCGTATCTCGTGAACACATTTTCAAATAAGAACTTTGTTGTTGTTTGAGCATCATTTTTTGTAGTGGCTTTCACTTCTACCCACTTGGTTAGATAGTCTGTGGCCACGATGATATACTCAGCATGTGAACCCTTAGCTGGGGGATTAATAGGACCCACAAAGTCTATTCCCCACTTAGAGAATGCACGTCCACCCATCATAGGCTTCAATGGCATCTCATCCTTGCGTATGGGATACTGGGTTCGCTGACAAACCTCACACCTCTTCACATAGGTATGTGCATCCATGTGAAGGGTGGGCCACCAAAATCCTGCAAATAGAATTGCCTTGATCACCCTATCTGGACCGAAGTGTCCTCCTGCTACACCTTGGTGAGCAGTCTCTAATATCTTGAGGTATTCGCTCTCATGAACACACAGTCTTAGGTAACCATCTTTACCACGTTTGTATAAATTATCGCCGTCTTATGCTGATCTTCTGGTGCAATGGCTACTTGATTGTAGCCAGAGAACCCATCTAGGAAGCTGTACACTTCCTTGCCTGCTACCCTTTCTAATAAATGCTCGGTGATAGGAAGCGGATAACTATCCCTGATAGTGGCTGCGTTAACCTTCTTCAAGTTAATGCATACACGTAATTTGCCATTCTTTTTGGGCACCACTACAATGGGGGATACCCATTCAGTATGCTCAATTTCATAGATAAATCCAGCTTCAACCAAGCGATCTATCTCTTCCTTGATCTTGGCCGCATAGTTGTCATTGTATGTGTATGGCTTTTGCTTAGAGGGCCTAGCCTCTGAAGTCATGGGTACTGTATGTGAGCATATGTCAGGGTCTACACCTTTCAGGTCCTTGTAGCTCCAAGCGAATACATCTCTGTACTCTCTTAGCAAAGCTACCAAGTCTTGCTCTTCTTCTTCCGTAAGGTCATGCCCTATGTAGGTGCATCTTTCTTCTCCCTCTTCTATGGCGACAACTATTTTCTTGGTAGTTTCCTTGCTATCATAGGCCTCTCCTGCTTGCACCTCACGTTTAGGAATTCTTATCATGACTCTCCTATCGTCTATCTCATATTTTTTTAAAGTTTTCAGGGACCTCAAACAAGGATTCTTCTGCCTCCGGAGTGACTTCCTTCTTCTTTCTTTTCTTTCCTCCACTCTTAGTGGCTACTTGTGTGGCTAACCTCACCTCATTCATGATTTCTCCGTGTCTCTGGGGGTAAGCTTCAACTTCATAGAAGTATTCTTCATCTGATGCAAAAGGTGGGTCCATAATGATTGACTCTAAGTCAGAGTCACTTGCATCCTCAAATGTATCGGGGCTAGGTTCGCATTCTTCTAAAACTGCATCTCCCATGATTGGCTCTATTGAGAAGATTGAAATGTCATAGCCATCCTCATCACAGTGGGGTGTCCACTGCTCTTCATTGATGGCTACATCCATTGTTGCTAAAATTTCTTCCCAGCCGTGAGGCTCAAACTCTTCGTCAGGAAAAACTACAGGTGCATAGGCTGGGTCTTGAATTGATTTATGGGTTTCTTTTGCACCTACCTCTTTGTCTTTCTCTCTCTTCTCTTCTTCTACTGCTACCTTACACATCCATAAGTGAGTGTCTTCATGCATCCACGAGGATCCGGATCCTATGGAATGCACAGACTCAGTCTCATCTTTGGCTCTATGGATGGGATTCCATTGAATAGGCGGTACGTCTCTATGAGAGTAATCCTTGAGATTGACTTTGGTTGTAACACCTAGATGTTGCAAATACAAGGAATTGGTTCCCCAATCCTGTACCACTTGCAATTGCCGCATAAATGGCCTTCCCAAAATCATCTCGTAGGCTTGGTTTTTGCTAAAGTCGCATATAGCAAAAGTATGCTCAAACTCAACACCACATGTAGTGAGAGTTATTCCTTCTAGCAATCCTAAGGGCCTTTCCATATGACCATCGGCCATCTGCAATTTCATTCTCATCGGTCGGAGTGCTGGCTTGCCCCAACGCTTCCATAGGGAAGTTGTAGCAATTGCAACTCCTGCACCTGAGTCCAAATTGCCTTGGTTGTGTATCCCTGATGGTAACTGGGAGATAGGTATTTCCTTCTTCTCCTTCACTCATGTCTCCTATCTTATCTGTTGGGGCTTCACTCACTAATTAGGCATTGATATATGAAGACATATGGAGACATATGATGGAGGAAAGAAGAAGTGAAGGAAAGACTTACAGAAAATCAAGCCTAAGTGAAGGGACAATTTCACTATTGTAAATTAGTGCAAAATTAGAGTCTAGATTTGTAATTGATCTTTAGAACTTACGAGTTCAAGTCTAGATGAATGTAAACCATAGGTATATAAGTTAATTTGAGTCAGAAACATGTATGAGAGAACTCAATTTTGTAGTTTGAGAGAGTAGAGAAAAGTCGTGTAATTTCTGAGAGAGATGGTGAGAGAAAACTTCTGAGTCTGATAGAGTTTTCCATGGCTGTGAGCAAAATTAGGCCAAGCCATTTTGTACACACCTTCTCTGATAATCAACACATGTTTGTGTAGAAGCATTGTGTCTAATTCCTATTGTACATTGAGTCTCAAGTCATTTCATATGACTATGAAAGTTAGTTGACAGTTACGACTTTTCTGGCGCACATTTGACTGATCTTCTGAAGGTCAGATCTCGAAGCATGGTGTAAAGTTTTTGGTAAGTGATAGCTCGTTTGAAAGCTATTATCCTCAACTACATTTGGTCAAAAGATCTTTGAGAAACGGGACGCGTACTCAGAGAAATCAGTTTAAGAGTGAAGGTATGTCAAATCGATGAAGTAAACTTTCAGTTTTCAGACATAGTGTAAAGATTGATACAAAATCAGAGGATTGTGAAGTTATTGCTTGAAAGTTTTGTTTGTTATGTGTTGCTTAACACTAGCAAGAACTTCTCTTAGCAAGTAATCAAAAGATTTGGCAAAGATTAAGCTAATACAGGTCAGATTGAAGGATTGAAGAAAAGGCGCAGATTTCTGTGAAGTGAAATTTGGATTTTCACTAAGTTTAGAGATGAAGACTTACAATGTGAGTATTGCTAAGCTAATGATGGTTATGGAGGTCTTCTAATACCACATTAGTTTAGTTCTTGTGGTGTTTCACACACCAACAAGTGGTATCAGAGCAGATAAGGTCCTCGAGAATAAAAGGAGTGCAGATACAAGAAGATTTGAAGAGTTCTTTATCAAAGAAGGAGGAAGCTGAGGTGTTCAACAACCAAAAGTCATCAGAAGAGTATTTCGAAGTTGCTCCCAAGAGTAAAGGTCTACAAAAGGTATCATTCTTTAACCTTACACTTACAGGTTGAAGCAGAAGCAAGGATACCATGGCAGATCATGTGTCCATTGACAAATTGGACAGAGATAACTATCCTGCTTGGGTAATGAGGATGGAGGCCTTACTTATGAGTAAGGACTTAATGGTATATGTGACAGGTGAAGAGGAGAAGCCTAAATTTGAAGATGAAAGTCATCCAAGGAAGGAAGAGCTAGAAGCTTTGAAGCTATGGCAGAAGAGAGATGCAAGTGCAAGAGCTTATATATACAACACTATTACAGATCACTTGTTGCCACATATCAGAGGTTTAGAAACAGCTGAAGATATTTGGAATGCTTTGGAAGACCACTTCCAAAACACCACTAAAGCTAGAAAAGCTAGCTTATGGTCAGAGTTCACCACATTCAAGAAGAAGCAAAATCAGAACATTAGTGATTATGTCACTAAGATGAAAGACTTGGCAGATAGCCTTGGATCTATTGATGAGGATATTGAAGATCATAGGTTGATAGCTCAATTACTTGCAGGATTAAGAGGTGATGAAAGGTGGAAGCCTTTTGTACTTTCAACAGAACTCTCATTAAACCATTATGTGCCAGAATTGAATCAATTACTTGGATTGATGCTTACATTTGAGCAAGACTTAAAGTCAGATGGAGACAAAGGTCAAAGTTCTGCAATGTATGTGAAGAACAAAAAGAAAGGAGATAAAGGCAAAGCAAAGGATGAAGAAGAGTCAACAACTCAAGCAAATTATGCAAGAGGAAGAGGTTTTGGCAGAGGTAAAGGTCGAGGTAATGGAAGAGGTAGAGGTAATCAGAACAATAACAAGAAGACATGTTGGATTTGTGGATTGAGCAATCATCTAGCATATGATTGTTGGCACAATCAACAAGGAGCAAGCCAAAATCAGAACAACAATGGCAGAGGAAGAGGTGGAAGGTTTCAGAATCAATTTCAAAGAGGAAGACATAATTCAAGAGGAAGTTTTGGTAGAGGTGGTGGAAGAAATTGGAATCAGAACCAATCATACAACACTACATATTACAATTATGCAAATGATACACAGAATGACAACCATACAACATTGATGATGAATTCAATTAGTTCATCAGAGAAGGAGGATCTCAAGGTATTCTATATTGACTCTGGTTGTTCAAATCATTTATCAGGTAATATAGAATTATTGTCAGAATTGGAAGAAGGAAATTCAAGTCATACAGTACAAACAGGTGACAATACAAAACATAATGTGCATTCAATTGGAAAAGTGAAGTGCAGGAGTGGAGCTGATTTATTAACAAATGTTTTGTATGTTCCAACAATACCAAAGAATTTGATTAGTGTTGGACAAATAGTGGAAAAAGGTTTTCAAGTCAGATTTACAAATGAAGGGGTATTTGTTGAAGATCCAGAGGATGCATACAAACCCATTGTTTGTGGTAAGAAGGAAGGTAGACTTTTTACTCTCAAAGTGCAAGGAAATGTTGGTCAAGCCCTAATTACACATGGTGATGAAGTAATTACAGAGTTAGATCTTTGGCATAAAAGATTGGGACATTTCAATGAAAGAGGAATCAAAACTATGGTGGAGAATCAATCTGTATTGGGACTACCAAATGTAAAGAATCAACATATGATATACAAGTGTGAAGCTTGTCAGATGGGAAAAGCTCATAGACAACCATTTCAGAAGAAAGGTTTCAAGCATGATGGTTTGCTTGAACTCATACATACAGATGTTTGGGGACCAACAAAAGAAGGTTCAATAAATGGATCTAGGTATTATGTTTTGTTTATTGACGATGCTACAAGGTGGATAACCCTTTATGTTCTAAAGGAAAGATCAGAAGTCTTTGGAGCCTTCAAACATTTTCATGCTTATGCAGAAAGAGTTACAGGTCACAAACTCAAGAGGCTAAGGTCTGATGGAGGGGGAGAATACTTCTCCCAAGAATTTAATGACTATCTTTGGAATACAGGTATCAAGAGAGAGATAACTTGCAGGTATACACCTCAACATAATGGGGTGGCAGAAAGGAGGAATAGAACATTGGTTGAATTTGCAAGAGCAATGTTAAAGGAAAAGAATTGTCCTAATTATCTTTGGGCTGAGGCTGTAAATACAGCCACATACCTTGTGAATAGGTTACCATGTGGAGCTTTGAATGGTATGACCCCTTATGAAGCTTGGTGGGGTAAGAAACCAACACTTGACCATTGTAAAGTGTTTGGGTCAATTGCCTATGCTTATGTACCATCACAACTCAGACATAAGCTTGAACCAAAGGCAGAAAGATATGTGTTTATTGGGTATGATGAAAAGCAAATGGGTTATAGGCTATGGAGTCCTTTAACTAAACATTTTATTGTTTCCAGAGATGTGACTTTTGATGAACAGAAGAGTTGGTATGCAGATAAAGAATGTGATCTTGAAACATTTGAAGAAGAGATAAGAAGGAGTGCAAGAGGTAAATCACATATGCAGATAGATGGAGATGAAGAACATATGCAAGCAAGCACATCAAGAGTTGGATCATATAGAAGGAATGAAGATGGACCAATATTTGATGAAGAAGTACATCCAGATAGACATGAAGAGTGTGAACCAAGAAGGTCAACCAGAATAAGGAATCAACCTACAAGGTATTCATATGACACTTCTTACTTGACTCAGAAAAATTATGCTTACATGGTTAAGGAAGATGAAGAACCTCAAAGCTATGATGAAGCAAAGGGTAAGAGACAATGGGAAGTAGCAATGAAGGAAGAATTTGATGCTCTTGAAGAGAACAAAACTTGGGAACTTGTCCCAAAACCTAATGGTAAGAAAGTGATTGGAAACAAATGGGTTTACAAAGTTAAGAAGCATGCAGATGGAACTATAGTCAGATACAAAGCTAGATTGGTGGTTAAAGGCTATGCTCAAACATTTGGCATAGATTATGATGAGACATTCAGTCCTGTGGCAAAGATGTCAACCATAAGAACAATCATTGCCATTGCAGCATCAAAAGGATGGACATTGAGTCAATTGGACATTAAGAATGCATTTTTGAATGGATATATATCAGATGAGGTTTACATGGAGCAACCTCAAGGGTTTGCAGATCATAAGTTTCCAAATTATGTTTGCAGGTTGAGAAGAGCCCTTTATGGTTTGAAGCAAGCTCCAAGAGCTTGGAATTATAGACTTGTAAAGTATCTTAATGACCTTGGGTACCAAAGTTCAAAGGCAGATGCAAGTTTACTTATCAAAAGAACAGATGAAGGTATGATCTACATTTGTATATATGTAGATGACATTATAATTACAGGTACCTCAAATGAAGGAATCAAGGAGGTGAAGAAGTTACTTGAAAGAGAATTCAAGATAAGTGATCTAGGAAAATTGTCATATTTTCTTGGAATGGAAATCACTTATGCAGAGCATGGCATTTATGTATCACAAGAAAGGTATCTTTTGAATCTTCTAAAGAAGTTCAACATGGAGAATTGCAGAGAGGCATCTACACCATTAGAAGTCAATCACAAACTCAGTAGATATGATGGTGCAGAGTTCAAAGACATGAGGAAGTATCAATCTCTAGTTGGAAGTTTGATTTATGCAACTCTAACAAGGCCTGATCTTAGTTATGCAGTTGGTGTCCTTTCCCAATTCATGCATTGTCCAAAGGATCCACATTGGATTGCAGGTCAAAGAGTCCTTAGATATATCAAAGGGACTTTGAAAGAAGGATTGTATTATCCTTTTACATCAGATATAAGATTGAGAGCCTATAGTGATTCAGATTGGGCAGGAAGTCAAGATGACAGAAGGTCTACACATGGCTACATGATATACATTGGAGATAAGCTTGTGAGTTGGTGTTCAAAGAAAAAACACACAGTGGCCTTATCATCAACTGAAGCTGAATACAAAGGACTTGTGGAAGCAGCAAAGGAAGTCATATGGATGCAGACATTATTCAAAAGCTTGGGAATTGATCAAGGTATACCCATCATTCATGGAGATAACATGAGTTCATTATATCTTGCAGCAAATCCTGTGTTTCATGCAAGGACAAAGCACATAGAGATACAGTACCATTTTCTTAGAGAAAAAGGTAATGGAGAAAGAGATTGAAGTGGTGTACACTTCCACAAAAGATCAGATTGCAGATATTATGACAAAAAGCTTGGATGGAGTAAAGACAAGTAAGTTCAAGGAGATGGCAGGAATAAAAGAGAAGGAGATTATGTGAAGAAGTCAAATTATGCTAATTAGTGATTGAGGGGGAGCTGTTGGGGCTTCACTCACTAATTAGGCATTGATATATGAAGACATATGGAGACATATGATGGAGGAAAGAAGAAGTGAAGGAAAGACTTACAGAAAATCAAGCCTAAGTGAAGGGACAATTTCACTATTGTAAATTAGTGCAAAATTAGAGTCTAGATTTGTAATTGATCTTTAGAACTTACGAGTTCAAGTCTAGATGAATGTAAACCATAGGTATATAAGTTAATTTGAGTCAGAAACATGTATGAGAGAACTCAATTTTGTAGTTTGAGAGAGTAGAGAAAAGTCGTGTAATTTCTGAGAGAGATGGTGAGAGAAAACTTCTGAGTCTGATAGAGTTTTCCATGGCTGTGAGCAAAATTAGGCCAAGCCATTTTGTACACACCTTCTCTGATAATCAACACATGTTTGTGTAGAAGCATTGTGTCTAATTCCTATTGTACATTGAGTCTCAAGTCATTTCATATGACTATGAAAGTTAGTTGACAGTTACGACTTTTCTGGCGCACATTTGACTGATCTTCTGAAGGTCAGATCTCGAAGCATGGTGTAAAGTTTTTGGTAAGTGATAGCTCGTTTGAAAGCTATTATCCTCAACTACATTTGGTCAAAAGATCTTTGAGAAACGGGACGCGTACTCAGAGAAATCAGTTTAAGAGTGAAGGTATGTCAAATCGATGAAGTAAACTTTCAGTTTTCAGACATAGTGTAAAGATTGATACAAAATCAGAGGATTGTGAAGTTATTGCTTGAAAGTTTTGTTTGTTATGTGTTGCTTAACACTAGCAAGAACTTCTCTTAGCAAGTAATCAAAAGATTTGGCAAAGATTAAGCTAATACAGGTCAGATTGAAGGATTGAAGAAAAGGCGCAGATTTCTGTGAAGTGAAATTTGGATTTTCACTAAGTTTAGAGATGAAGACTTACAATGTGAGTATTGCTAAGCTAATGATGGTTATGGAGGTCTTCTAATACCACATTAGTTTAGTTCTTGTGGTGTTTCACACACCAACATTATCCAATGGTATTTCCGGCACTGTTCTATGAGATCCTACCTGGGAACGCGATTTCGCTATGTCTGGAACTTGTTTGGCTACGTGTTTCCACACTTCTGGCTTAACTTTGAGTAGCTCTTCTAAAGTGAGATTGCACTGCACTTTAGTGTTCTTTACTACCTCTGTATTCCTAGGTATGACTGAGTCTTCGTTTCTTACCATGACCATGGGTGCTCTCATACAAGTAGACTTGGCTTCCCATGGGCCTGTGAAATGGGGTAATTCCTGTAGGGAGTTAGACTCGAAGTCTAACCTCTCTTGATTTTGTGCACTCTCCTGCTCTCCATAAATGGAAGGAATATCTTGAGGGAATTGATCATGTGTGTCATTCACAAGTTCAATGGGAGGAGGGGCTTCACTTTCATTAGCCCATTTGTCTTCTTGAATCTCTCATAGGAATTCTGGAGTGAACTTATTCATAGAAGAGGAGGTGTCTGGTTCAGTGGAATTGGGCACATAAGCTTCCTGTGGGGGACGGCTTATGTTTTTGCTTGCCTCATCTCTTTCTTAATTTTTTTCTTCCTTGGCAGATCTTGCAATTATGCTCTCTAACTTCTCTAGGAGTCCATCCAAGTGCAATTGTGTCTTAGCTGAGCCTGAGTGGTTGAAAAGGCAACTGGCTTCAAACATGGTCTGAGCCAATGCGACCATTTTCGCACACAGCTTGGTTCTCTCTAGCTCTAGGTCAGCTCTAGGGTAACATTTCTCATGATCTGTTACATTGGGCCCTTCTTGGATTCTGGCCTGATATGCTTTAAGCATCATGTCTAGATCTTCAGGAGTGGGATCGGCTAGGACTGATCCTACTCTGGGTGGTGGGTGGGTTAAGGGTGGTGTATGGAAAGTTTGGGGAATAGAAGAAGATGGATTGGAGGGTAAAGGGAAAGGTGGTGGAGGGGTGGTGTGAAAGTGGTTTTGAGATGCGAGTTCACTTATCTTTGCTTTGGTTTCTCTCAAGCTTTCTTCAAGTTCGCTCATTTTCTGTGACCATTGTCTTTTCATTCTCTCCCGGCTATCTCTCCATGCTCTTGTCCTTTTCTTGGTTATACTCTCTGTCTCACTAACCTCTGCCCTACTCCTTAAGTTTGCTGCAAGGCTTGGGCTCTAATGACCACATGCACTGGGGCTGTGGAAGTTATACTTCCCTTAGAGTCTACCACTAACCCAATGACGTTGATAGGAGTGATTTTAGGCATGTTATTAGGGTTCTTTGGGCAATCTCGTAGGAGATGCTCTTTTCCGCAGTCTTGATAGAAACCCTGAATTGTCACTGGTTGGGGTTGTGTAGGGGCAGGCAGTGGACAATCACGTATAACGTGATCTCCCTTACATCTGAAGCATGGTCCTCTAGGAAATGGGGGTCGTACCTGCCTAGGTTGAGGTCTAGAGTTGGGGTTTGTGTACATGACATTAGCATACTCAGGCTCCCCACCATTTTCACTTGGGTCCTCATAATAGTATGACTCGTTATACTCGGGTGACTGCATGTAGTAAGCCTGTGGGCTATCAATATGTGTGGAGTCAAAACTATGGTCACTTGGATCACTGTCTGATATCATTTGATGTGGATTGACCAGATGTGAGGCTACTAGAGCTATTCGAATCCTTATAGATTTTTGATAGTTCTAACTCCTCACCTAGATTATCCTCAATGTCTATGCACATGCGCACGCACTCTTCTATAGTTCTGGGGTCCTTCAAATACACATATGACCTGAGCTTGGTGCTCAACAATCCATCTAAGAACAAAGCCACTTGCTTGGCTGGTGTGGGTAGCTCAGGCATCAGGCACCTCTCTAGGTATTGCCTAAACCGTCTTCCTGCTAGTCTGACCGTCTCTTGAGGTGTTTGCTTGAAGCTATGAATTAGTGAGGAAGTGTTGTGCCTTATGCCACTCTTAGAAAACTCAATGATAAATGCATCTAGGAGCTAGTCTATGTTTCTGAAATGCCTCTCGTTCAGTGGTTGAAACCACGTCAGGACCTATTCAGCTTTCAAGACTTGCCTAAATTCTGCCACATGGTCATAAGGGTCTCTAGTGCCATCGAAGTAATTCTTCATGGACTTCACCAGTTGAGTTGGCCTCAGGGTCCTAGTGTGTTCTCTCGGCCTTGGCAAAGGAAAATCATCAGCATTTCTTTGGTTCCTTGGGTCTCTAAATCTCTCAGTTTCTTCTCTATCCGTCCCAGTTCTCCTTCTTTCTCTTCCTTGGGGGTTGACAAAGCTTACTTCAGGTCTATCTCTACTTCTATCTCCTTGAGCTCCATGAGCCTCGGAGGTGCCAGCTCCTTGGTGACTGTAGGACATATTGGACCGTGGTTGGGGAAAAACAAATTCACCCTTCCATGTGTAGGCATGTCTGCAATGCTCGGTGACCACGAAGATCCTCTCTGATGTATTGTCTAGGTAGGGTACTTTGCCTGGGCTATCAGGGTCTTTAAACTCATAGATTGTGAGAGCACTGCTGGGCAGGTTTATACCTCCAAAAAGCCTCATCAGTTTCTCGGTTTAAAAGCAAATCTATGCTTTTATTATCCTGTGGAATCCACTCTGGATTCATGATTCTGATCAAGACGGATTTACCATGGGGAGTTCTTGGCTCTCTCTCTAAATTCCCTTGCTCTATATCACCCATGTCGATCTCCGCAATCATATTTCCAAACTCATCTGTTCTATCAGGAAGAGTGGTGACTACATATATAGTCCCCTCTTTATCTAGGTATGCTCCATTCTCAAACTTGACTACCGAGTGTTCTAGTCCATGGGGTTGATCGGGGTTCTTAATCTGGACCACAGATCTTCTCAGGCCGTCTTCGTAGATGCGAGCACCTAGACGATTAGTCCTGATGTATCCCAATTGAGTCTTGTAAGGTCCTTCTGGCTTTTCTAGATAGGCCACCCCTGAACTACCTATAGGTCTCTCCATGTTATAGGACATCTCAGAATCACTTGTTTCTTATCGGGGAGTGTATGGGTAATCACTCAACTGCTGGGCCCAAGACCTAGCAGTGTGATTGACACTAGCTTCAGAAGATCTGAGGCTTTGTCTGTCTCGGCCTAAGTGTCTGCCTGACCTAAGGTTCATATGCCTGGTTTCTCTACCCCCTTGGTCCCAAGTACACCCTCGTTGCAGGTGAATTTGTACCAATCACTTTGTTCATTTTAGTTGATCAATATGTTAAGCACTTGTTCAAAATCACGTCGTCGGGAATATTTAAGTGAAGTTCGCACTTGATAAGTGATCGATTCGAGTTTACTTTTGTTCCTTAGGGTTTTGGCACTTAAGACTTACTTAATGCTTGCACTTAGTTGATTAGTTCTCTTGGACTTGATTCGTGCCTAACGTTGCCCTAATTAATTACCACACTTAAGTCGTACTTAGCCTAGGCTAGGAATTGACAAAGGGGGGTTGAGAGAACTTCCAACCTCAATCCTCTGGTTGCTCAGACTGCTGCAAAAGCCCAGGAAGCCTTCTCCCAAGCTTGGTACACACCCTTGCTAGCTTGCTTTGAATTGCCTTGCTTGCACACAATGTTCCTGCAAAAATTCACAAGTTAATGTAGCTCCTTTACCACAATGTATTGAAAGACACACATCAACAATTACTGCCCCCCCCCCTTGAAGTAACTCACTCCACCCCCAAAACCTTATGACCATCAATCGGAGTTCGTATGGTGAAGTTATGACCAATCAGACACTTAGGGGTCAAAACAGGCTCTTAGGGCTCAGGAAATTCCTCCCTGGTTTCTAGGTCTTTTGCCCACTCCTAAGGCTCTAATGTTATCTCAATGTGTCCAAAATTAAGCCCAAATATACCTCAATTCACTCAATTAATTCACTCTAAAATTTCATGCGTTAAGCCCATGTATCGCGATAGGTCGGTTCGAGGTGTCACGATAGGTGGAGGTGTCGCGATAGGTGGAGGTGTCGCAATAGGTGGAGGTGTCGCGATACTTGGGAGTGTCGCGATAGGTTGAGGTGTCGCGATACTTGGGAGTGTCGCGATAGGTGGAGGTGTCGTGATACTTGGGAGTGTCGTGATAGGTCGAGGTGTCGCAATACTTGGGAGTGTCACGATAGGTCGAGGTATCGCGATACTTGGGAGTGTCGCGATAGGTCGAGGTGTCGCGATACTTGGGAGTGTCGCGATACCTGGGAGTGTCGCGATACTTGGGAGTGTCGCGATACCTGGGAGTGTCGCGATACTTGGGAGTGTCGCGATACCTGGGAGTGTCGCGATAGGTCGAGGTGTCGCGATACTTGGGAGTGTTGCGATACCTGGGAGTGTCGCGATAGGTCGAGGTGTCGCGATACTTGGGAGTGTCGCGATACCTAGGAGTGTCGCGATAGGTCGGGATATGGTGAATTTTTTTGTTCTGTCTAGTGATCCTAGGAGCTCTAGGGCTGCGTAGTATCGTGGTGCACTCAGAATCGTGATTGGGGCAACTTTTTGGTGTGTCGCGATAGCTCGAGCTCGATGCCTCGGGGCTTGCGCAGAGAGATTCCGTACCTCCTGAGCTTGCTGGAGATGATGATGGAGCTGAAACCTGCAAGAAACATGCAAAAACATACACAAACAAGGACACACACTCGCTCTCTCTCAAACTCGCACAAAGCAAATGAGGGAAATGATTTGGAAGTGGGAATATAAGGTGGTGAAGGAGATGAAGATGGAGATGAAGATGGAGATGGAGATGGAGATGGAGATGGAGATGGAGAAAAATAAAAAATTTACCTACTACTTACCATTCCAACGCGTCCTCTCTACGTCTTACCATCACACGCTCGTCCTCAAAGCTCCAATCCTTGGCAACGGTGCCAAAATTTGGTGTAGCTTAGTGATGAGTAGCACCTCTTTTAATGTCAATCCGGGAAGACATGAGGATGGTATGAAGACCTCGAGCAAGTGAAGGCACAAATGTGTGAGTGAGAAGCACACCAACATGCACACACATACACACACACGCGCACACACAGCAAGAACAAAGAGAGTAGGACGATGGAACCACTTCTATTACCAACAAGTTCTCATACAAGCTCAAAACTACAAGAAGCTAGCCCAAAAATGAGCTCTCTAGCTCTATTTATAGTTTTTGAGTAGCTTTGGCCCTGTCCAGACCTAGTGTCCGACCTAGTTAAATATTAGGTTCCAGGGCTTATTCGAGGGCTCAAACGAGATCTAAAAAATATGAAAATTGGCAGGCAACTACTTCTAAGGCTCCTCAAGCTCTGTTATCTCTCTTTGGTCCAAGGGAAAGTGCAAACACTCAATGATATTTTGCCCAACCCTTCTGTTACTATGTCACTTTTGGTCCTCGTGAGTCCACAATTGCACGCCAATGAAACCTTGGAGAAGATGGAAACATACGTGCATGGATAAGCATCTAACCCTAGTGATTCCGTCTAACAACCTCTCTCTCTCTCTCTCTCTCTCTCTTTCACCCACTCTCGTATTCTTTTCACACATCCACATATCCCAACTATACACCCACATGCTCACTTATGCACTTGCACATACATTCTTACACACTAGTGTACATTCATGCCTACACACCTACTTTCCCCCTTTCTTTCTTTTCTACCTCTTTCCTTTTCCACTCACTTTTTTGTTTCACCCACTCCTCTTCACCACCCTCTTACTAATCCTAGACCCATGCCCATACACTTCCTTACTCTCAAACCCAAGCACGACTACACACACTTCCCCTCCCGTTCTTCACTCACACATGCAGCATGTGGTCATTTATAATGTACCAAGAAGTCACTAAGATAGTGCGTAAAGTCCTCCATCTTGGTAGGTGCCTAAGCCAGGACTCTTAATGGGAATGCGGACCCGAGTTAACAGAGTCAAACCACCTGTTACAGTACTGGATATTGGCAGTCATAAGATCTTATTATAATGCATCACAAGCTAAGGAGATGGTCACACAAAATTATTTATTTGCAAAGGCAAAGTGTACATGTGACATTCTTGTAGAGATCTTCAAGACGTAGACCCAACGAAATGCACCTATCCTCAGCTTCGGCAGCAACATGGCAGAATGTTATAGCAAATCTATACACAAGATAATCATGCATTCGAGTCACAAACAAGAACTTACGTCATCCGAAATCATCCCGCAATTTATACGAGCTCCTAGGTCGCATGTCCCTGCCTAATTACTACGTCACAAACAGCCCTACAGATTTCGAGTGTCATTGTGGAATTCCTAAAAAATTTGTCGCTCATCTACCGAGTCCCCCATATCCTTCGAAACTACTTATACATAACAGACAGTTCTTCTCCTGAATCGTTCAGCATGATAATGCAAGATGTCACAATTAATTAATAGATGCATCTATAATATGCCCACTGTTCCCCATTCATCGACAAAAGTACAACAATCCATTCACAATAGCCATGCTTGTTCAAAATCAACCAAACATTATCATAGGGATTCACCACCGAGCATATACGGTTGGCACCTAGAATTCGTGGAAAAAAAACTAGCTAGAATGCTAATACACAATGTTGATATATTTAGGTAGTGATGTGTGTGAACACTCTAGGACCGTCGGGGCACTTTTTTCCCTCTTTAGGAGGTTTTTTTCCCCCAGCTTGTATATACGCCTATTGCCCTAATGGGCTACTTATCTTTGTACATTCTCTAGTAATACATTCAGTCTTGTGTGTTGTGCTCCAAGCTTCTTCTTCTTCCTTGTGCTGTTCGCGTGCTTCCGCAGACGTCTAACTCCAACAATTGGTATCAGAGCAGGTCGTTGCTTCTTCTAGGGCGCCGTCGACACTCCTCCATTTGCAGTCTCAGATTTGCACAAAATTTGGTGAGCATACTCAGGGTGTTTCCGAGATCAAAACAGCTTCGCCTTGTGGTGCCGAAATCGCGATCTGAGCTCGTTTCGGCCTCCGAACGCACTATCGCAGTGCTTGTGCAGGCTATTTCGTCCTTTTGTGCCAAAGGTATATACCAGTTTCTGTTCGCCAGTTTAAGCGTCTCGAAGTCTGCTACAGGTCTAGCAGAACTCGTCTGGGCAGTTCTGTTCAACTTTTTGAGATACAGTCAATTTTCTGCATCAAGGTATTTTAGTCACCGGCCATGGCTGAAAGCAGTGATGTATTCCGTATGTTGGCTGTTGAGGATAAGTTGGATGGTACCAACTACCCATTATGGGCTTATATGATGCGACATGTACTGGTTGCAAAAGGATTGTGGAACATTGTGCAGGGTGTTGAAAGACGTCCTGTTACACCTGTAACGACAGGTACTGCAAATACAGGTGTTGGAGCTGATGAAGATGGTGTCGAAGATGATATTCCGCAGATTCCTGTTCGTGCTGCTGTTTCTGTTGCACCTACTGCAGAGCAGATTCGTTGGGATGGCAGAGATGCCCAGGCACATGCATTGATAGCTTTGTCTGTCAAACGTGCCATTATTCCTCACATTCGCTCTTGCAGAACAGCAAAGGATGCTTGGGATACACTTACCACTTTGTACCAGGCTAGGAATGAGGCTCGTGTTGCTTACCTCCGAAAACAGTTGGAGAGTGAGCACATGAATGAAGGTGATTCGATGGACAGTTTTCTTACAAAGATCAAAGACCTGAAGGAACAATTGATTTCTGCTGATGAGGTTATACCAGATAGCTCACTTGTGCAGACCGTTCTGAATGGCCTTCCTGATTCATATCAGAGTTTTGCCTCTACTCTTCGATTGATGATGAAAGGCAATCCGAATGCCTTATCATTTGAGGAATTAGTCTCTGTTCTGTTGCAGGAAGATCAGTCCAGGCAGAATAGGTCCATTATGCGTGTTGCAGATCAAGCTTTCCTGGCTAGTCAGAAGGGCAAAGGAAAATGGAGCTCTTCTACTAGTAAGCAGAAATCTGCAAATGCTGCACAATCGAAGAACCAAGATAAAGATGAGAAGAAATCAGAAAAGCAGAAATTGTTCTGCAAGTACTGTAAAGGAAATGATCATATTATAAAGAACTGTCCAAAACTGGCTGCTAAAGAGGCAAAGAAGAAAGAGGCTGGAATGGTTGTTGCAGAGGCCTCTACACCAAAAACAGAGTCTGCAAATCTTGTGCAGGAAGAAGAATGGGCGTTTACTATTGTCTGCAGTTTTGACCCATCTTCTCATGATCAGTGCATGTCTGCAGTAGACTCAGATGTTTGGTACTTTGACAGTGAGGCAACCAAACATATTACCTCGCAGCGCAGTTTCTTCTCTTGACTCGAGCCTTCCCCTACAAGGAATACTATCACATGCGCCAATAACTCCTCTTATCCTATTAAGGGAGTTGGTAAGATCATTCTGACTACTGTTGATGGTAGTTCTTTCACTTTGTCAGATGCTTTATTTGTGCCAGGGATCAAAAAGAACCTGTTATCAGTTTCTGCATTAGCCAAGATTGGCTTGGTTGTGAAATTCGTTGATGACAGGTGTACAGTCCATGATCTCTCAAATGGCGATGTGATTATTGCTTCTGGCATTTTATGTCGTGGGCTGTATAAGCTCATAGACTATGAAAAATCTGTGAATGATTCGGCATGTGCAGTTCATGATTCTCAGGCTATGTCAGATGCAAAGCTTTGGCATGCACGCTTTGGTCATCTGAATTTTGCTAGTTTGTTACGCCTGCATAAATCTGAAATGGTGTCCTCTTTGCCCAAACTTGAGGCACCTGGAAAACATGTTTGTGAAGGCTGTATTTTGGGCAAAATGCAGCGTTCTTCCTTTCCAAAAGATGGTTCAGTTCGGGCTATGCAGAAATTGCAGCTTGTACATAGTGATGTCTGTGGTCCTATGCAAACACCCTCTTTTGGAAATTACCTTTACTTCGTGACTTTCATTGATGATTTTTCCAGGCATGCATGGGTATATCCACTCAAAGCAAAGTCCGAAGTGTTCACGTGCTTCAAACAGTTTTTGGTTTTGGCTGAAAATCTGTCAGCATGTAAAATGGGCACCCTCCGTTCTGATCGAGGGGGGGAATATATGTCTTCAGATTTTAATGCATTTCTGGCTGAACGTGGGATAAAACACCAGTGTACAGTGCCGTATACACCTCAACAGAATGGAGTTGCTGAACGAAAGAACACGTCACTCATGGAGATGGCAAGGTGCATGGTCAAAAGTCAGGCTTTACCACATAGTTTCTCGCTTGAGGCTGTCATGTGTGCAGCATATGTACTGAACAGGTGTCCCACGAAAGCGTTGCAGTCTATCACTCCATATGAGGCTTGGCATGACCGCAAGCCATCTGTTGCTCATCTGTGTGTTTTTGGTTGTTTGGCATATGCATTAGTGCCTGAACAACATCGCAGAAAATTGGATGATAAGGCAGTAAAATGTATTTTTGTTGGGTACAGTTCTGAAAGTAAAGGCTATCGTCTGTATCATCCACAGACTAAACGCATTCTGGTTAGCCGTGATGTTGTCTTTGTGGAAGATGCTATTCAGCCATTGCTTTCATGTACTAAGGAGACATCTGTTAGCTCCAAAGACATGTATGATACTTTGATGCCTCTTTTTACAGGTGGACAGGCTAGCGCTGGTCCTAATGAGGCAACTTCTCACCTTTGCAGGTTTCATATGATGATGCAGATCATTCCATTTCTGATGCAGATTTACATGATGCACTTGTTGATGAGAGAGCTGATATTGAACAGGGAAAAACTATGCCAAAATGGCTGGTGTAGACTTTGCGTGACAGCAAATTAGATGCCCCTTTGTCATATCGTACTCGTTCAGGCTCTCATAGTACCTCCTTTGCATCAGATTGCTATGCTATGGCTGCATCTAGTCTCTGTGATGAGAATGAGCCTGTTTCTTTTGATGAAGCACAAAATTCAGAAAATTGGATGGCTGCTATGCAATCTGAATATGATGCTATAATGAAGAATGGTACATGGTCTTTATGTGACTTGCCTCCTGGCAAGAAGGCCATTGGCACTAAGTGGGTATACAAGCTGAAGCGTAAACCGGATGGTACAGTTGATAGGTATAAGGCTAGGCTTGTTGCAAAGGGTTATGCGCAAGAAAGAGGCATTGATTTTGATGAGACCTTTGCACCTACATGCCGTATGACTACTGTTCGGAGCATTTGTGCACTTGCAGCCCATCATGGTTGGAATGTACATCAGTTGGACATTAAAACAGCATTTCTGAATGGTGACTTGCATGAAGAAGTGTATGTTTTTCAGCCCCGTGGCTTTGTGCAGAAAGGGCATGAAAACCAGGTGTGCAGGTTAAAGAAGGCGTTATATGGTTTAAAGCAAGCACCACGTGCTTCGTATGAGAAAATACATGCCTATCTGATTGCACATGGTTTTGAGAACAGTCCAACTGAAAGCACCTTATATGTTAAGCGTGCTAATGATGTGCTTTTGATCATTGTTGTCTATGTAGACGACATGCTGCTCACTGGTCCTCTTGAGAAGCATATTGCTGATTTCAAGACTGATTTGCATGCCTCATTTGAGATGTCTGATTTGGGGCATTTGCATCACTATTTGGGCATTCAGTTTATGCAAGTTGATGGTGGAATGGCTTTGTGTCAAACGAAATATATTGACACATTATTGCAGCGTTTTGGCCTTGAAGAGTGTAAGCCTATTGCCACTCCTATGGAGACAGGTTTACGATTGAGTCTTCATGATGCTGGAGATGCATTTGATGCTGTTCTCTATCAGCAGGCTGTTGGATGCTTGATTTACTTATGCATTACTCGGCCAGATATTCAGTTTGTTGTCTCACAGATGAGCAGGTTTATGCATTGCCCAGGAGTCACGCATTGGAAAGCGGTTAAGCGCATCTTTCGCTACTTGAGTGGTACTCGGCTACTTGGGTTGTTTTATCCCAAGGGGGGATCACTACCGCCAGATTTGCATGCTTTTTCTGACTCAGATTGGGCTGGTTGCTATGACACTCGTGTGTCCACCAGTGGTTTTTGCTTCATGCTTGGTAGCTCATGTATATCTTGGTTGAGCAAGAAGCAGCCTACTGTGGCCACTTCCAGTTGTGAGGCTGAGTATAGGGCAGCTTTCACAGCGACTGTTGAGTGTGTGTGGCTCAGACGCCTTATGGCTGATTTGGGTGTTGGCCAGTCTTCTGCCACCACCATCTTCACTGACAGTCAGAGCGCATTGGCAGTTGCGAGGAACCCTGTGTTCCATGCTCGCACTAAGCACATTGAGGTGCATTATCACTATGTCAGGGAGAGGTTCTCTGCTGAGGAGATCAGCTTGGCATATGTGCCCACGCAGGAGAACATTGCAGACCTTTTCACGAAGGCTCTGCCTAGGGAGAAGTTTGAAGCTTTCCGCAAAGCTTTGGGCTTACTTCCTTTTGTGGAGTGATTTCCACATAGCTCGGCACTTCCTTATACATGAGTGCCATCTCCTTGTTCACCGCATCACTCCCAGGGGGGATTTGTTGATATATTTAGGTAGTGATGTGTGTGAACACTCTAGGACCGCCGGGGCACTTTTTTCCCTCTTTAGGAGGTTTTTTTCCCCCGGCTTGTATATACGCCTATTGCCCTAATGGGCTACTTATCTTTGTACATTCTCTAGTAATACATTCAGTCTTGTGTGTTGTGCTCCAAGCTTCTTCTTCTTCTTCCTTGTTCTATTCGCGTGCTTCCGCAGACGTCTAACTCCAACACACAAAAGATCATCTCCTCACCACGCACCGAATTCACATGAGGTTGATAGACATCATTGCTATTTCGCGCGAGTTAAGAGAGAGGAAAAGACATGGGTTGGATTAAGGTTGAAGACATAACTATGACTTTCTGTGACCTCATGGAGTGTTCCACTGTGCTGTAAAACGATTGCAGACGAATATTCATAATCTAACTGCCAAAATCCAATAGACAGTAAATACACTAATGGTTGACGCAAATGTTATAGTTCTTACCAAAAGTGTTTGGTCATGCGATCACAGTCCAACTCTTGTCATCCATCAGCGTTGTCCTGAAGTCTTCACATAGACTTTAGAGTTGATGTGCATTCTGCTTCCACATTCCAGGAGGAGACAATCAACGTCTTTCCTTTTTCTACATCCTTTCATGGTCCGCCAGAGCTTTTCCGTCACCTCTTCATTGAGTAGGTCTGGTTAGCCTTGCTGTCCAGGCGTCCGCACACCCAGCAGCTCCTCTCCTTCGACGATGATCCCCATCTTCTGCTCTATGGCGTCCTCCTTGGCACCCCCCTTCAATCCTCATATCACCACCCCGTCGAGATACCTGCTAATGACCGGAAGCCTCCCCAGCATGCGGAAGAAGAACCAGAACAAGCCTCCCCTCCATGCAATCTCTTCTGCCCTGCTCAAGATGCCCTCGTCCTCGCACAAAAAGCGAAGAAGAATGGAGAGAGAGAGCGAGCCCCCTTTTGCTGCCGTTCCCCCTAAAGGCTCTCATCCCCCTCCAGAGAAAAAATAGACCACACTACTCTTGTAACAAAAAAGAAAAACAAAAGTAACTTCCTCCCTTCTGCACACAAAACGGATGCGGCCCCATTGTCTGACAATTAAAATGGACAACCCTTTCCCCCTTGTTTTTCATAAAACTCCAATGCCTACCTTCCAAAGTAGTTATTTCCCATGCATATTCCTGTGCTAATATACACCTTACATCTTTGCATACTCCAAACCTTCGGTATTTTTGCTGCCAATAAAATGGGAACAATTCTAGCATGCCAGTCATTGGCTACAAATATACATTTCTCTCCATAAGTGTAGCCTCCAAGGGGTAATACTAGAAGTGCTTCACATGCAGCATGGCACGGTAATGTGAATCGGAACTGGTTATCATTAAAAGCTCCTCTTGTGTCACCAAGGGGTTCCCAGGCCTATGATAAGATGGATGATCAACAAAAACCCAGTCAACCCCTGCTCTGAACTCATGAAAATATGCCACCTCATGTTCTGCTTCAAATCATCCAATTTTAATGCGACATTGCATGCCGAAAGCTCTTGCAAACTTGGCATCAGTAATTCCATTCAAATGCACCGTAGGAGGGGCTCTACACACTGAAGATGGCGCATCCGAAAAATTAGCATCAAGCAGCATCATCTCCAATCTTCTATGACAGCCCCCTTTTTTGACCAAGAAGTTGTCGTGTTACCTCCAAATACTTCTCATCAATAATCAAATCCACTCTTCAAGTACCTGAAATCAAACATATTTTCTTGCCAAATAGAACCGCATTAGTGCATAAAAACCAACCATTTTGTGAGCTAACATACTCCCCTCTTCTTAATTGCGGAGTCGTCCTCGACGAGCCACTCCTGCTACAATACAATCCAAACAGCTATAACCATATCAGTTTATAGAATATGCAAAAAGACACAATATATAGAGAGCACGAACACAGATTTCATAGATGTTACAAAATCTAATCGAACTTAAAGTCTGTGGTTGACAAGAACATTATATGTTTTATTAAAGAACATATACAAAAGTGTATAGTGGACATTTGACCTTCCACATGGACACTAATGGTAATAGTTATTGATTCAACCACTGCTTATTTTTCTTCAAGTCCAAATTCAAATTTTTTTTGTAATAGTGTTGTTGGTCTATATTCAAAACTCTAGTCTTGTAATGATTTTATTCCTATAGTATTACCAAAAATCAATGCAAAACAAAATGAAAAAGACATAGTCCATCGTTTGACAGGGCCCTCAATATATTTTCATATGCATATTATTTTCCTCCTACTCAATAGCCAAATCTTGTACAAGAGACTTGGTCAATGAAATCAAGTTTTTGTTCAAGTCCATAATCTTGACTTGAAAACTCTAGATCCCCCCTCATCCAAGAAAGCAGAGCATCATAATCTTTATTAGGAATATTAACCATGATATTTGGACCTTAGTCCCCTTTTTATTCTATGTGAAGTTAAATCTTGTTCTCCTTGCAAAAAAACCCATAGCCTATTTTTCATCAATTTTGGAGAGCGTGCATGTTTAAGTCATGTTCTCCCAAACAAAAAAGGAAAATACCTAGTTTTGGGAAAGAAGATTAATTAGAAAACCCTTGATATTTTAGGATGCTTTTATGGACATGTGAATTAATTTTAGTAGATCATTTATAGATCTTGGATCTATTTGCATGAGATCAATCCAAATTCCTCTTTTGTAGTTATTTCAAATAAAATCTTTCATGCATGTGGATTGATTGCAAATTGGTTATGTTTCTTGTATGCTCCTTCAATATCTTGCATGGCCTTAGGTGATGGTATGGCATTGAATTTCTTCATCCTTTTGGTCTCTTCTTCCACGTTTTCCACTCATTTTGACATGGTTACTATTGGTTCTTATCTCAATGACATTACTATAACTAAATTGGGAGAACTTCTCTTGATGGTGTTGGAGCATCACTCCATGAGACTTTTGGAAATCATGAGAATAGTGGTCCCTAGCTTTAGGGCAAGGTCCATATGGGGGAGAGCTATTTTATACAATACTTGCTCAATCAAAAGATAGCACCAAATTCCAAAGGAAGGGTACGGGAACAAGGATTTATGAATGCAGGATACACTACTAAACATGCATTTACGTTCCTTATTACAAACTTCAAAGAATAGGCTCTCCAAACATTAACATTGCACATTACTCAAAGACTTTGAATACACAGACCATCTTCATAGACAAAGGGATTCGGAAATACAAAATTATCACTTGATTAATAAGATGTTTGGCTTACACTTCCATCAATTACATCAAGCTAGATAAATAGTGTGCATATACATTCAAAGTACAAAGCATCATCTGCCAAAATTTCTAGAATTCACCGCTCCGAACTATTGGGAAGATTGGATGGATACTCCAAGAGATTGAGTAGGTACTACCAAAACCTGCTTTGTACCAGCCCTCTTTTGCTTCAGACTTGATAAGTGGACCTTCTTAGCTTTCCAATGACACCATAAGATGGCCTATGTACTTTGGAAATAATGTGTGCAATGATTGAACCAAAACAGATAACTTTGAAACTCACAATCTCAAGAAAACCTTCTATTTATGTCTTGACACCTGCTAGAACTTTTGCTCAGTATGACCAGCACAGTAGGAATTGGAAAAAATCCTTTTAGGGGTATTTAATTAGCTTATCAAGATAACTATTCCAAGTGGAATGATGTAAAAAGATAAACTATGCTAAGAGAAATCAATTTAGCAAATGAAGCTATACCCCCGATTTTTTAGGACTGTAGCAGACATTGACCAGTGATCACCTCGATGCAAATTTCTGTGAAATGGCTGAATAGAATCTCTTCAAACTTTGAAAGTATGTAGATAACTTTGAGCTGATTCCAACAAGCTTTGAATCACTGAATTTGATCGTGAAATGATTGAGATATGCATTTCACAAGTTGACAAACTTTTGAGAAGTATGACAGAGAACTCAGAAATGAACTATGAGAAAGTATGTATTAATGAACACTTGTATACAAATCCATTGGCATGAATGTCATTGCCTAATGGTGTAGATAGGTGTGGGCTAGAGTTTAGGCCTCACACACACTCAGAATCAGTAATGAGAAGCTCGGGAGTGATGAGTTCTACCCGCGACTTTTCCATGACCATTTTTATAAGGAATGAGTAAAAATTTGAATTCAAATTCAAACTTTTGGCTCCCCATGATCAATCTCCTATATCCTAGGAGATATTCCTTCAATCAAAGAGCTAACTTTTTCCACGAATCCTTTTGGTAGGTGATTACAAAAGATTCCAAGTCAATTTGACTTTTACAAGGAGATAAAGTGGTAATTAACCACTAGCAATGGCTCCTATGTTTCTTCACATATGTAGGGTCTTCAAGATATCTTTCAAGACAAATGTGTAGGCTTGTGATTTACACCAACAGCTCCCCCTCAAGCCAAACATTTTGTCTTGGTCTTGATCTTCAATCTTCATGTATATCCTGCAATCCAATCATTGCTTTGAACCTGCAAAGTTTGGTTCCATCCAAAGCTTTAGTTAACAAATCTACACACTACATGTTGGTTGATACATAGGTTAGTTGAATGTCTTTGCTTATCAACTTCTCTCTCACATAATAGTAATGGACCTCTATATGTTTGGTCCTAGCATGATAGATAGGATTAGCTACAAGGTGAAGAGAACTTGTATTATCTCCAAAGATAATTGGTGACCTAGTATATAAACCCAATTCTGTATACAAAAGCTTGATCCATATGGCTTCTTGTGTGGCATTAGCCAGCCCTCTATACTCTGCTTCTGTAGAAGACAATGCAACAGTTGGTTGCTTCTTTGCAGACCAAGATATTGGCTTATCACCTGCAAAAGAAATATATCCAGAAGTGCTCCTCCTATGAGAGTTGTAAGATCTGGAATTTGCATGTCCATGTAAAGGTCAATGGCAGTGGTGAAGCTTTCCCATTTGTCATCAGCCTTGATCCCATTGATCACTTGCCTTACAATCTGCTCTTCTTCAATTTCTTCTCCTATGCTTGCTAACTGATTTGCTACATCTTTAATCTTGGTCACAAATTCTGAAACAACTTGCTTAGGTTGCTTCCTTAATGTTGTGAATTCAATCCACAACTGATTTTTCCTAGCCCTTGTGTTGGAGGAAAAATAAGATGACAAGGTTTCCCAAGTCTCTTGGGATGTCTTACAATTTCTAATATGTGGCAAAAGAAAATCAGAGATGGAGTTGAGTAAATACGACCTTGCCAATGCATCCTTAGCACACCATGTGTTGAGCTTTTCATGTTCTTCCTTTGTTGGAAATCCTCTTGTTTTGAATGAGGGCAATTCCTCATCTCCTGAGATGTATCCATAGAGACTCCTTCCTTGTAAGTAGGTCTTCATCCTTAGAGACCATGCTTGATAGTTGTTCATGTCCAGTTTATCAATAAATGAAGGAAAACCATCTCCCATTTTACCTTAGTTTGCTATGATACCACTGTTGGGAAGATGGATGGACACTCCAAGAGATTGAGTAGGTACTGCCAAAACCTGCTTTGTACCAGCCCTCTTTTGCTTCAGACTTGATAAGTGGACCTTCTTAGCTTTCCAATGACACCATAAGATGGCCTATGTACTTTGCAAATAATGTGTGCAATGATTGAACCAAAACAGATAACTTTGAAACTCACAATCTCAAGAAAACCTTCTATTTATGTCTTGACACCTGCTGGATCTTTTGCTCAGTATGACCAGCACAGTTGGAATTGGAACAATTCCTTTTAGGGGTATTTAATTAGCTTATCAAGCTAACTATTCCAAGTGGAATGATGTAAAAAGATAAACTATGCTAAGAGAAATCAATTTAGCAAATGAAGCTATACCCCCGATTTTTTAGGACTGTAGCAGACATTGACCAGTGATCACCTCGATGCAAACTCCTGTGAAATGGCTGAATAGAATCTCTTCAAACTTTGATAGTATGTAGAAAACTTTGGGCTGAATCCAACAAGCTTTGAATCACTGAATTTGATGGAGAAATGACTGAGACATGCACTTCACAAGTTGACATACTTTTGAGAAGTATGATAGAGAACTCAAAAATGAGCTATGAGAAAGTATGTATTAATGAACACTTGTATACAAATCCATTGGCATGAATGTCATTTCCTAATGGTGTAGATAGGTGTGTGCTAGAGTGTAGGCCTCACACACACTCAGAATCAGTAATGAGAAGCTCGGGAGTGATGACTTCTACCTGCAACTTTTCCATGACCATTTTTATAGGGAATGAGTAAAAATTTGAATTCAAATTCAAACTTTTGGCTCCCTATGATCAAGCTCCTATATCCTAGGAGATATTCCTTCAATCAAAGAGCTAACTTTTTCCACGAATCCTTTTGGTAGGTGATTACAAAAGATTCCAAGTCAATTTGACTTTTACAAGGAGATAAAGTGGTAATTAACCACTAGCAATGGTTCCTATGTTTCTTCACATATGTAGGGTCTTCAAGATATCTTTCAAGCCAAATGTGTAGGCTTGTGATTTACACCAACACGAACAAACTTCTTCTGAACTCTACACCTCACCGCAACTGTTGCTCTAGCACAATGGTGAGAACCACGTTAAGAAGCTCCACCTCCTTAATGTCAATCCGCGGAAGAGATAGGAGTGATATGAAGATCGTGAATGTGAGATGAAGTGAGAGTGAAGGTGAGAAGCATAGAGATGCACACACACATACACACACACTACGAAGAGACAAGCAAGACACAATGGAAGGTGAGAAATCAACTTTATTACTCAAGAACACTCTTACAAGCTCAAAATAGCTCTAAGCTCTTCTCTACTCACACAAGCTAACCCCAAAAATGAGCTCTCTAGCTCTTTTTATAGATTCTAGACTAGTTTTGACCGATGTCACATCTAGTGACCGGCATAGTTAAAAAATAGGTCCTAAGTGCTATTTGAAGGGGTAAACGGTGTCTAAAAATAACCAAAATTGATACGCTCATTCTACTTAAGCTCCTCAAGCTCGAGGACTCCTCGGCTTGCACAAAATGGGGCTATGGATTACAAAAAGGGGTTTTTTTATGTTACATATGTTACAATAGTGATGAAAATCACTGTTGGAGGTTTTGAAGAATATTTATAAAACATAATCTTTGAAAAACTTGATTCGACTGGCTCCCTGCTCTGCCTTTACATGCTTTCGCGTCTTCTGTGCCTCTGGCTACTGCCAACACCCCCCTCCCTCTCGCTTCTGTCGTCCTCGACAGAACCTTGTTGTGCGGTCAGTCGGATGTAATTTTGGAGTAGTTCCTGAGCGAGGGTGTGTTTTAATATTCGAATGCCTCGGGCCAAATCTGCCTCGAGTTTCTCCCAATCAATTGGTTGCGGTTCATCGGGTGGTGGGAGTCGATAGTGCATGGAATATACCAGCTGTTCACAGGCAAATAATTGCAAGAGGTGTGTAGGCCTGCTGATGAACACTTCCGAATGGTATTCCCAGAAACCGGTTGTGAACATTTCTTCGAAGGTTTGCTTGTAGCACGCCGGTAAATATTTGGTTCTGCAGTGCCAGGCATAACACACCCGTAGCGATGGCGTTGTACTCATATCATATGCAAGATCTAGATTGCCATGCTCGAAGCCCGGGGTGTTTACATGAGGTGCCTTGACGCGTCTGAAGACTTTAAAAACCATCTGCATCATGTCAAAGATTTTGACAGTCATGTGCGCTGCTATATCGTCCATGTGTTTCAAGCAAGGGAGCCAGTGACGAATCGTGGCCATCATGTATCCCACTGTCGGTAGTTCTATGGGTGGCTTGAAATATGGGTAATTTAACCAATCCTGGCACTGCTTGTTGTTTTGTACTTTAATAGCAAATGTTGTCCAGGAGCGGCGACGTGGCACTGGTCCCCAACATGGGTTGTATTTCAAATGTAGTGGTGCCTTTACCCAAGTACTCATCATCTCAGGATATTCTTGTAAAAGATCTTTACGCCACTCTGGTTGATAAATCTCGCCTTGTTGCGCATCCAGTGGCAAATCATCAGGCTCAAACTGAGTAGCGTGAGATGGTTTCTTGCCTGTTTCTTTCTCTATGGCCAACTGATACTCGGCCATTAGCATAAAATACGGTTTGTACTGTAGCTCATGCCCTGATATGTATCTGCGAGGGGCCAAGTGAGCGAAGTAGGGCGACTATAAAATTCTTTCCTCAATCATTGCCATTGCGTGCAGCTGCGCCTCTACTGGTGTTGAGTGGGTGGTTCCAAGCTCTTCAACTGTCTTCATCTATGTGGGGGTTGGAAGCTCATAAGTCATCTGGCCTTCAGCCGTGACTCGTCCGCCTGGGATGGGTTGTGGTTCGTAGGCTTCTTCAAAGGTTTCCTCCACCGGAATGGTTACATTTTCTTCATCGGCTGGGAGCTCTGGTGGGGAATCCGGCCTTGGTGGTGCTTCGTATATAGCTATCCTTGATTCAAGAGTTGATACCTGGGCCCGTAATGCGTTGAGTTCCTCTAGGATGTGATCATCGAGCAACATTTTCATTGATTCGGAGGGCACTGCTTTGAACCGGCTCGGACTTAATGGTTGGTCCGGGTGATTGAGAGCAGCTTCTAAATTTTCTCTGTTCTGCTCTTGTAGCCGCTGGTTCTCTTCCTTTGCTGTTGCTAGGTGCCTTTTGAGTAAGCCCATGTTCCGTGTAAGCGTCGCATTGCGAACTGTCTGGGCCCTTAACAAATTGTCAAGATCAGCAGTGGCCTCTTTGGCTTTCTCTTCACTTTCTAGTTCCAGCTTGTGATAAGCCTCGCGTAGTTCTTGATATCGGGTGTTCAGTGAGGCATTCTCAATAGACAATGAGTTAAGCTGCGATTGTAGATCATTCGTTGTCTTTTGCAGCGCTTGATAATTCGTTCCTAAAGATGTAAACTCATTGCGCACTTGAGTCATACATGTAAACATCTGTTGAAATGCCGCATCGATGGTGGGTGATAAGATTAGTGATGTGCTAAGTGCAGATGCAGTTGCAGTGTGAGTGGGTGTTGATGCAAGGGGTAAGGGAAAAGGGGGTGGGAAAGTGGATGCTATGGTGATTGTGGAAAATTGTGGTGTGCTTATGTATGGTTGTGCCACGAATGAAGTGAGTGGTGGTGCGGTGGGTGGTGATATATCCATATCGCTGGATGTGGTGTCGAGTGCGGTGACTGTGAATAGTGGTGTGATCGTGGGTAAGTGTGTGGGTGTAAATACAGGATTTACAAAGGTTGAGGAGTAATTTACAGAGGGGTTGTCTTGGAGGCTTGGCGGAAAGGGGAAAGAGGGGTTACGGTGGGTCGGGGAGGTGAGACTAGGGAGAAGGTTAATGGAGGTGGGAATGGGAAAAGGGGTCTTGGAGGTGTGGGGAAGGGTGGAAAAGATGGATGGAGAAATGGGTTGGATAGAAAGGTGGATGTGTTAGGGGGTAGACTAGGTTGAGTGGGTGCGGGAATTGTGGGATGAATGGGCATAAGGACGACTTCTGCTACTCCACCGGAGAAAGAGGATGTTGTTCTGGGAGAAGGGGGGTGAATAGGGGAGGCTGGATGGATGGGAGGTGAAGGAGGAGCATTTGGGGTGACAGGTACTTCGACGACTGTGGTGGTATGTACAGTGGTAGTACGGGGTGGGGAGTCCACGATAATGGTGTCCTCTGCCAATGAACTTTCAGGGACGAGACGTGCTTCCCTGGCCTGTTCTGAAGACTGACCGCCGATGGGTACCCGAATATATTCACCAGGTTTGGTTAGTAGACGGATTTTGCGAGGATCATACTGCGGTAGCGGTTTTCTCTGCAAATATCTTAAGGCTTCAGTGGGTCCAACTGATTTGACAAGCTCTCTGAAACCTCTGATGTATACTTCTTCAAACCCGCCCGAGACAAGCTCTTGTTCTATGAGGGTTTGGCTCTCTTCGTCAGTCAACTTCTTGCGCGCCCAAACCTTTTCCATAGTACGGTATAACTTTTTGATGGCCAGTGTATAAGTTTCTTCTTCGTGTGTGCTCGTGTCACCTTGGGTGTCGGTTTGTTGTCCTTGTTCGTCTGTTTGTCCATGCGCTTGGGATTCATGAGTTCCCTGACTGGCTTCGTCATCGCCTTCATCTTCATCGGTTTCTGTTCTTTCTTCCTCAGAACTAGACACTACTTGTCCTTGTGGTTGATCTCGCGGTGTGGTAGGGTAGCTGGGCCTTTCATATTCCTGAGAGAAGATTTGGCCTTCTGAAAACTGAAATTCACTTGAAAATACGTCCTGCATCTCAAAATCAAATGTGGTGCCTGCTTGTTCTGTTTCTAAATGGGGTATCGGGAAAGAGAAAGCTTCCGCACCAATAGTGGTGGGAACTTCTGCCGTAGTGGTGGTAGGTCCTGGGACTGTGGCTGCTTGAGGAGCAACTGTGCTGGTAGTGCCCTCTGTTACAACTGGTCTTGATGACCGTATACGAATAGGTTGTACTGTGGGAGTGGCTTCTGTCAGAGACTGCTCTGGAGATGGTTGTGGTGAGGGTGATTCTGGCACCTGAAGACAGGGGATAGTTCCTCTCATTCGCTTTCCTGCTTTTCCTTTGGTAGGCTTCCTAGCTTTCTTTGTTGTTCCCTTGAAGGCTTTCAGCTCCTCACTTGTCATGGCTCGCTCGATAGGTAAATCATAAGCTAAGCACATATATACGATTCTAGTCAGTGCGCAGCATCCGTTGATGACTTTCTTTCTTTCCCATCTGTGTTGTGCTAAATACATCTGATCAATGATCCAGCTAGCTAGATCAACTGTTTGGGGTCCCATACATGATAAATACAAACCAAACCATATTCGTTTGTGAGGCATTGTGAATCTGTCCTGAGCGGGGAAAGCAAAATGCTGCATACATATCCGCAGTGGTTTTGAAAGCTCAGGTGTGATCGCCGAAATCTCTTCTCACTTAGTGACGTCCCCATGTTTCATAGGGTCTGGAACTAACCTTTCTCGCTCTGTGGGCGTGTGGGTTCCATGAATCTTGATGGCATCTCGAATCAGATCTTTAGAAAGATAAAATCTTTTATATGGTGGATCGTTCACTAAGGATGGCAGGATGGAGGTGCCTGGCAGATCCTTGTTCTCCGAAGCTACCAAAGTGGTGATTAAGTAATAGCATTTGTAGAAGTCAAGTTTAGGCAAAGGGTCACTGAAATACTCTGTGAAGCCGGCTCTTGCCCAAACATGTGTTAAGTCTTGTGTGTTTTGTAGTCCTTCGAACTCTCTTGAGAAGAATTGATATTTTCCCCATGTACGGTCATCAAAAGTCAAATTAGCCTCAAATATAAACTCAACATCCGCCAACAGTCCTGCCAACCCTTGAAACCAATGAGAATTGCGATGAATCTTCTCAGTATAGCCTCAAGGAGGGTCGTCGATAGGCATGGGTCCTGGGAATCCTTGGAATTCTGGCGGTGGAGCCGTCGGATGGGACTCTGCGAGTAAAACACCGATAGGTGCTACAGGTGCGCTGGGGCCTGCTTCTGATGGTCCTTCTTCGGTTTGCATGATGATTGTCGTGCTAATGGAAAAGATCTGCTACAAAAGATTAGCACATTAGTATGGAAATTAATTATGATCTCATTAAGGTGAGACCGCAATCCCTTTCCATAGCCGATGTGTAACCCGTGTAGCCAAGTGTTGTGAAGTGATTGATGCAATGATTTTTTGCAGAGCTAATGCAGGTCTCTAGACACCTATATGTTTTCAGATAATGCCTACATTGCTTAATGAGGTGTTATTACAGGTGATGTTGGGTTATAGTGTGTGGATTTATACAAGGTTCAGTTATGAATGAGTTATTACAAGGTTGTAGATTAGTCGGGGTGGTAATTATGTTAGACAAGGGGTTAGGAGAAGACTTCTGGATACGTTTCGGTATCCACTTCCTAAGATTTTGTGATCGGGTGATAGGTCTTTGCGGAGGGACAAAAGATGATATCGGATTTGGTGGTATGCAGGGTTGGAAAGATTTCCGAGGGGTGTATTTTACATGGCTTGAGGGTTGAGCTATAATACATGGTTTGGGTACCCAAATTTGCATGGGTGTGGGTCGATTCGTTAGGTACTTCTTGGCGATCCGAATTTGTTGAATGGTCGAACTTGTAGAAGATTCTGATTCTGCTTCTGCCTTGACTTCTTCTTATCAATGTCTGCGTTGTTGAAATCGGTCGGTGCTTTCTGTTCTTTTGGCACCCATATTTGTCTTGTGCCGCTTGCTTTGTGTTGCTGAGACTGCTTTCCTCTTTGTGTCGTCTGATGTTGCCGTCGGTCTAGGTTCCTTCGTAGTGGTTGACTCCTTTGTGGTTGAGGTTGAGAGATCGGATGGACACTCTGCTTTGGAAAAGAAGGGAGGTCCAACACTTGCAAAACCTGCCCATTAGGAAGTGCTCCGTTTTGTACTTTTAATCTAGGCCAGTCCGCAGTAAGTGTGGAAGGATGGGCACCGTAGGGTGTTTTGCCCATGTGGACACTGATGAAGTCCACCTGACCAAGCGGTTGGGCAATTGCCCCTTCTAATTTGCAGGAAGCCCAAGGGAAAATCTCCTGATGTCCTTCTGATTGACCATTGTCCATCGCCAAGCCCGCGTGGGTTGGTGTAGACGTAACGTGACTGATCTGACCAAAGATCTTCCGGTCTTCCGTCGCATGCATTTCATAGGGTCTATGGCTACAAACCTCAGTCGGAATGCCATTAGGGAAGTCAAGCGGTATCACTCGCTTCTGATCTAAGGTTCCAATCTGCAAGGAGCCTTGTCTAAGATTTAGGTCCACTGAGTGATCGTATAGCCAATCTTGGCCAAGGATTAGGGGTTCTATTAGGTCGTCATCATGGCACACTAGTAGCTTCACTGTCAAGGTCACTTCGTTTATGAGGATAGGAAGATCCACCTCACCCATGCAAGGGGTTTCCATGCCTCCTAGCCCTATGAGGTATGCCTCAATTGGCTGCATTTCTATTCCTGAATCCTTATAGTGGGACCATCTAATCGCACTAGTCGTAGCACCTGAGTCAATTAAAGCCCTGAGCTCTTGGCAAGGGTTGTCGTGCTCTAGCCTGACTGTAATGAATGGTCTCCTGTCCACTATGCTAGGATGAGTGGTTGACTTTACTTGACACATGACCATGGGGTATCTGGGTGTAGTTTCGAGATGGTTATAATGTTCTCTCCCTAGTCCTTGTCTTCTTAACTTCATGCGCTTAATGCGTTCTATAGCTTCTGCCTGAGCTTCAGCTCGTATTCTATTTTCTTCCTCCTTATGCTTCTTTGCCAACGTGAGTCGTCTAAGCATATCCTCAGTAAGAGGTTCTTGGTATAACATGACTCTACAGCCACTAATGTAATTAGGCATTATATCTCCTTCTAAGATGGCTAATTGTACTGCTCCACTTGTCGAGAGTCTGTTAATGATCATAGGTCCATAACCTCGCTTTTCTAACTTCCGTGCGTGTTGCTTCAGCGTATATACTAGGACTAAATCTCCTTCTTTCAAGCCTTTATCTTTTACATGTGCATCAAAATATGCTTTTTGTCGCTTCTTTGTCGCGTATATTCCTGCTGCTGCTTTTAGCCTGGTTTCTCCTAATCGTTCCAAGTCCATTATTCTTGCTGATAATTCGCCCGGTCCACTGATGTTCTTGTGCAACCTTAAGGGTCGGTATCAAGAAGTCCAAAGGAAGCACAACATTCTGACCAAAAACCATCTGAAAGGGAGTTGCATTGAGTACGGTCTTGTAGGCCACTCGATATGCCCAAATAGCATGGTGTAATTGTTTGTCCCAATCTGAACATTTGTTGTTCACAAGTTTCGTCAGTACATTACAAAGGATCTTGTTCGTGCTTTCAGCTTGACCATTGGCCTGAGGATGATATGGTGCGGATTTCTTGTGAATCACCATAAAATCCTGTAACAAATATTCAACGGCTTGGTTTAGAAAGTGAGTTCCTCGATCGCTCACTAACTCTATAGGCAATCCATATCTCGTAAAGACATTTTCAAATAAGAATTTTGTCGTCGTGTGTGCATCATTCTTTTTTGTGGCTTTTGCCTCTACCCGTTTGGTAAGATGTGGCGACAATAATGTATTCAACATGTGTACCTTTTGCAGGGGGGTTAATGGGTCCTACAAAGTCTATGCCCCACTTAGAAAATGCACGTCCGCCCATCATGGGTTTCACTGGCATTTCATCTCTGCGAGTAGGAAATTGAGTTCTTTGGCACACATCACATCTCTTAACATAGGTATGCGCATCCATGTGAAGAGTGGGCCACCATAATCCTACAAAGAGGATGGCTTTGATTATCCTATCTGGTCCAAAGTGACCTCCTGCAACACCTTGGTGTGTAGTCTCTAGTATGCTTAGATAATCGCTTTCATGAACATATTGTCTTAGGTATCCGTCTCTTCCTCTTTTGTATAGATTATCGCCAATAAGTGAATAGTCCTGAGCTTCCTGCTCTAGACTTCGTTGTCGCGCTAAGGTCATTCCTTGAGGGAATGTGTTCGTCCTCAAGTACGTCACTAAAGATTCACTCCAGTCTGGTGTGAGAGACACGTGATATAGTGTAGCATGTTCTACCGGTGGTCTTTCACAACAAACAGGGCATTCTTTACACAATTTGTAGACATCTACTTCCATAGAAGGCCAATATACTCCTAGTCTATGCAGAGTCTGCAATGTACGATGTTTCGAATGATGTTGCTTTAATGCACCTTCATGTGCTAATTGCAACCAATTTGCATGTTCTGATTCATCTACACAACAAGCAAGAATCTTTTGATTATCCTGTTTATATATGCTTCCTGCTATGATATAATATCTTTGAGATTTGGTAATCTCTCCTTCTTTGATCCTTAACTTAGGATTCTTGGGTCCATACGTGAGAATAGGGACTATAAGGCTTAGCCCATTATGGTGCTATCTCAAGGTTAAACAAATATGCATCGGGTAATTCATCCACTATTCCTTAAGGAGCTTCTCCTGTGGTTAGTCTCGAGAGGTGGTCATCTCTAACATGTGTCTTTCCTTTCCTGACTACTACTTCAAAATCGTACTCCATGAGTAATAGAAACCAACGTATCAATCGTCCTGTGTTACATGGTTTATTGACTAAGTACAATAGGGCTTGATGATCTGTAAAGAACTTGAATTTGTTTGCCAACAAGTAGTGCCTGAACTTCTCTACTGCGTAGATCATCCCTAATCCTTCTCGTTCTGTAGTGGTGTAATTTCTTTCTGCTGCGTTCAATTGTCTGCTCACGTAAGCTATGGGGAGGTCTATATTACCTTCACTCGTGGGTTGTGCTAACACACATCCTATGGCGTAGTTGGATGCATCCACATGTACATGGAATGGCTTACTCCAATCTGGGGTTGTCAATATAGGTGCTGAGCACAAATGTCGTTTAAGTTCATTGAATGAAGTTTCACACTCGTCTGTCCATTCAAAATTGGTCAACAGAGAGTACAAAGGCTTAGCTATGATTGCATACATGTGTATGAATCGTCTCTAATAATTGCAATGGCCCATAAATGCCTGTACTTCTTTTACATCAGTTGGTCTAGGTAATTTTGCAATTACTTTCAACTTTTCTTCGTCTGTAGAAATTCCATTCTTTGACACAATGTGTCCTAAAATTTTGCCTTGTCTGACCATGAAAACGCACTTTTTGGGGTTCAAACAAACCTGATATTCTCGACATTTGTCAAATACTTGCCTTAACTCTGGGATATGCGTCTGTCTTACATTTGAATGTGCACATAAGTCATCGACATAAACTTCCAAATTATTGCGTAAGAATTCCTTAAATACATGACACATGAGTTGCTGGAAAGTAGCGGGTGCATTTGTTAAGCCAAAAGGCATTACATGAAATGCAAATATGCCCCATTCAGTGGCAAAAGCCGTCTTGTGTTGGTCTTTTGGAGCAATGGCTACTTGATTATAGCCTGAGAAACCATCAAGAAAGCTGTAAACCTCCTTGCCTGCAACTCTTTCCAATAAGTGTTCTGTGATAGGAAGAGGATAACTATCTCTAATTGTGGTGGCATTAACTTTTTTAAGGTTAATACACACACGCAATTTTCCATTTTTCTTGGGCACAACCACAATGGGGGATACCCATTCAGTATGCTCAATTTTGTAAATGAATCCTGCTTCTATCAAGCGATCTATTTCCTCTTTAATCTTCGCAGCGTAATTATCATTGTACGTGTATGGTATTGTTTCGTGGGTTTTGCATCTGGAGTCATAGGGATTCTATGAGAACATATGTCTGGATCTACTCCTTTCAAATCTTTGTAACTCCAGGCGAACACATCTCTATATTCGCGCAATAAGGCAACTAATTCTTCTTCTTCTTCCTTCGTCAAATCATGCCCTATGTAAGTACACTTTTCTTCTTCTCCTTCTATGGCAACTATGATTTTCTTGGTTTTCTCTCGGTTATCATATGCTTCTCCAACATCAGCTTTTCTGTTTGGCATTCGTACCATTACTCTTCTATCTTCGATTTCATATTTCTTGAAGTTCTCGGGTACTTCAAATAAGGATTCTTCTGTTTTTGACATGGTTTCTTTCTTCTTTCTTTTCTTTCCTTCACTCTTGTCGGTCACTTGTGTAGCTAACCTCACCTCATTTGTAATTTCTTCCTGGTCCTGAGGATGAGTTTCTACTTCGTAGAAATATTCTTCTTCTGATGCAAAGGGTGGGTCCATAATAACTGACTCTAAATCGAAATCACTCGCATCCTCAAATGCATCAATGTTAAGTTCACATTCTTCTAAAATTGAATCACACATGATTGGTTCTATCGTGAAAACTGAGATGTCATAGCCATCCTCGTCACAGTGGGGTGTCCATTGTTCTTCATTGATGGCTACCTCCATGGTTGCTAGGATTTCTACCCAACCATGGGGCTCAAACTCTTCGTCTGGAAATACTACAGGTGCATATGCTGGGTCTTGAAGGGTTCTTGGATGTTGTTCTACACCTAAGGTCCTGGCTTCTAACCGTTCTTCTTCTTGTTTTGCAACTTTACACATCCATAGATGAGTGTCCTCGTGCAACCATGAGGGGTCTGACTCCAAAGAGTGTACTGATTCTGTTTCTACTAGTGTCTTATGGATGGTATTCCATTGTATTGGGGGTACATCTCGATGTGAATAGTCTTTAAGATTGACTTTAGTAGTCACTCCTAAATGTTGCAAGTACAAAGAATTAGTTCCCCAATCTTGTACAATTTGCAACTGATGCATGAATGGTCGTCCCAATATCATCTCGTAAGCGTGATTTTTCGCAAAGTCACAAATGGCGAAGGTATGCTCAAACTCCACACCACAAGTGGTGAGAGATATGCCTTCTAGTAAGCCTAATGGTTTTTCTATGTGTCCATCAACCATTTGTAGTTTCATCCTGGTAGGTCTGAGTGCTGGCTTACCCCAACGTTTCTATAAAGCGGTGGTAGTGATGGCTACGCCGGCTCCTGAATCTAAGATGGCTTTCGTGGTGTAGCCCTGATAGGTTATTGGAAGATAAGTGTTACCTTCCTCTCCTTCACTTACATCTCCGATCTTTTCTACGGGTATCTCTGGTACCTTCTTATGTGATCCTATCTGAGAGGAAGTGGTAGCAAGCTCAGGGAATTGATTTGCTACGTGCTTCCATAGTTTTGGTTTAACCTTTAACAACTCCTCTAGAGTGAGGTTACACTGTACTTTAGTGTTCTTGATCACTTCCGTGTTTCTAGGGATTACTGATTCTTCATTCCTCACTATTATCCTGGGTGCTCTCATGCTAATAGACTTAGCTTCCCAAGGTCCTGTGAGCTGAGGTAATTCTTGTAAAGAATTGGATTCAAAACCTGTGTGTTCGCTCAGTTGCTCTTCCTCTACATCATCGTAAATAGAGGGAATGTCTTGGGGAAATTGTTCCTGCAAGTCGTCTATTTCTTGAATAGGAGGATGGGTTCCTTGTTCTTTTCTCCATTTCTCTTCTTGGATTTCTCTCAAAAATTCATGTGAGTACCTATGTATGGAAGACAGGTCGTCTTCACCCTCTCTGTCTGGTACTTGAGACAGGGATGGTGCATTCCTTTCCTGTGTCTCTGGGACACTAGGATTCCTATGCTGATCCTTTTTCTCTTTGCTATCTATCAAGTATTCTAGCCTCTCCATTAGTCCTTGAAAGTGTAGTTTAGGTTTTGCCATGTTATTCCAATTAAGATATCTAGAGGCTTCGAACAAAGCTTGTGCTAATTCTACCATCTTCATACAAAGTTTAGTCCTCTCAATTTCTAGGTCTGCTCGAGGGTAGTTCTTACTCATTTCCGCTACTTGAGGTCCTTTTATTCTAGCCTGATATGCACGAAACATCATGTCTAGATTTTCTGGTATGGGTTCTGCTAAAACTGATCCTGATTTTTGAGCTGGATTTTCTTGATTCAATTCTTGTGAAGTCAACTCTAGGATTTTGGCTCTCGACTCTTTTAAACTTCCTTCCAACTCAGTTATCTTTTTACTCCACTTTCTCTTGATTCTTTCTCTGGAATCTTTCCAAGATTTCGTTTTTTTACTGCTAGATTCTGCAACTTCACTAGTTCCGGCTATTTTCTCTTGATTAAGCTGTTGGTTCTGGGCTTTGGTTATAGCTTGGATAGGCACGTATGTAGGGTTGGATCCATCTGTGTTGTTTACAATACCTATCCCGTTGATCGGTGTCACATTTGAAGCGTTAACTGGGTTCTTAGGACAATCTTTGATTATGTGCTCTTTGCCACAGTCGGCACAAAAGCCTTGTATGTTATAGTACTGTGATTGCCCTGCTATCGAAGGATGTTAACAATCCTTTATGAAATGATCTCCTTGGCACCTAAAGCATGGTCCTCTAGGGCCCTATGGTCTTTGTTGTCTCAATTGGGGCCGTGGGTTTGGGTTCGTGTACATCACATTAGCATAGTCGGGTGTTGAGAGCAGTATGGGCACCCAAGGACTGACTAGACAAGGAAGCCAGCGGAGAGAGTCAGAGGGAGGTGAAGGATTAAGTAGACAGAGAAGTCGACACAACAACCACCCCAACCACCATCTCCAACACAAGGGCAGAACATCACAATACAGGTCGTTTGTCTTGAGTGTGGCAAAGAACAACTCCTAAGAGATTATCCTGGACATCCCTCTAGTGCACCAAAGGTTACACCAGTTAATGTAGTAGGCTTAGTAGGGGATTCAAGTTCCAGTAGTGATAATGTGGCTCCTATACATGTAGTTACTGGGGCACAAGCGTTACAACAAACTAAACAAGCTGATCAATCAGAGCCAAGTGAATAAGGAGAGCCTAGTAAGAGAAAAACAAGAACATGGAAGGATACTAGGGAGAAAGCCAATCGTAGCTGGACCAAAAAGTTATCCAAACTAGAAGAAAGCTTGAAAGATGCAAAAACAAAAATAGAAGATATTGCCTCTCAAAGCCCCTCGCATGTCAAAACTCCATCCACACCACCTCATCCCCAACCTCAACCCCACCCACCAACCATTGTAAATAGACCACAAGCAGGGTCTGTTCTTGCAGATCCAACCCCAGAAGACTTGGACATGATGTTCAAGGCATACCAGGCTCGACTTCAAGAAGGGCCAACACATGCAAACCTAGAGAAAAGCTACCCTAGAGCAGATTTAGAGATTGAACGGACAAAAATGTGCATAAAAATGGTGGAACTAGCTCAAGCTATGTTCGAGGCCAATCAATCGTTCAATCAGGCGAATGCTATTACACCGAGTTTGCACTTCCAGGGCTCAATAGATAGATTAGAGCACTTGGTAAATAAACCACAAGTTTGTTTACCTCCACAGGCTCATCCACCTATTGAAAGAGAAAGCTCATCACAAAAGAAAGTCTATGTTCCTGACTCCATAGATGATGGAGAACCTCTTTCAATTCAATAGCACACTCAAAAGTTCTTGCGGGAAATGCAAGAAGAGAAATGGTCCAAGGAGAAGGATGTTTCCCCTCCTATTCTTGAAATTGATGACCGTCACAATCAATTCCCACAAGGCATTCCATCTATTTATGGAGACCAAGTAGAGCAACAAGAAAAAGAAAGTTCAGGATTTGAATCCAATCCTTTACAAGAGTTGCCACAATTCACAGGCCCATGGGAATTGAAATCTCTCCAGATTAGAGCTCCCACAGTATTGATCAGAAACGAAGACTCTGTGGTTCCAAGAAACACTGATGTCATGAAGAACACTAAGGTTCAATGTCATCTCAAGGTAGAGGAGCTTCTCAAAGCAAAACCTGAGTTGTGGAATCATGTGAAGGATCAGGTTCCAGAACTTGATTCCAATATGCCAAAAGCAGACTCTAAGCAGAAAGTTCCATGCTAGTGTCACTATTGCAACCACCTCCTTGTGGAAGCAATGGGATAAGCCTGCATTAAGGCCAACTAGAATGAAGCTTCAGATGGCTGACGGCCATGTGGAAAGACCTCTAGGATTGCTAGAAGGGATAACTCTAACCACGTGTGGTGTAGAGTTTGAGCACACCTTTGCTATATGTGACTTTGGTAAAACTACTACCTATAAAATGATCCTAGGAAGACCCTTCCTACGACAACTACAAGTTGTACAGGATTGGGGAACCAATTCCTTGTACTTGCAACGCTTAGGGGTCACAACCAAGGTCATTTGAAGGATTACACCTTCAGAGATGTACCACCCCTACAGTGGAATTCTATCCACAAGGAGCAAGAAGATTCAATCTCTATGCATTCTAAAAGTTCATCTAAGACATTTTGGATGCATGAAGATACTCATTTGTGGATGTGCAAGGTCGCAAAGGAAGAGGAGAAACCGCCTAAAAGCGAGAGAAAAAGGAACTTCTCAAGGAGATAGACCAATTAGAGACCCAGCCTATACACCGATGATCTTTCCAGATGAGGAATTTGAGCCACATGGTTGGGCAGAAATCTTAGCTACCATGGACATTGTAGTGAATGAAGAACAATGGACGCCTCATTGTGATGAGGAGGGTTATGATATTTCAGTGTTCATGTGTCAGCCCTTGCTAGTAGAATGTGACCCTAGTGATTTCATAGAAGAAGAAGAGAACGAAGACGATCTAGAGTCCATTGTGATGGATAGTTGCTTTATTTCATAGGAGCACTATCTAGAAGACATAGGAGTATTTACACAAAAAGAAGAAGAACCTCTTACAAGCATCAAAACAGTAAATTCAAAGAATGGAAGTGAGGGTGATCAAAAGAAAAAGAAAAGAACATTAGTGAAACAGGAAGAGGAGGAATCATTGTTCAAAGTACCATAGAATTTCAAGAAATACGAAGTTGAGGACCAAAAAATTTTGGTATGAATGCCTAAGAGAGAGGCCACAACAGGAGAAGCATATGATAACAAAGAAAAGACCAAAAAAATCATAGTCACCTGTAGCTCAGTGATGAGTAGCACCTCCTTTAATGTCAATCCGGGAAGACGTGAGGATGGTATGAAGACCTCGAGCAAGTGGAGGCACAAGTGCGTGAGTGAGAAGCACACAAACATGCACACACATACACACACACGCGCACACACGGCAAGACAAACAGTGAGAAGCAATGGAGTTCTTAGTTTACTTTCAAAAAGCTCTTACAAGTTCAATTCAAATACAAGCTAACCTCAAAAATGAGCTCTCTAGCTCTATTTATAGTTTTTGACTAGGTTTTGGCCCTGTCCAGACCTAGTGTCCGGCCTAGTTAAAAATTAGGTTCTAGGGCCAATTTGAGGGCTTAAACGGAGTCTAAAAAATATGTAGGTACTTCTAAGGCTACTCAAGCTCAAGGACTCCTTGGCTTGCACAAAATGGAGCTACAAAAATTTGAAATGGTATTTACAATGATTGTTAGTGATAAGAATCACTGTTATAAAGATGTTGATTTGGAAAAATTTGAAGGGCCTATCTGCCAGATTTGCGTCGACTGCTTTGTCTACTCAATCCTTCACCTCGCTCTGACTCTCTCCGCTGGCTTCCTTGTCTAGTCAGTCCTTGGGTGCCCATACTGCTCTCAACACCCCCCCCTCTCTCGCGTCTGTCGTCCCTGACAGACCCTTGTTGCTGGGAGTGTTGGGTGTAATATTCCACAACCTGAGTGGCAAGCTGATGTTCTTGTATGCGTAGTCCTCTGGCCAAGTCTGTCATCAAACGATCCCAATCAATTGGTCCTGGAATGTCTGGATGTGGCAGACGTAACTGATCTGCATGGATTGCTTGTTCTACTGCGAATAGATGTAGCAAATGTGTGGGTCTGGGAATGAAAATTTCTGAATGATATTCCCAGAATCCCGTAGAGAACATTTCCTCAAATGTCTGCTTGAAGCATGCGGGTAAGTACTTTATTCGTACATGCCAGGCAAAGATTATAGTGACCGAGGGGGTCTGGCTCATGTCGTAGACTAAATCCTTGTTACCTTGAGAGAATCCAGGGGCAGAGATGTATGGAGCTTGTACCTTCCGAAAGGTTTTGAAGACAATGGTCATGAGCTCGAATATTTTCATACACATTTTTGTAGCTATGTCGGGTACATTATTTAGATGAGTAGACCAGTGTCGAATTGTTGATATCATGTAGGCTACGGTTGGGGTCCCTCGAGGCGGAGCAAAATATGGATAGTTAACCCAAGCCGAGCATTCTTTATTGTTGCGTACCTTGATTGCAAATGCTTGCCAGGATCTGCGACGTACCACTGGGCAATAGCATGGATTATACTTGATATATAGTGGCATGGTTGCCTAGGTGCTCATCATCTTTGGGTAATCGGTTAGTAGACATGCACGCCAATTAGGTTGGAAGATCGAGCTAGCACGTGCATCTGTCGGTAAATCCCCTAGCTCAAATTGAGTGGCAAATGTGGGCTCCTTCCCTGTATGTCTTTTGACTTCTGCATTATAATCATGTAGCAAGACAAAATAAGGCATGTATTGCGACTCTGATGTTGTGATTAACCGTTGATGGGATAGGTTTTGAAAGTAAGAAGACCGAAGGACAGTTTCTTCCAGATTTGTGAGAGATTGCATTTGCACGGCCACACGATCATCATGTGTCTTACCCACTTTCTCGACCCTTTTGACCCAATCTGGAACTTGAATTTCTAAAGTGTCTTGTCCTTCCTCTGTAGTTCGACCACCGGGTGTTGGCATCGGCTCATATGGCTCTTCATAGCTGTCATCGACGAGGATTTCCACCATTGTTTCAGGTTCTGGTTCTTCAGTTGGCGAGGGTGGCCTTTCATATGGTAAGAGACGTGCTTGGAGTTCGGTCACCTGTTTCCGGAGGGTCTCTAATTCTTCTGGAGAGTGTTGCAAGACTACCGGCTCCTCTTGAGCTGTGGGGGCACTGGCTATCTGTTTCTTTAGGTCTGCACATTCAGTCTCTAACTTTTCATATGACTCCAAGAAATTTGCATGCTCCTCAAGTAAGATACGAATGTCTTCCGATGGGACCGCTCTATACTTGGTAGGGCTAATGGTTGCTCCTGCCGTTCCTTCCATAGCCGCTTCAAAGTTGTCTTGATTTTGTTATTGAAGCCTCTTGTTCTCTTCTAATGCTGCTGCCATATGCTTCCTTAATAGCCCAAGGTTGCGTCTGAGTGTAGCATTAGATATCATTTGCGCTTGGAGCACTGTTTCTAGTTCCTTGACTGCTTGATCATCTACTGTTGATGTCTTTGATTCCAATTCAGAGTGAGCCTGCTGTAAGGTGGTATGCTCTGTTAGGAGTGTTTGGTAATCAGCTTCAAGAGTGTTGACTCTCTCTTGCAGACGCTGAGATTCTGCCTGGAGGGCAGCAGTGCGTTCTTCCAATCGATGGTATTCTTGGTGTAGTTGATGTGCACACTGAAGTAATGTATTGAACGTGCTATTTACATTATGAGATGCAAGGGGAAAAGTTTGGAATGCAGGGGAGGTGGGATTGGGGAGGGAGGTAGTGAATGCTGTGTGTGCCAATGATGTGGTGAGTGGTGAGGTGGGGGGTAAGGGAGGGGGAGATGGTGGAATCGTGGGGAGAGGTGTTGTGGTGGGTGAAATGTCCATTGGGTCAGACAGAGTGGTGTGTACAGGGGCTACCATGTAGGTGGGTATGGTAGGTGAAGTGAGTGTAGTGTTCGTGTAAATTGATGTCGTTGCGAACATCGGGGAAATGTGCCTCCGAAACATTGGAGAGCGGATGAACTGCTCCACAAAGGACGGGTATTGGGGTGGTGAGCTCAGGTTGAAAGAGGTGTAGGGGCCAGATGGGAAGTGAGGGTCATGGAATGGAGGTACCCGTATTGGGGAATAGGCTGGGAAACACAGGGTGCCTTCGATGGGTGCCGGGTTTCCAACCACACTTGGAATTATGGGATGGCCAATTATGGGTTCGGAGGGTAGAAGGGTTGAAGTGTACAAGGGATTGGTGACGAACGAGAAGAGGGTGTCTTGTGAGGTGGGTTCTCGAAAGGAAAATGATGTGACTGAGGGTGGGTTATAAGTGAAGGTAGAGGTGATGACTGGCGTTTCTTCCATGGTGGGAGGTGGTGGTGGGGTTGGAGAAGGTGGTGATGGGGGATGCTAGGGTGAGATGGGTGATGTCTGAACGAAGGTTTCGGCAGAGAGGTCAATGGTGGTGGTGGGGGTAGCTGTGGCTTCAATGGTTACCTCTTGTTCTGTGACGCGCATCCTGATAGTCTTACCTGCTCCTGGTAATGTGTCGACTCTGCGTTTGTCATACCTCACGGACTGACGGACTGCAGTGTGGACAGCCTCCGGAACTCCTAAAGACTCTGACACTGATTTGAGGGTGTCAATGAAATGTTGATCCACCCCATCATCTGATAGCATTTCTTGCATCAAAGCTTGACCTAACACAAGAGAGAGTTGATGCCTTTCTTGCACTGCTTTGATTGTCATATAACCTTTGTAGTTGAGCTGTATATGCAGGTGCACCTACAATTTCTGGCACTTCTTGTTGCTCATCATGATGCTCTTGATCATAATCCTCCTCATCTTCCTCCTGTTCTTCATCTTCATCATTCTCTTCATCCACTTCCACTGTGGTGGCAGGTACTTGGGCGGTTGTTGCTTGCGTTTGCACATTCTCCACTTGTTGTGCCTCTTCTGCCTCGAGCTCTACATCCTGTAATAATTGTTCGAAATCTTCATTCGTGAGTTCTTCCAAAGGTGTACCACTGGGAAATTCAAGATCGGTTGGGATGGGAGGGAATATCAAGGTAGAGCCGTCGGTGCTGCGTCTTGGAAGTCGGAGTGTGAATGGTCGGACTCTTCGGGGTGGAGGGGTGACGTCTGGTGTTAGGGTGGCTCCACGTGGTTGAGCACAAGGGACTTGGACAGTACCTCTCATCTTCTTAGAAGGGGGTCCAGTGGATGTCCTGCCTCTAAACTGCTCTACACGATTCCACATTAGGGCCAGTTGAGTAGGGATGTCATAAGCCAAACACCTATAAATTATTCTCGTCAGACCACAACATCCATATAAAACCTGTTTCCGCGGCCATCGTTTGTGAGCTAGGTGTATCTGATCAATTATCCAGTGGGGTAAGTTGATGGTGAGGCTCTGTGTCTCTGCCAGATACAAACTAAACCAAATCTTTTTAGGCGGCATGGTGAATCTGTCTTGGGCAGGAAAAGCAAAGTGTTGCATGCACATGCGAAGGTGTATTGCAACATTAGGCGTCATGGACACCATGTCCTTGAGTTTGGTGAGGCTTCGATTCTTCATGTAATCCGGCACTAGGGTTTCCTTCTTTGTAGGAATATGCATTCCGTGCATATCTAGGGCCTCTCTCACCAAGTTGTTGGATAACCTAAACCTCTTGAGCTCATTTCCTTTTGTTAGAGATGGGATCACAAATGAGCTTGCACCTTTTGGGTTCTTGTTTGGGGTCAAGGTGTTGATGAGATAGTAGCATCGCATGAAGTCAGGCTTTGGGAGCCGTGCACTGAAATATGCATTCAATCCTACCTTCTCCCATACCGAACATAGACCTTCTGCATTTTGTAACTTCTCGAATTCTCTTGTAAAGAAATGGTATTTACCTTGCTTCCCATTGAAGTCCAACTCTGATTCCCATAGGTATGTTCCCTCTCCCAAGGGTCCTGCCACTTCACTAAACCAGTGGGAAGCTTTTCCTACGGGCATGGTATGGCCACTGGGAGGGTCCGCTATAGGTATGATTTTGATGGCCTGCAATTCTTCTGGTCTTTCGTTTGTTTCAGGCAAAACAGGTAAACTGTCTAAGTCCACCACTTGCTGGCTCGTTTCTGTTTGAGAGCTAGTTCCTGCCGCCTCAGCCATGTTGAAAACTTCGCAGCTGGTTCTGTGAGAATATATGAATAAATGTTAACATTGCAATGGACACAAAAATGACACTGTGTCCCCTGTTACAACATTAACATGAGGTTCGGGAGAGGTTAGGGGGTTAGTAAGTGCTCGGTGCTTGTGTGTGTAGTTAGGAATTGGGTAGACCTAAGAGCTAAGCGGTGTGGTGTGAGAGTGAAGTAGTTAGTAGGTGGACATGGATTTACAATTGGGGTCCGGGGGTTTATTACAAGTTTTAGGTTGCCAAATGCAATGGATAGGTTTTGATTTTGACTTTGTGGAGGCTCTGGAGAGTGTGATAGGGTATTTACTTGAAAAATGGGGCTTTTTAGGGACCCATTTACAAGTGATTCTACTTGTGCTCCTGGAAGAATACGTGTTAGTGCGTGATGTGTAAGACTGGGCCTCAGATGTTCGAGTGAGTGAAACATGTTGTACAGGGTTTGGCCTTGGTGTAGCTATTTGAGCCCGCAAGCAAGCCTTAGGCACCCAGATTTGTCGTGATTGTGGGCTGGCCTTCATTGACTTCTTGGGTACCCAAATAGACTTCACATTCGCAGAAGAATTTATGAAGGACTTCTTATTAGTGTCGTGTTGTTGATTACTAATAAGAGGTTTTGGCCGTGGGGTTGGCCTGGTCGGAACAGGGTGTTCGCCTTTTCGCCTCCATACTTGTTTCATCGGCTGAAACAATCTGCTTTGCTCCTTTTTTTGGCCTCCAGTACAGGTAGTGTTCTGCTTCTTTTGTATTTGATCTGTCGTTGGCTGCTGCATTCTTCTGGCCTTTGGAAAAGAAGGGAGTACCGTCTTATCCTTGACTCCGTTGTTGACACAATCCTCTTTCTGCATCATACATTTTTGGACAAGAATAGCATTGTCAACTTCATGTGCACCCCTAGAAGGACCAGGAGTTCGTGCCTTACCGAGTTCCTTGAGTGCCTCATTTTCCAATTCAACTGTAATTCGACTATGATTTACCCATACCTGAAGAAGTCCACTTCTTAGGTTTAGGTTGACCGCATGATCATAGATCCAGTCCTGACCCAAGACAAGAGGCTCGGTGAGGTCCTCATCTTGACACACTAGTACTTTGACTGTCATTGCTTCGTCTTGAATATAGAGGGGAAGTTCCACCTCGCCCATGCAAGGGGTTTCCACACCTCCCAATCCTATGAGATATGCTTCTATAGGATTAACAGTTAATTTCAACTCTTGACAGTAAGACAATTTTACAGCACTAGTGGCTGCACATGAGTCAATCAAGGCTCTTACAATCCTTGCACCCTTTCCTTGTCCTATATCTAAGGTTATAAAAGGACGTCGATCAATTATCCTATGGGAGCTGATACCTGAAACTTCACACATAGCCATATGATATCCTTGATCTGCATTGGCATCCGGCCTAGGTTGCTCTCTACCTTGTCTTCTTAATTTCATTCTCTGTATGCGCTCTAAGGCTTCTGCTTGGGCTTCTTCTCGAATTCGCTTTTCTTCTTCTTTGCGTTTCTTAGCAATGTTGAGTCGACATAGCATCTCTTCCGTCAGAGGTTCCTGATATAACTTGACTCTGCATCCGCTAATGTAGCTCGGGAGAACATCACCCTCTAAAGTGGCTAGTTGTACTGCTCCACTTGTGGAGATCCTATTTATGATCATAGGTCCGTAGCCTCTTTTCTCTAGTTTTGTCGCGTGTTGTTTCAAAGTGTAGACTAGTACTAGGTCGCCTGCCTTCAAACCTTTATCCTTAACGTGGGCATCAAAGTATGCCTTCTGTCGTTTCTTAGCTGCATATATCCCTGCAGCCGCCCTCAGTCTTGTTTCTCCTATTCGTTCAAGGTCAAATAGTCTAGAGGAGAGTTCATGACCCGTCTATTCATGCTCTTGTGCTACTTTCAGTGTTGGTATTAAGAAGTCTAATGGTAGCACTGCATTTTGGCCAAACACCATCTGAAAGGGGGTGGCTTGGAGTACCGTTTTGTAGGCCACTCGATATGCCGAAACAGCATGGTGTAGCTGTTTGTCCCAATCAGAGCGTTTATTGTTCACTAATTTCGTCAGTCATTGCATAAGATCTTATTGGTGCTCTCAACCTCGCCATTTGCTTGAGGGTGATAGGGGGCAGACTTCTTATGTACTACCAAGAATTCTTGGAGCAGATTTTCAATAACTTCATTCAAGAAGTGAGTGCCTCTATCACTAACTAGCTCTATAGGTAGCCCGTATCTAGTGAACACATTCTCAAATAAAAACTTAGCTGTTGTTTGAGCATCGTTCTTCGTTGTGGCTTTTACCTCTACCCACTTTGTTAGATAGTCTGTCGCAACAAGGATATATTCTGCATGGGAACCCTTAGCTGGGGGATTAATAGGACCTATGAAGTCTATTCCCCACTTAGAGAATGCACGTCCACCCATCATAGGTTTCAATGGCATCTCGTCTTTGCGTATAGGATATTGAGTTCGCTGACAGACATCACACCGTTTCACATAGGTATGTGCATCCATGTGAAGGGTCAGCCACCAGAAGCCCGCAAATAGTATTGCCTTGATCACCCGATCTGGTCCAAAGTGTCCTCCTGCTACACCTTGGTGAGCAGTTTCCAAAATCTTGAGATATTCACTTTCATGGACACATAGTCTCAGGTAACCATCTTTACCACGCTTGTATAGATTATCCCCAATGAGTGAGTATTCTTGGGCTTCTTGTTCCAGACCTCTTTTCTGAGCCAGGGTCATGTCTAGAGGGAATGTTTTCGTCCTCAGGAAGGATACTAGTGGTTCACTCCAATCTGGCACTATGGACACTTGATAAAGAGTGGCATGTTCCACAGGTGGTTTAGTGCGACAGATTGGACATTTTTTGCACAACTTTTGGACATCAGCTTCCATAGTTGGCCAATGCACTCCGAGTCTCCTTAGTGTCTGTAGGGTTCGTTGTTTTGAGTAGTGTTGCTCTAATGCACCTACATGTGCTAATTGCAACCATTTGGCGTACTCATCCTCTTCCACACAACAAGCCAAGATCCCTTGATCTGTGTGCTTGTACATACTTCCTGCCATGATGTGATACTTTTGGGCTTTTATTACCTCTCTATCCTGTGTGTTTATTACTGGGTGGTTAGGTCCGTATCTCAACACTGGTACCAATGGCTTAGCCCACTGCGGCACCACTTCCAAATTAAACAAGTAAGCATCAGGAAGGTCATCTGACACTCCTTGTGGGGCTTCTCCCGATGTGAGCCTAGAAAGGTGATCTGCTCTCAAATGAGTCTTCCCTTTCCTTACCACAACCTCAAAATCATATTCCATTAGCAAGAGAAACCATCTTACTAATCTTCTTGTATTGCATGGCTTGTTTACGAGGTATAGCAATGCCTGATGATCAGTAAAAAATTTAAACTTATTTGCAAGCAAATAATGTCTAAACTTTTTAACCGCATACACCATGCCTAGTCCTTCTCTCTCCGTAGTGGTATAATTTCGTTCAGCTGCATTCAATTGTCTACTAGCATAGGCAATTGGAAGATCCATATTACCTTCACCGGTAGGCTGCGCGAGTACACACCCAATAGCATAATTGGATGCATCCACGTGAACATGGAATGGCTTATTCCAGTCTGGAGTGGTTAAGATTGGTGTTGAACATAATCTTCGTTTAAGCTCTTGGAAGGAATTCTCGCATTCATCAGTCCACTCAAAGTTAGTCAAAAGTCCATACATGGGCTTTGCAATGACAGCATACATGTGAATGAACCGGCGGTAGTAACCACAATGCCCCATGAAGGCCTGTACTTCCTTGACGTTCTTTGGCCTAGGTAACTCGGCTATGGCTCTTACTTTCTCTTCATCGGTGGATATGCCATTCTTTGACACTATGTGTCCTAAAATCTTACCTTGCCTGACTATGAAAATGCACTTTTCTGGGTTTAGGCAGACTTGATATTCTCTACATTTGTCAAAGATTTGTCTCAGTTCAGGAATATGGGTTTGTCTGATGTTGGAATGAGCACAAAGATCATCAACATAGACTTCTAAGTTCTTCCTCAAGAACTCCTTAAATACATGGCACATCAGCCTCTGGAAGGTTGCTGGTGCATTGGTAAGCCCAAATGGCATTACCCGAAAGGCGAATATGCCCCATTCTATGGCAAAAGCTGTCTTATGCTGATCCTCTGGAGCTATGGCTACTTGATTGTAGCCCGAAAATCCATCAAGGAAGCTGTACACTTCCTTGCCTGCTACTCTTTCTAAGAGATGTTCTGTGATGGGAAGCGGATAATTATCTCGAATTGTGGTTGCATTAACCTTCTTTAAGTTAATGCACACACGCAGCTTTCCATTTTTCTTGGGCACCACTACGATGGGGGATACCCACTCAGTGTGCTCAATTTCATAAATGAATCCAGCTTCTACCAGTCTATCTATCTCCTCTTTGATCTTAGCAGCGTAGTTATCATTATATGTATATGGCTTTTGCTTAGAGGGCCTAGCATCTGAGGTCATGGGGATAGTGTGTGAGCATATGTCTGGATCAACACCCTTCAAATCCTTGTAACTCCAAGCGAATACATCTCTGTATTCTCTTAGCAAGGCTATCAATTCTTGCTCTTCTTCTTCCGTCAGGTCATGGCATATGTAAGTGCATCTCTCTTCTCCCTCTTCCATGGCTACCACAATTTTCGTTGTGGTTTCTTTGTTATCATAGGCCTCTCCTGGTTGCGCCTCTCGTTTAGGCATTCTGATCGTGACTCTCATGTCATCTATCTCATACTTCTTAAAATTTTCTGGAACCTCAAACAAAGATTCTTCCTCTTCTGTTGTGACTTCTCTCTTCTTTCTTTTCTTTCCTTCCTCCTTCGGGGTCACATGTGTGGCTAGTCTTACATCACTTGTACGCTCTCCATACCTCTGGGGTTGAAATTCTACTTCATGGAAGTATTCTTCATCTGATGCAAAAGGTGGATCCATAATCATCGACTCTAGATCAAAGTCACTTGCATCCTCAAATGCATCAGGGCTAGGTTCACACTCTTCTAACACTGCCTCTCCCATGATTGGCTCTATGGAGAAGACTGAAATGTCATAGCCATCTTCATCACAGTGAGGCGTCCATTGTTCTTCATTGATGGCTACATCCATTGTTGCTAGGATTTCTGCCCAGCCGTGGGGTTCAAATTCTTCGTCAAGAAAAACTACAGGTGCATAGGCTGGGTCTTGAATTGATCTATGTGTTTCTTTTGCACCTATCTCTCTGGCTTCTTCTCTCTTCTCTTCTTCTACTGCTACTTTGCACATCCATAAGTGGGTGTCTTCATGCATCCATGAGGATCCTGACCCTATGGAATGCACCGATTCTGTATCATCTTTGGCTCTATGGATGGGATTCCATTGGATAGGAGGGACATCTCTATGAGAGTAATCTTTGAGATTCACTTTGGTCGTAACACCTAAGTGTTGTAGATACAAAGAATTGGTTCCCCAATCCTGTACCACTTGCAACTGTCGCATAAAGGGTCTTCCCAAAATCATCTCATAGGCATGGTTCTTGCTAAAATCACATATAGCAAATGTGTGTTCAAACTCAACACCACATGTGGTGAGAGTTATTCCTTCCAACAGCCCTAAGGGTCGCTCTATGTGACCATCGGCCATTTGCAATTTCATTCTCGTTGGCCTGATGATGGCTTGCCCCAACGCTTCCATAGGGAAGTGGTGGCAATTGCAACTCCTGCACTTGAGTCCAAAATTGCCTTGGTGGTGTACTCCTGGTAGGTAATGGGAAGATAGGTGTTCCCTTCTTCACCTTCACACATATCTCCTATCTTATCCAAGGGTATCTCTGGCACTGTCCTATGTGATCCTACCTGGGAACGAGGTTTTGATATCTCTGGTACTTGTTTGGCTACATGTTTCCATAGCTCTGGCCTTACTTTGAGTAGCTCTTCTAAGGTGAGGTTGCATTGTACTTTAGTGTTTTTCACTACCTCTATGTTCCTGGGTATGAGTGAGTCCTCATTCCGTACCATGACCGTGGGTGCTCTCATACAAGTAGACTTAGCTTCCCATGGGCGTGTGAAGTGGGGTAATTCTTGTAAAGAATTAGACTCAAAGTCTAGTATTTCCTGAGAGTGGGTGCTCTCCTGCTCCTCATAAATGGATGGGATGTCTTGTGGGAATTGGTCATGTGCGTCATCCACAAGTTCAATGGGAGGAGGGACTTCACTTTCTTTAGCCCATTTGTCTTCTTGAATCTCTCGTAGGAATTCTGGTGTGAATCGATTCATAGAAGATGATGTGTCTGGCTCCGTAGAGTTAGGCACATAGGCTTCAGGCACATAGGCTTCCTGGGCAGGAATGCTTACTCTTTCACTTGCCTTGTCCTTATGTTGAGAGGCTGGTTCCTTTTCTGATTGTGCAATCAACTTCTCTATTCTTTCTAACAGTCCATCAAAGTGTAACTGTGTCTTCGCTGAACTAGAGATGTTAAATAGGCGACTCGCTTCAAACATGGTCTGAGCCAATTCCACCATCTTAGCACAAATTTTGGTTCGTTCTAGCTCTAGTTCTGCTCTAGGGTAACACTTTTCATGATCAGTTACGTTTGGCCCTTCTTGGATTCTGGCCTGATAGGCTTTAAGCATCATATTAAGGTCCTCCGGAGTGGGATCTGCTAGGACTGATCCTACTCTAGGGGGTGGTGGAATTAGGTGAGGCGGGTTGGAAGGTGGCGGGTCGGATGGAGTTGGGAATGGTGGAGGTGGGGTAGTGTGAGAGGGAATTTGAGATGTGAGTTCAGTTATCCTGGCCTTTGTTTCTCTGAGGCTTTCCTTGAGTTCACTCATCTTTTTTGCCCATTGCCTTTTCATTCTTTCACGACTATCTCTCCAAGCTCTAGTCCTCTTCTTTGTCATGCTCTCTGTTTCACTAACATCTGGGCTCTTTTCCTGGCCTACCCCTTGGTTTTGCTGCAATGCTTGAGCTCTAGTGACTACCTGTATGGGTGCAGTGGAAGTGACACTTCCTGTGGAATCTACCACTAACCCAATAACATTAATGGGAGTGATTTTTGGCATATTGCTGGGATTCTTTGGAAAATCTCGTAAGAGATGCTCCTTTCCACATTCTTGGCAAAAGCCCTGGATCGTCAGTGATTGGGGTTGTGTAGGTGGAGGCAAGGGACAATCACGAATGAGATGATCTCCCTGACATCTGTAGCATGGTCCTCTAGGGAATAGGGGTCTTACTTGTCTAGGTTGAGGTCTAGGGTTGGGGTTTGCATACATGACGTTTGTGTAATCTGACTCCCAACTAGGTTCATTTGGCTCTTCACTATAGTAAGACTCACCATGTTCAGGAGACTGCATGTAGTAGGCCTGGGGACTATCAATATGTGTAGAATCAAAGCTATGGTCGCTCGGGTCACTTTCTGAAAGTAATGGAGTCACTGGGACTATGGCTCTATTCACATTTTCTTCTGCAGCTGCATACTTTACTGGAATCACATTAGTAGGAGCAGGTGGTTGTTGTGCTAGTACTGGCTGGGGTCTCAGTTGGGCCTGATATTGCAGTTGGTAATTTTGTTGAGGTCTAGTATATTGTTGTGGTGGCCTTGTTGAGGGTATGGTTGAGGGTATGTCTGCCTAACAGCTTGCCTATTGTAGGGACAATCTTGCGCGGTGTGATTGGTGTACCTCCGTTCTATGGTGCAGTATTGGCTACTAGGATTTACTTGGGGTTGATCCATAATGGGACATACATTCGCCATGTGGTCGCCACCACAAGTATAGCATCTTTTCATAGGGACAAACCTTGGGGTCTGTTTACTAGTGACACCTAATTTCTGAGCTACTTTCTCTGCAAGTTCCTCAATTGATGTGGATTGCGTGGAAGAGAGGCTAGAGGCACTATCTGAATCTTTGTATATTTTGGATAGCTCTAATTCCTCCCCTAGGTTATCCTCGATGTCAATGCACATGCGTACACACTCTTCTATGGTCCGAGGGTCCTTCAAGTACACATAGGATCTCAACTTTGTACTTAGCAATCCATCCAAGAATAAAGCCACTTGCTTAGCTGGCGTGGGTAGCTCAGGGACAGGGCATCTCTCCAAGTATTGTCTAAATCTTCTTCCAGCAAGTCTCACGGTCGCTTGAGGGGTTTTCTTGAAGCTGTGAATCAGCGAGGAAGTGTTATGTCTTATGCCACTTTTAGAGAATTCGATAATGAATGCCTCTAGAAGTTGGTCTATGCTCCTGAACTGCCTCTTGTTTAGTGGCTGAAACCAAGTCAGGCAGTGTTCCTAAGGGTTAGACCAAAGGCATTGTATTGTGTGAACAGATCTTCCACTTGTTCAGCTCTCAAGACTTGCCTAAACTCAGCCACATGATCGTATGGATCTCCAGTGCCATCGAAGTAGTTCTTCATGGACTTAACTAGCTGAGTCGGTCTCAGAGTCCTTGTGTGCTCTCTAGGTCGTGGTAGAGGGAACTCATCCACATTTCTTTGATTCCTGGGAGCTCTAAGTACCTCAGGTTCTACTCTGTTTGTTTCCGTCCTCGTTCTTTCTCTGCCCCCTGGGTTGGCAAAGCTTACTTCTGGCCTATCTCTACTTCTGTCTCTTTGAGTTCCATGAGCTTGGGATGTTCCAGCTCCAGGGTGACCATAGGACACCTTCGATCTTGGTTGGGGGAAAACAAATTCACCCTTCCAAGTGTAAGCATGTCTATCATGTTCTATAACCACAAAGATCCTCTCTGAAGCGTGATCCAAGTAGGTCACTCTGCCTGGGCTATCAGGATCCTTAAACTCATAGATCATGATTGTTCCTATATCAATTGGCCGATCAGATTTATACTTCCAAAAGGCTTCGTCAGTCTCTCGATTGAGGAGCAAATCTATGCTCTTATTATCCTGGGGAATCCACTCTGGTGTGATAATCCTAGTGAGAACCGATTTGCCTCGAGGGGTTCTAGGTTCTGTACCCATGTTTCCTTGCCCTAGGTCACCTAAGTCCGCTTCTGGGATCACATTTCCGAATTCGTCCGTCCTATCTGGGTGACTGGTGACTACGTATATGGTTCCTTCTTTGTCCAAGTATGCTCCGTTTTCAAACTTGACAGCTGGGTGCTCTAATCCTATGGATTGGTTAGGGTTTTTAATCTGGACCACAGATCTTCCTAGGCCGTCCTCATAGATGCTAACACCTAATCGGTTGGTCCTAAGGTATTCCAGCTGCGTCTTGTACGGGCCTTCTACCCTGTGCAAGTATGGCACTCCTGAACTTCCCGTAGGTCGGTCCATGCCTTGAGACATCTCTGATTCACTAGTCTCAGAGCTAGGGCAGTATGAGTGGTGGCTCAACTGCTGGGCCCAAGACCTAGCAGTGTGGTTGACACTAGCCTCTGAAGACCTAAGGCTTTGTCTATCTCTCCCTAGATGTCGCCCTGATCTAAGGTTCATAAGCCTAATTGAATAGCCCAATTTCGCCCAAGTACAACCTCGTTGCTGAGTTCTTTTGTATCAGTCACTTGATTCTTTTTTAGTCGATTATCGTGTTTATGCTCTAGTCAGAAATCACGTCGTCAGGAATATTTGAGTTAATTTTTCGCACTGTAAGTTGATCGTTCCACGTTAGATTCTTTCCTTTAAGGTTATCGCATCACGAAGAGATTATGTTTAATCTGGAACTTGAGTGCATAGGTAGTCTTCAACTTGATTGATGCCTATCGTTGCCCTGACTTACTCCTATCACTAGTCGTTCTTAGCCTAAGCTAGGAATTGACAGAGGGGGTTGAAAGTTTCCAACCTTTTGTTTCCTGCTTGGTTGCCCTTGAATGCCCAGGAAGTGTGTTCCCAAGCTTGCACTTACACTTGCTTAGAACGCCTTTCGATGCTCTCAATAGATCTGTAAGAGTTCCAAAGTTAGCTTTAAGATTTAAATTCCAAAGACAGAACCAATGATTCTCATTCCTATAGCACAAATACTAATTTGCATAGTGATTTTTAGGAAAACAATTCTTAAGACCCTTGACTTTGATCCCCCTGGGTATGGTCAACTTCAAAATACCCTAGCTGAAAATCAACGCATTATCTTTATAAAAAACAGTGGAGGGCGTGTAGTATATGCCACAAGCTTTCCAACAAGCCCTAGAGCTCAAAAAATGGATTTCGTATGAAAAAGTTATGACCGTTCAGGGTTCTAGGGTTAAGATAGGGTTCAAACAGGATCACTGTGCAACAGGTTTTCCCCAAGTTGTTTTCCTATGGCCTCCTTATGTGCTCTATAGTAAAATGTTCATGCCCAAAATTAGCCAAACTCTTCAAATTAAAAACCCTAAAAAATTGGCTAAAATTGGCTAAAATTGGCTGTCAATCGCGATGGACAGGGCAGTCAATCGCGATGGACAGGAGTCGATCGCGATGGTCAAGAGTCGATCGCGACGGATAGACTGTCAATCGCGATGGACAGGAGTCGATCGCGACGGACAGGCAGTTGATCGCGACGGACAAGAGTCGATCGCGACGGACAGGAGTCGATCGCGACGGACAGGAGTCAATCGCGACGGATAGAGCTGTCGATCGCGACGGACAGGCAGTCAATCGCGACGGATAGGCTGTCAATCGCGACGGACAGGCAGTCAATCGCGACGGATAGAGCTGTCAATCGCGACGGATAGGCAGTCAATCGCGACGGATAGAGCTGTCAATCGCGATGGATTGAAATTTTGCAAATTTTTCAACAATTTTTGTGGAAATGTGGTATGCAGGGTCTCTAGTCCACTGTGGTGCACTCAGATTTACCAAAAGGTGAAAATTTCTATCAATCGCGATCGACAGAAGTCGGCGATTGCGAGACAGTTCTGCACATTTCCGTACCTGCGCGACGTGCTGGAGGGGATGATGATGCTGAAACCTGCAAGAAACTCCAAAAGCATGTAGAAAATAGCACACAACAGTTCGCTCTCTCGCTCTCTCTCACAAGTGAAATGAGGGAAATGAAAGGAGGAAGGGGATATAGTAAAAAACTGAAATTTTTGCGATGATGGAGATGGAGGTGGGAGATGGTGATGATGATGATGATGATGGTGATGAGGTAAGGAAAAGAAAAAAAGGAAAGTGAAGAAGTTACCTACACGCCAACGTCCCAAATCTACGTCTTACCATCACACGCTCGTCCTCAAAGCTCGATCCCCGGCAACGGCGCCAAAATTTGGTGTAGCTCAGTGATGAGTAGCACCTCCTTTAATGTCAATCCGGGAAGACGTGAGGATGGTATGAAGACCTCGAGCAAGTGGAGGCACAAGTGCGTGAGTGAGAAGCACACAAACATGCACACACATACACACACACGCGCACACACGGCAAGACAAAGAGTGAGAAGCAATGGAGTTCTTAGTTTACTTTCAAAAAGCTCTTACAAGTTCAATTCAAATACAAGCTAACCTCAAAAATGAGCTCTCTAGCTCTATTTATAGTTTTTGACTAGGTTTTGGCCCTGTCCAGACCTAGTGTCCGGCCTAGTTAAAAATCAGGTTCCAGGGCCAATTTGAGGGCTTAAACAGAGTCTAAAAAATACGAAAATTGTTATAAAGATGTTGATTTGGAAAAATTTGAAGGGCCTATCTGCCAGATTTGCGTCGACTGCTTTGTCTACTCAATCCTTCACCTCGCTCTGACTCTCTCCGCTGGCTTCCTTGTCTAGTCAGTCCTTGGGTGCCCATACTGCTCTCAACATCACCATTGAAGAGAATGAAGAGAGGTGTACTTATATAGGAGATGACCTAAGTAAAGAAGAGGAAGCAGAGTTGGTAGCTTTATTAAGGAAATATAGGGATGTGTTTGCGTGGCACTATAGAGACTTGAAGGGAGTAGATCCGAAGGTTTGTTTTCATATGATTCCCATGATCACAGATGCCAAGCCACCAAACAGAAGCCCTACACATATAATGACACTTATGCAGCTAAAATAAAAGAGGAAATCAACAGATTGATTGAAGCCGGATTCATCTATGAGATTGAGCATACTAAATGGGTGTCCCCCGTTGTAGTGGTGCCCAAGAAGAACGGGAAATTACGTGTGTGTATTAACCTTAAAAAAGTTAATGCCGCCACGGTAAGAGATAGTTATCCGCTTCCAATCATTCATCATTTATTGGAGCATGTTGCAGGCAAGGAAGTTCATAGCTTCCTTGATGGATTTTCAGGTTACAACCAAGTAGCCATTGCCACAGAAGATCAACATAAAACGGCCTTTGCCACAGAATGGGGAGTCTTCGCATTTTTTGTGATGCCATTTGGGCTCACCAATGCACTTGCAACATTCCATGTGTCATGTCTTCAAAGAGTTCTTGCGAAAAAGAGCTTAGAAGTATATGTGGATGATTTATGTGCTCATTCACAAGAAAGGAGACGTCACATTCCTGAACTCAGACAGATCTTCAAGAAGTGTAGACAATACCGAGTGTGTCTGAACCCAGAAAAGTGTGTGCTCATGGTACGTCAAGGTAAAATCTTAGGTCATATTGTTTCTAATAACGGAATATCAATAGATGAGGACAAATTAAAAGCCATAGCGGAGTTGCCGAGGCCAAGGAATGTTAAAGAGTGTCGCTCAGTGATGAGTAGCACCTCCTTTAATGTCAATCCGGGAAGACAAGAGGATGGTATGAAGACCTCAAGCAAGTGAAGGCACAAGTGCGTGAGTGAGAAGCATACGAACATGCACACACATACACACACACGCGCACACACGGCAAGACAAAGAGTGAGAAGCAATGGAGTTCTTAGATTACTTTCCAAAAGCTCATACAAGTTCAAAACTATTACAAGCTAACCTCAAAAATGAGCTCTCTAGCTCTATTTATAGTTTTTTACTAGGTTTTGGCCGTGTCCAGACCTAGTGTCCGGCCTAGTTAAAAATTAGGTTCTCTACCCTATTTGGAGGTTCAAACGAAGTCTAAAAAATGTGAAAACTGACAGGTAGGTACTTATAAAGCTCCTCAAGCTCAAGGACTCCTTGGCTTGCACAAAATGGAGCTACAAAATTATGAAATGGTATTTAAAATGATTGTTAGTGATGAGAATCACTGTTGTGAAGATGTTGATTTGGAAAAATTTGAAGGGCCTATCTGCCAGATTTGCGTCGACTGCTCTGTCTACTTAATCCTTCACCTCGCTCTGACTCTCTCCGCTGGCTTCCTTGTCTAGTCAGTCCTTGGGTGCCCATACTGCTCTCAACACCCCCCCCTCTCTCGCGTCTGTCGTCCCTGACAGACCCTTGTTGCTGGGAGTGTTGGATGTAATATTCCACAACCTGAGTGGCAAGCTGATGTTCTTGTATGCGTATTCCTCTGGCCAAGTCTGTCATCATACGATCCCAATCAATTGGTCCTGGAATGTCCGGATGTGGCAGACGTAACTGATCTGCATGGATCGCTTGTTCTACTGCGAATAGATGTAGCAAATGTGTGGGTCTGGGAATGAAAATTTCTGAATGATATTCCCACAATCCCGTAGAGAACATTTCCTCAAATGTCTGCTTGAAGCATGCGGGTAAGTACTTTATTCGTGCATGCCAGGCAAAGATTATAGTGACCGAGGGAGTCTGGCTCATGTCGTAGACTAAATCCTTGTTACCTTGAGAGAATCCAGGAGCAGAGATGTATGGAGCTTGTACCTTCCGAAAGGTTTTGAAGACAATGGTCATGAGCTCGAATATTTTCATACACATTTTCACTGCTATGTCGGGTACATTATTTAGACTAGTAGACCAGTGTCAAATTGTTGATATCATGTAGGCTACGGTTGGGGTCCCTCGAGGCGGAGCAAAATATGGATAGTTAACCCAAGCCGAGCATTCTTTATTGTTGCGTACCTTGATCGCAAATGCTTGCCATGATCTGCGACGTACCACTGGGCAATAACATGGATTATACTTGATATACAGTGGCATGGTTGCCCAGGTGCTCATCATCTCGGGGTAATCGGTTAGTAGACGTGCACGCCAATTAGGCTGGAAAATCGAGCCCGCACGCGCATCTGTCGGTAAGTCCTCTGGCTCAAATTGAGTGGCAAATGTGGGCTCCTTCCCTATATGTCTTTTAACTTCTGCATTATAATCATGTAGCAAGACAAAATAAGGCATGTATTGCGACTCTGATGTTGTGATTAACCGTTGGTGGGATAGGTTCTGAAAGTAAGAAGACCGAAGGACAGTTTCTTCCAGATTTGTGAGAGATTGCATTTGTACGGCAACGCGATCATCATGTGTCTTACCCACTTTCTCGACCCTTTTGACCCAATCTGGAACTTGAATTTCTAAAGTGTCATGTCCTTCCTCTGTAGTCCGACCACCGGGTGTTGGCATTGGCTCGTACGGCTCTTCATAGCTGTCATCGACAGGGATTTCCACCACTGTTTCAGGTTCTGGTTCTTCAATGGGCGAGGGTGGCCTTTCATATGGTAAGAGGCGTGCTTGGAGTTCTGCCAGCTATTTCCGGAGGGTCTCTACTTCTTCTGTAGTGTTGCAAGATTACTGGCTCCTGTTGAGCTGTGGGGGCACTGGCTATCTGTTTCTTTAGGTCTGCACATTCAGTCTCTAACTTTTCATATGACTCCAAGAAATTTGCATGCTCCTCAATTAAGATGCGAATGTCTTCCGATGGGACTGCTCTATACTTGGTAGGGCTAATGGTTGCACCTGCAGTTCCTTCCATAGCCGCTTCAAAGTTGTCTTGGTTTTGTTGCTGAAGCCTCTTGTTCTCTTCTAGTGCTGCTGCCATATGCTTCCTTAATAGCCCAAGGTTGCGTCTGAGTGTAGCATTAGATATCATTTGCGGGAGGGAGGTAGTGAATGCTGTGTGTGCCAATGATGTGGTGAGTGGTGAGGTGGGGGGTAAGGGAGGGGGAGATGGTGGAATCGTGGGGAGAGGTGCTGTGGTGGGTGAAATGTCCATTAGGTCAGACAGAGTGGTGTGTACAAGGGCTACCATGTAGGTGGGTATGGTAGGTGAAGTGAGTGTGGTGTTCGTGTAAATTGATGTGGTTGCGAACATCGGGGAAATGTGCCTCTGAAACATTGGAGAGCGGATGAACTGCTCCACAAAGGATGGGTATTCGGGTGGTGAGGTTAGGTTGAAAGAGGTGTAGGGGCCAGATGGGAAGTGAGGGTCATGGAATGGAGGTACCCGTATTGGGGGATAGGCTGGGAAACACACGGTGCCTTCGGTGGGTGCCGGGTTTCCAACCACACTTGGAATTATGGGATGGCCAATTATGGGTTCGGAGGGTAGAAGGGTTGAAGTGTACAAGGGATTGGTGACAAAAGAGAAGAGGGTGTCTTGTGAGGTGGGTTCTCGAGAGGAAAATGATGTGACTGAGGGTGGCTTCTAAGTGAAGGTAGAGGTGATGATTGGCGTTTCTTCCATGGTGGGAGGTGGTGGTGGGGTTGGAGAAGGTGGTGATGGGGGATGCTGGGGTGAGATGGGTGATGTCTGAACGAAGGTTTCGGCAGAGAGGTCAATGGTGGTGGTGGGGGTAGCTGTGGCTTCAATGGTTACCTCTTGTTCTGTGACGGGCATCCTGATAGTCTTACTTGCTCGTGGTAATGTGTCGACTCTGCGTTTGTCATACCTTGCGGACTGACGAACTGCAGTGTGGACAGCCTCCGGAACTCCTAAAGACTCTGACACTAATTTGAGGGTGTCAATGAAATGTTGATCCACCCCATCATCTCATAGCATTTCTTGCATCAAAGCTTGACCTGACACAAGAGAGAGTTGATGCCTTTCTTGCACTGCTTTGATTGTGTCGTATAACCTTTGTAGTTGAGCTGTATATGCAGGTGCACCTACAATTTATGGCACTTCTTGTTGCTCATCATGATGCTCTTGATCATAATCCTCCTCATCTTCCTCCTGTTCTTCATCTTCATCATCCTCTTCATCCACTTCCACTGTGGTGACAGGTACTTGGGCGGTTGTTGCTTGCGTTTGCACATTCTCCACTTGTTGTGCCTCTTCTGCCTCCAGCTCTACATCTTGTAATAATTGTTCGAAATCTTCATTCGTGAGTTCTTCCAAAGGTGTACCACTGGGAAATTCAAGATCGGTTGGGATGGGAGGGAATATCAAGGTAGAAACATCGGTGTTGCGTCTTGGAAGTCGGAGTGTGAATGGTCGAACTCTTCGGGGTGGAGGGGTGACGTCTGGTGTTAGGGTGGCTCCACGTGGTTGAGCACAAGGGACTTGGACAGTACCTCTCATCTTCTTAGAAGGGGGTCCAGTGGATGTCCTGCCTCTAAACTGCTCTACACGATTCCACATTAGGGCCCGTTGAATAGGGATGTCATAAGCCAAACACCTATAAATGATTCTCGTCAGAGCACAGCAACTATATAAAACCTGTTTCCGCGGCCATCGTTTGTGAGCTAGGTGTATCTGATCAATTATCCAGTGGGGTAAGTTGATGGTGAGGCTCTGTGTCTCTGCCAGATACAAAATAAACCAAATCTTTTTGGGCGGCATGGTGAATCTATCTTGTGCAGGAAAAGCAAAGTGTTGCATGCACATGCGAAGGTGTATTGCAATATTAGGCGTCATGGACACCATGTCCTTGAGTTTGGTGAGGCTTCGATTCTTCATGTAATCAGGCACTAGGGTCTCCTTCTCTGTTGGAATATGCATTCCACGCATATCTAGGGCCTCTCTCACCAAGTTGTTTGATAGCCTGAACCTCTTGAGCTCATTCCCCTTTGTCAGAGATGGAATCACAAATGAGCTTGCACCTTTTGGGTTCTTGTTTGGAGTCAAGGTGTTGATGAGATAGTAGCATCGCATGAAGTCAGGCTTTGGGAGCCGTGCACTGAAATATGCATCCAATCCTGCCTTCTCCCATATCGAACGTAGACCTTCTGCATTTTGTAACTTCTCGAATTCTCTTGTAAAGAAATGGTATTTACCTTGCTTCCCATTGAAGTCCAACTCTGATTCCCACAAGTGCGTTCCCTCTCCCAAGGGTCCTGCCACTTCACTAAACCAGTGGGAAGTTTTTCCTACGGGCAAGGTATGGCCACTAGGAGGGTCCGCTATAGGTATGATTTTGATGGCCTGCAATTCTTCTGGTCTTTCGTTTGTTTCAGGTAGAACGGGTAAACTGTCTAAGTCCACCACTTGCTGGCTCGTTTCTGTTTGAGAGCTAGTTCCTGCTGCCTTAGCCATGTTGAAAACTTCGCAGCTGGTTCTCTGAGAATATATGAATAAATGTTAACATTGCAATGGACACAAAAATGACACTGTGTCCCCTGTTACAACATTAACATGAGGTTCGGGAGAGGTTAGGGGGTTAGTAAGTGCTCGGTGCTTGTGTGTGTAGTTAGGAATTGGGTAGACCTAAGAGCTAAGCGGAATGATGTGGTGTGAGAGCGAAGTAGTTAGTAGGTGGACATGGATTTACAATTGGGATCTAGGGGTTTATTACAAGTTTTAGGTTGCCAAATGCAATGGATAGGTTTTGATTTTGACTTTGTGGAGGCTCTAGAGAGTGTGATAGGGTATTTACTTGAAAAATGGGGCTTTTTAGGGACCCATTTACAAGTGATTCTACTTGTGCTCATGGAAGAATATGTGTTAGTGTGTGATGTGTAAGACTGGGCCTCAGATGTTCGCGTGAGTGAAACATGTTGTACAGGGTTTGGCCTTGGTGTAGCTATTTGAGCCCGCAAGCAAGCCTTAGGCACCCAGATTTGTCGTGATTGTGGGCTGGCCTTCATTGACTTCTTGGGTACCCAAATAGACTTCACTTTCGCAGAAGAATTTATGAAGGACTTCTTATTAGTGTCGTGTTGTTGATTACTAATAAGAGGTTTTGGCCGTGGGGTTGGCCTGGTCGGAACAGGGTGTTCGCCTTTTCGCCTCCATACTTGTTTCACTGGCTGAAACAATCTGCTTTGCTCCTTTTTTTGGCCCCCAGTATAGGTAGTGTTCTGCTTCTTCTGTATTCGATCTGCCTTTGGTTGCTGCATCCCTTTAGCCTTTGTAACAGAAGGGAGTGCCTTCTTATCCTTGACTCCGTTGTTGAGATAGTCCTCTTTCTGTATCACACTCTTTTGGACAAGAATAGCATGGTCAACTTCATATGCACCCCTGGAAGGACCAGGAGTTCGTGCCTTACCTAGTTCCTTGAGTGCCTCATTTTCCAATTCAATTGTAATTCGACTATGATTTACCCATACCTGAAGAAGTCCACTTCTTAGGTTTAGGTTGACCGCATGGTCATAGATCCAGTCCTGACCCAAGACAAGAGGCTCAGTGAGGTCCTCATCTTGACACACTAGTACTTTGACTGTCATTGCTTCGTCTTGAATATAGAGGGGAAGTTCCACCTTGCCTATGCAAGGGGTTTCCACACCTCCCAATCCTATGAGATATGCTTCAATAGGATTGACAGTTAATTTCAACTCTTGACAGTAAGACAATTTAACAGCACTAGTGGCTGCACCTGAGTCAATCAAGGCTCTTACAGTCCTTGCACCCTTTCCTTGTCCTATACCTAAGGTTATAAAAGGACGTCGATCAATTATCCTATGGGAGCTGATACCTGAAACTTCACACATAGCCATTTCATATCCTTGATCTGCATCGGCATCTAGCCTAGGTTGCTCTCTACCTTGTCTTATTAATTTCATTTTCCGTATGCGCTCTAAAGCTTCTGCTTGGGCTTCTTCTCGAATTCGCTTTTCTTCTTCTTTGAGTTTCTTAGCAGTATTCAGTCGACTTAGCATTTCCTCTGTGAGAGGTTCCTGTTACAACTTCACCCTGCATCCGCTTATGTAGCTTGGGAGAACATCGCCTTCTAATGTGGCTAGTTGCACTGCTCCACTTGTTGAGATTCTATTAATGATCATGGTTCCGTAGCCTCTCTTCTCCAGTTTCCTCGCATGTTGTTTCAACGTGTATACTAGTACTAGGTCGCCTGCCTTCAAACCTTTATCCTTAACGTGGGCATCAAAGTATGCCTTCTATCGTTTCTTAGCTGCATATATCCCTGCAGCCGCCCTCAGTCTTGTTTCTCCTAATCGTTCTAGGTCAAAGATCCTAGAGGAGAGTTCATGACCTGTCCATTCATGCTCCTGTGCTACTTTCAATGTAGGTATTAAGAAATCCAACGGTAGCACTGCATTTTGGCCAAATACCATCTGAAAGGGGGTGGTTTGGAGTACCGTTTTGTAGGCCACTCGATATGCCCAAACAGCATGGTGTAGCTATTTGTCCCAATCAGAGCGTTTATTATTCACTAATTTCGTCAGTACATTGCATAAGATCTTATTGGTGGTCTCAGCCTGGCCATTTGCTTGAGGGTGATAGGGGGTAGACTTCTTATGTACTACCAAGAATTCTTGGAGCAGATTTTCAATAACTTCATTCAAGAAGTGAGTGCCTCTATCACTAACTATCTCGATAGGTAGCCCGTATCTAGTGAACACATTCTCAAATAAAAACTTAGCTGTTGTTTGAGCATCGTTCTTCGTTGTGGCCTTTACCTCTACCCACTTGGTTAGATAGTCCATGGCAACAATGATATATTCAGCATGGGAACCCTTAGCTGGGGGATTAATAGGACCTACGAAGTCTATTCCCCACTTAGAGAATGCACGTCCACCCATCATAGGTTTTAGTGGCATCTCGTCTTTGCGTATAGGATACTGAGTTCGCTGACAAACATCACACCGTTTCACATAGGTATGTGCATCCATGTGAAGGGTCGGCCACCAGAAGCCCGCAAATAGTATTGCCTTGATCACCCGATCTGGTCCAAAGTGTCCTCCGGCTACACCTTGGTGAGCAGTTTCCAAGATCTTAAGATATTCACTCTCATGGACACATAGTCTCAGGTAACCATCTTTACCACGCTTGTATAGATTATCACCAATGAGTGAATAATCCTGGGCTTCTTGTTCTAAACTCCTTTGCCTAGCTAGAGTCATGTCTAGAAGGACTGTTTTCGTCCTTAAGAAGGATACTAGTGGTTCACTCCAATCTGGCACTATGGACACTTGATAAAGAGTGGCATGTTCCACAGGTGGTTTAGTGCAGCAGATTGGGCATTCCTTGCACAACTTTTGGACATCAGCCTCCATAGTCGGCCAATGCACTCCGAGTCTCCTTAGTGTCTGTAGGGTTCCTTGTTTTGAGTAGTGTTGCTCTAATGCACCTACATGTGCTAATTGCAACCATTTAGCGTACTCATCCTCTTCCACACAACAAGCCAAGATCTCTTGATCTGTGTGCTTGTACATACTACCTGCCATGATGTGATACTTTTGAGCTTTTACTACCTCTCTATCCTGTGTGTTTACTACTGGGTGGTTAGGCCCGTATGTCAATACTGGCACTAATGACTTAGCCCACTGGGGCACCACTTCCAAATTAAACAAGTAAGCATCAGGAAGGTCATCTGACACTCCTTGTGGGGCTTCTCCAGATGTGAGCCTAGAGAGATGGTCTGCTCTCAAGTGAGTCCTACCTTTCCTTACCACAACCTCGAAGTCGTATTCCATTAGTAAGAGAAACCATCTTACTAATCTACCTGTATTGCATGGTGTTGCAGTGCTAAAGAAGTACAAAGCAGAGAAAAAGACGGGCCCCAAAATTTTTCCGATTTGGACACCAAACTTTTGTATCATATTCATTTTTGTAATATATCTACATTGTAAATGCACTAGAGGAGTCCTCTAGATGCATCCCCACAGAAGAGTAGAGATTACCCATGTACAATAGTAGGAAATTAGTCTCTTAGTGAATAAAGTGCCGGTCTCTTGTGTGAAAGGACCAAACTTAGGGCTCATGTATATAAGTCACTTGGTGACTCTTTGTAGAGGACTTCTTGCCATTGTGAAGAAGGAGCTCTTCAGAATTTTCGAGTTTGCCTCTTCCTTGCTGATTTTGATCTTCATTTCGCTCTTGTATGTGTGTGTTATGCTTGAAATGCATGTGTAGGACTGTTGTCTACCCCTCCCCCTTGGTTTTGAGCTGCTGTAGTGCGTGCGTAAGCTAGGAGAAGCTGTGGCGCGGGTATTTGTGATTCCCGTCATTCACTGTTTTTGCCATAACTTGAAGCAAAGTGGTCAGAATTGAGTGAAACCACCACCGTTGGATGCGTCTCGTCGAGAGCTTCGAAACGAGTACCCCTATTGCCTATGTTCGGAGTTCTGGGTTGGGAGAAAACCTCAAAATACTAAAACTGCTGTAAGAAGTTTGCGGCAAACACTTTCAGTATTTCAGTGAGTGTGAGAGGTAGTAGTCTTTTCTCATGCATGCTAGCTAAACCACTTCATTTTCCATCACGTGTGCACACGTCTCCATACACTTGGTAAGTCGTTCCTTAGGATTGACATTTAAATGTGTGTTAAAGTACCCACTATATGCACTTGTGTGGCAATTGAGGTATAGTCTCATTGGCACAAGTCCTTGAGTCATCTCGGCTCAAGTACACACGTTTTTGGCGCCGTTGTCGGGGAACATTCGGCCAAGGTGCCTTCGTGATGGTTATAGATCGAGTGTGATCGAATCGTACTTGTAGAGGTGAAATTGTCCTTTGGCAAGTAGTCAGTCACTTCAGCACTTGTTACTTCACATCCCCGAGGTGTGTGTGATAAGTTTCAGGTTTAGGAGTAGTAAGAGGAGAGTAGGAGTGGTTAGAGAGTAGACCAAGTCATTAGGATAGAGTTTAGTTTTGTTCAGAAAAGTTTCCTTTTTGTAAGCAAGAAAAACCCAACTATAAAAGCCAAAAAATTCACTTTGCAAATCACTTGTTTCTGAGCAAGTATCGTGGGAGAGCTATCGAGTATCGCGAGCTGCCGAGTATCGTGTTTGAGCTTGTGGAGCGGCTTGAAGCAAGAAAAGGGTGCTAGAAGAGTGAGAAAGAGCATCAAAGGTGAGCCACTCAGTTGCTAGATCTTTTTGATCATTCAGATAGTCCAATATCAGAGTGAAACGATCTGCGCCAGGTATCGTCTGAGATCCACAGGGGGTAAAAGGTGTGTTTTGATTGATACAGAGAGTGAGGAGAGGAGAGAGGAGTTAGGAGATCAAAGGGTCCAAATCAAAACTTCAAAAACATCTTTCAAAATTTGTCTAAGGGTCAAGTATCGTTTTACTCCCGCGGTCGAGTATCGCGATACTTAGCAAGTATCGTTTTGCTCATGTGGTCGAGTATCGCGATATTTCCCGTCGATCGTGTATCGTTTCATACCGATCGCGATACTTGGTCAGAGATCGTTTGCCAGCGATCGTCTATTGAGTATCGTTGATCGTGTATCGTTTCGTGCAGGTCACGATACTTGAGAAGTATCGTTTGGTCAAAGATCGCGATACCTGATAAGTATTGTGTATCGTTTTGTCAGCGATCGTTCGTGAGAGGTCGCGTATCGTTTGGCTTAAGTATCGTGTATCGCTTCACAGAGATCGCGATACTTGCCAAAGATTGCGTATCGTTTCGTTCAAGTATCGGCAATCGTTGGTCGCGTATCGTTTGAGTTAAGTATCGTGTATCGCTTCTCAGAGATCGCGATACTTACCAAATATCGTGTATCGTCGATCGTTTCAGTTCAGAGATCGTGTATCGTAGGATCCCAAGTATCGTATATCGTTTCCAGTCAAGTATCGTTTGGCCCAGAGATCGCTTGGATCAAAGATCGTGATACTTCCCACAGATCAAGTATCGCCTGTTCCAAGTATCGAATATCGTCGGGATTGAAATATCGTGTATCGTTTTGACCCAAGTATCGGGTATCGTCTGAACCCAGAGATCGTGTATCGCGGAAATTGGAGGTCAAGTATCGTGATCTAGAAAAAAATTCTTTTTCAGTCATTTTTTTCAGCCAAGCCTTCTAGAAATTTTTGACCTATAGAGAAGAGTACCAAAGGCCCAAGGGTAGCATAGACTGATCAGAGTTTAGAAGTGGATGAACCTGAGATCCGGAAGAACCCTAGGGAGCCGAAGAAGTGTAAATTCTTCCGTAGGAAGTGTAGCAGAGCCGAGTAATCGTTCACACTATTCTGAGACCTCCAGTGAGTCAGAGGAAGAAATTCCAATGGCTTCAGAGGATATGCAGAACACAGTACCCATGATTGGCATGATGTCAATCATTGAGGGAGAGTACAGAACCTCTTTGGAGTATGTGAACACTAACCACAACGAGGTCCCCATTTATCTGGATGGTCTAAACAGATCTGTGGCCAGGTTAAAGCAAGCTTCAGAGGCCTACATAGTACCTAGACCAGCAGTCAAATACGTAGGAGGACTGTACATGGACAAACGAGATATCCAGTATGTTGTCACAGAACACCCAGAGAACATTAATGAAATTGGTGAAGAAAATAATGCTTCAAACTTAAATGGAGGAGGGAATGAAGAGCAAGTAACTACACCTAGAGGGAGATCAACAGTCGCAAGGATATGGAAAGGAGATCTAATCCCCCAAGATGACACCTTAATGGATGTATATTTGATCAATGGGATGGATCATCTCCTTAGAGCACATTCCTCAATTTGGGAAGCTGCTCCTAATCCAGTCACCATTTATGAGTTGCAGGATCCTGATTTTTCCACCATTATCACTTATCTGGATAAAAATCAGAGAAGATATTGGCCCATGATAGAAGCGGAAAGAGCCGAGTTGAAATATCAAAACATCCCAGTGTTCCCACCCAGGGACCAAGCCACTACATCAAGAAACCCACTGGGAACTTCCCTTAATGATTCATACCAACAGTCGGGCCAAACCCAACAAACACAACAAACTCAACCAACTCAAATCCCCTTCAGACCTCCCGCACAGTTCGCAATGCCTGTAAATAATCCTAACTACCGACCTCAACCAACTATTGACCCCAGACATGGAGTTCATGCTCCAGTCAGACCGCCGGTAGTAAGAGGACCAGGCATACCAATAGGAAGACCTATTTTCCCAGTGATGCCTAGACCACCCGAAGCAGGAAGACGACTAAGGCCAATCCAAGTTGCCAAATGCATGAGAAATCACTATGATGGCTCTAGCGAACCTTATAATCATATAGCGGAATTTAAACAAGTAATCAGAGCCGAACAGGTAGAAGACTTTTTTATTCAATATGAGTCCTTCGGTCTTACACTGTCAGACACAGCGTTAGCATGGTTTCAACCATTGGACCCTAATACCTTTCAGAACATGGAGCAAGTATACCAAGAAATGATTGAGGAATTTACTAAATCAGGAATTAAAAACAATTCTTTATCATTAATCCACAGCTTCAAACAAGTCCCTACCGAGTCAGTGAGATTGGCTGCCAGAAGATTCAAGCAATATGTAGACAGATGCCCAGTGGAAGAGAGACCGACACAAAATAAAATGGTGTCATTATTTTTGGAAGGATTATTGGATGGATCCTTGAGATCATTAGTGTATGTAAAAAGGGTTCAGACCTTGCAAGAATGCATGAAGGAATGCATAGATTTAGAAGATAACCTTGCAGAGGATCTGAAAATACCTCAAGGAAGCGCTAAAACCGAAGATTCGACCAGTAACGCATCCATACCTAAAAACAACGTAGAGGAAATAGCCGAATTGTTAGCGAAAAAGTTGAACGTTCAAGGACAGAGGAACTACCCCAATAATCCAATGAGAGTACCGATGCTCAGAAGATGTATGCATTGCGGAGGTGATCATCCTTCTCACTTGTGTACTAGGGGAGTAGTTCCACCACCTACTTATGGTTATAATAGACCCACTGTCCCAGGACCTCTACAGTATTGCAGTGTGGAACAAAAATACACAAATCATAGCACAGAAAATTGTCCCTACAATAGGCAAGCGAGACCTGCACAGCAATACATGAGACCGTACGGATACCCTCAGAATCATCAGGGAGGTGAAGCTTTTAGGTATTCCTCTTATCAGCCACAGGCCCCAGCACCGCGACCATATGCTTATCAGGGATACACACAACCACAGCCGGTACTAGGACAACAACCGCCCCATCCTCAGAACGTTGTCCCAGTCAAGATTGCCCAACCTGAAGAAAACCTAGAGAGAGCTATAGTACCAGCCACACCTTTGACTAGTAATGAACCATATGACTCATTTTATGATCCTAGTCAAGGAACATACCCTAATTATGAAAGCTCAATGATGGAATATGGACAATTGTATGAACCATATGCCTATGGCATGGAAGCACCAGATAGTTCATACGGATATGAGCAGGACTATGTGTCATTAATGTACACAGCTCCTAGAGCAACCATACCACCCCGACCCATGAACAGACCGCCTGTACCCAGAGGACCATGTTATAGGTGTGGAGGTGACCACTATATCAGAGAATGCACATTGCCAAACCCACCACCACCACAACGAGTCTGGGAGGGCTACTGTAGTGATTGTGGGAAGGAACATCTTTTAAGAGACTGCCCCAAGAATCCCAACAAGGTTACATCTAACGTACAAATCAATGTAATAGAAGTAATAGAATCATCAGGGAGTGATAAAGAATACACAGTACCATTGAAAGCAATAACGAGAGCCAAAGCCAGAGAGACCCTTGATAAAACGGACGAGAACAATCAAAGTGACAAGGAGAGGGACACACCCATCCCTCAAAGAGTGGAAGACTCAGAAGAGCCGGAGAGAAGTATTGCAAGTAAAAGGTCCCAGAGATGGAAACACCGGATAGAAAAGATAAAAGAAAAGAAATTACGGCAGAAAAAGGAAAAGGAGGAAAACGAACAAAAACCAAAAGAAGAACCGAAGAAGGAAAAAGGGATCAAAAATGAAAAGTATCAGAAAGAGGAGGTAGGATCGGTCTTAGCAGATCCTATGCCCGAAGAATTAGCCATGTGGATTCAGGCATATAAGGCACGAATAAGAGCAGGACCTACCTTAGAGCAACACGAGAGAGAATATCCAAGAGGCGACTTAGAAAAAGAAAGACTAGAAATCTGTAAGAAATTGATAGAAGTTGCACAACAAACCTTAGAAAAACCTGCATCGCCTTTACCCAATACCCGAATTTCTGAAGGAGAATTCCAAGAGTGTGTAAACACTCATGAAAAACCCGAAATAAATAGACCACAGAATGACGAACGTGGTGTTGAGAGAAAGGAAGGATCCATAGTTCCCGAAGTAGAAGGAGAATGGACTAAGGATCTATGGGCACGAGTCCAAGAGGACAAATGGAAGAAGGTGGAAGGAATCGAACCACCCTTTGAAGAATTAGAAGCAGAAAATGAAATAGAGGGTTCAATACCTGAACTAAATTCAGAAGAAATTGTTCCCATGGATGCAAGTGACAAAGGAGAGGAAGAGGTAAAGGAACTGCCCAACTACACTGGGGAGTACGAGCACAATTCAGAATTGTATCGCATTCCCTCAATGAGGAAACGAGAAACTAACCCATCAGTCCAAACATCGGAGATCATACAACACCTTAGAGAGGTAAAAATCCCATGTACCCTAACATTTGAAGAACTGTTAAAGGTAAAACCACATTTGAAAGAGAAATTGATCAATCAATGGGAAGTCAAGGAGGAAAAGAAAGAGATAGCTGACGAAGTAAACACAGTGAGAATTCCAGTGGATAAAGTAGGAGACTTTAGTGAGGGAGATGAAGGAAATACTTGCCTTCCAATTACTTATAGGGGTTACACTACCAAAGCCATATTAGATTCAAGAGCTGGCGTTGGCATTGCTACCAAAGAAATTTGGGAGAAATGGGGAAAACCGGCATTAAGACCAACACGCATGAAAATACAAATGGCAGATGGACATACGGAAAGACCCTTAGGATTGTTGGAACGAGTAATCTTCACTACGTGTGGAGTGGAGTTCGAACATACTTTAGCAATATGTCACTTTGAAAGGCCAAGCAATTATGAAATGATCTTGGGAAGGCCTTTCATGAGACAGTTAAAGGTCGTACAAGATTGGGGAAAAGACGCGGTTTACTTACAACACGCAGGAACCACCACTAGAATAAACCTACATACGTACACTTATCAAGATGTTCCACCTCTACAATGGAATCAGATCCATAAGGAGGAGGACGATCAATCAATTCATAGTGCAGGTTCTAGTGATCAATCCTGGATGAACGAGGACACTCATCTGTGGATATGTCAAGCTGCAAAGAAGGAAGAGGAGAGAAGAAAAGGATGGCAGCAAAAACAAGGAATAGCGAGGTCAGTACAAGATCCAGCTTACATGCCACAAGTATTTCCGGATGAAGAATTTGAACCTCACGGTTGGATGGAAATTTTAGCTACCCTCGATGTTTGTGTAAACGAAGAAGTAGTGACCATGAACGAATGTATCGATGAGGAGGGTTATGATGTTAGCCTGTATATGGTAGTCCTTCAGGAGGTTGAAGAAGGAGAAGTGATCGAGACAGACTGGAAGGAGGACTACGAGAGCATTGAAATGGAACCCGAACCCATGGATCTAGGGAATAGTACCACCAACATAAATATCACTGCCAATGAGAAACACCAGGAACTTACACAGGAAGGGGAATTAGAAGTTGAAAGAGAATCAGAAGATGAAGAAAACAAACCCCAAGACCAATTTGAAGTACCAGCTCATTTTAAAAAATATGAAGTGGAGGAGAGGAAAATTGCTATTCAAATGCCGAAAAGAGAAGCACAGCCTGGAATAGCATATGATAATAAGGAGCAAACCAAAAAGATAGTTGTAACTATGGAAGGAGGGGAGGAACGATGTACCTTCATAGGACAGGATGTCTCAGTAGAAGAAGCACAAGAGTTAATTCGTCTCATAAGAGAATATCGGGATGTCTTTGCTTGGACCTATAAGGATTTGAAAGGAGTAGATCCATCTATATGTGCGCATAGAATCCCCATGACATCCGAAGCCAAACCCTCTAAACAAAGACCATATACTTATAACGATGTGTATTCAGCCAAGATAAAAGAGGAGATAGACAAGTTACTAGATGCTGGATTCATCTATGAAATTGAGCACACGGAATGGGTGTCACCCTTGGTGGTTGTACCAAAAAAAAATGGAAAGTTAAGAGTGTGCATCAATTTGAAGAAAGTGAACGCCGCAACCATAAGGGATAGTTATCCCTTACCAATCACGGATCATCTCTTGGAAAGGGTAGTAGGGAAGGAAGTTTATAGTTTTCTGGATGGCTTTTCAGGGTATAATCAGGTAGCCATTGCTCCTGAGGACCAACATAAAACAGCTTTCGCAACTGAATGGGGAGTATACGCCTTTAGAGTCATGCCTTTTGGTTTAACGAATGCCCCAGCTACCTTCCAAAGATTGATGTGTCATGTGTTCAAGGAATTTTTAAGAAAAAGTATGGAGGTATACGTGGATGATCTTTGTACATATTCAGCCATACGATCAGAGCACATCCCTGAACTAGAAAAGATTTTTGCCAAATGTCGACAATATCGAGTATGTCTCAATCCTGAAAAATGTGGCTTCATGGTTAGACAAGGGAAAATCTTAGGACATATTGTCTCTAAGAATGGAATCTCAACAGATGAAGACAAAATTAAAGTCATCTTAGACTTACCAAGACCCAAGAACGCGAAGGAAGTGCAAGCTTTTATGGGACATTGTGGATACTACCGTAGGTTCATTCACATGTATGCCATAATAGCCAGACCCTTGTATAGTCTCTTGACACAATTTACATGGACAGAAGAGTGCGAAAAGGCATTCGCAGAGTTGAAAAAGAGACTTAGTACTGCCCCAATTCTGAAATCACCCAATTGGAACAAACCTTTTCATATTCATGTTGACGCTTCCAACTATGCCATTGGATGCATCTTAGCCCAGCCGGCTGATGAAGGCAAGCTTGATCATCCAATTGCTTATGCGAGTAGACAACTGAATCAAGCCGAAAGAAATTATACCACTACGGAACGAGAGGGCTTAGGAATGGTATATGTTGTGAAAAAGTTCAGACATTATCTTCTAGCCAACAAGTTCAAATTCTTTATAGACCATCAAGCTTTGTTGTACTTAGTCAATAAACCTTGTAACACGGGAAGGTTGGTACGATGGTTTCTACTGCTAATGGAATTTGACTTCGAAGTAATAGTGAAAAAGGGAAACACACATGTAAGAGCGGACCACCTTTCAAGGCTAACACACGGAGAGCCACCAGTGGAGTGCCCGATGATCTGCCAGATACTTACCTTTTTAACCTGGAAGTATGTCCAAAGTGGGCTGAGAAATTGATCCCTATACTCACTCATGGGCCTCAACACTCAATCAATAGGAATAACAAAAAAGAAATTCTTCAATCGAGGAATTTACACATTGTGTCAGGAAGTGTATACTACAAGGAACCCAACGGAGTGTTACTCAGATGTGTTGATGAGGATGAACAAACGCAACTAATGGAGCAAGCCCATGTGAACAAATGGAGAACACACAAAGGGATTCATGGAACTATCCGAGAACTGAAAAGAGTAGGAGTATATTGGCCTGACATGCCCAAGAGTGTTCACGACCACGTAAGTAATTGTGCAGAATGCCAAGAGACAGTTCCCGAAGATCATATGTCTCTACCTTTTTTGACCATAGCACCCAATTGGAGTACACCATTAGTGAAATTCTTAAAAACTCAAGAACATGAATTAGGAACTAGCTTGGCAAGAAAGCGATCATTAGAGGAAATGAGCAAGGACTACATTCTCATAGGAAAACAATTGTTCAAACGAGGGAAGGATAACCAACTAAGATTATGTGTGCATGAAGGAGAATATCTACCCATATTAGAAATGGCACATGCAGGTGCTGCAGGAGGTCATTTTTCAGCTGAAAGAACTGTTAAAATGATTCTCTTTGCGGGCTTGTGGTGGCCAACTCTACATATGGATGCTGAAACGTATGTACGACGTTGTGAGACTTGTGAGAGAACTAAATACCCAATTCGGAGAGACGACATGCCATTAAGACCAATGATATGCGCGAGAGCCTTTACGAAATGGGGAATAGATTTCATTGGACCTATCAATCCAACTGCCAAAGGGTCACATGCGGAATACATCATAGTAGCCATGGACTACTTAACTAAATGGGTAGAAGCAAGAGCCACTAGGAAGAATGATGCTCAAACTACCGCAAAATTTCTCTTTGAGCACATCTTCACCCGCTTTGGCTTGCCCATTGAGATTGTTAGCAATCGAGGAATGCACTTCCTCAATGAAGTGATTGAGTCATTAATGAACGAGTTCTTGGTGATTCATAAAAAATCAGCACCATATCACCCCCAAGCCAATGGACAGGCTGAGAGCTCTAACAAAGTACTATGCACGGTGCTGACTAAGCTTGTCAATAATGGAAGATCTGATTGGGACAAACAATTGCATCATGCAATTTGGGCATTCCGAGTTGCATATAAAACGGCCATTGGAACCACACCTTTCAATTTAGTGTATGGGCAAAATGCAATTTTGCCAATTGACTTCTTAGTGCCTACATTGAAAGTGGCCCAGCAATATGAGTGGAACGGCCATGAATTGTCCCAACAACTAGATCAAATTGAGAAGTTACATGAGACTAGATTGCAAGCTGTAGCAGGCATTTATGCTGCTAAACGGAGACAGAAGGCATATTATGATGCACATATAAAAGACAAGGGACTTAAAGAAGGCGACTTAGTCCTAGTATACACCCTAAAACAACATGCAAAGAAGCTACAAAAACGCGGATATGGACCCTTGATCATAAATCGAATCTCTACTAGTGGTGCAGTCAATCTCGCCACACTAGACGGAGACATTCTTCCCAATTACATCAGTGGATGCAGGGTAAGACGATTCATGGAGCCCTTGACGGGTCAAATGCTAGCGCGATTGGTAGTTGCCCAAAATAGAAAAAAAGAAGAAGAGAGAATACGAGAGGAAGCGAGACAGGAAGCATTGGAAAGAATAAAGAAACGGAAAGAGTGGATGAGAGAGCGAGATGGAAGATATCGACTAGGAGAAGAACTCATCCCAATGGCTAATTTTAGAGCCACTCAAAACCTAGGATCATAGAGAACACAACCATATTTAAATTTGGGAGCAGGAAAGACGGAGTACCACTTGGTGAATGCTCTCATTGACACAGGAGCAGCTGTGAGCTGTATCAAGTTTTCTTTGACCCAAAAACTCAAGGAGGAAGTACGGCCGTCGATGGCACAGTTGATAGGAATAGGAGGAACAATTACTCAATGCACAGGTGAGATCACCTTACCGTTGCATCTTGGCAACAACACTATGGAACAAAAGCTGTTAGTGTGTCATGACCAAGATTTACTTGAAGAGGTAGTGTTAGGTCAAGACTGGATTTACGAATACGAAGTGACCATTCAATTGGCGTTAGGTTACATTTCAGCCAAGATAGGACATCGTGAAGTATTCAGTCTGCTAGACGAGCGACCATTAAAATCTGTGAGCATGGAGCAAACAGTTCATTCTAACGAACAAAGTCCTGAATGTACAATCACTAGCACTATAGAAACACCTTCATCGAGTACTATCGGTGCGGACACACCGAATTCTGTTTGCACACCTTGTTCTAATCTAGCAAGCCAAGAGAGTGTCAATCAAGCTGAAACCAACCTCACCGAAACACCATGCATTAGAGAGACTAAGCCTCTGAGTAATTCAAAATCTGTACCCATTAAAATATACCCTATTCCATACTCTAATCAAGTGTGGATAAAGAAAGATCAAGTGAAGGAGTATCTTCGACGACAAAAGCACAACCGACATCAGAACAAACAATCAAAGGAGAAACCAACTCAGTCTGAACAACGGAGTCATCGACAAATTGCTACAATATGGATTCCAAAGAAGGCAGTAGCTGCTCAACAGGATCGTTCGCAAATCTGGGTTCCCAAGTCTTGCGTTCCAAGGAAACTAAACCGAAAGGATGATCCTCAGCACAAAAAGAACCAATATGATCCACAGGCAAAACAGCCACAAAGAAAGAGTTATTGGAGAAAGAAGGAGTCTGTAATGGCAACCCGAGCCACTCCGAGATTTACAAAGCAGATAGAGCAGACATACAAGAAGAAAAGAGCCACTTTCAGTGGAAGTGAGCAACATACAACGAGGCCCAGCACAATGAAGCAGATTTGGATACCGAAAGACAAAACAGACAGCTTGCATCACCCAAATACTTCCAATTGCACACATAACGAGCTTTCGAGACCCAAAGTATGCATGATAGGGCCACATTACAAGGCCAAGCATTCGGCACATCCTTCTTCTATTTCAGGATAGTCAAGCACATTTTCCTCACGAGGAAATAGGAGAGCACTTGTACATATATTAAGAAAAATATTCCAAAAAATTTAATAACCGCTTCGGCTATAAACTAACTTTTCTATCTTCCTTTTCAGATGAAAATATAAAAATACATAAAAATATGGAAAAATCTAGGTATTACCTTTCTCACACACACGGGAAAAGGACGACACCGTTCACTCGGAGCAATATCGAGCTTATGACAAACAAATAAAGGAGGATTTCTGAAATATATGGCCACTAATTCATACTCTATATTGAGTGCAGATGGCATCTACTGATTCCGAATCTACGCAGCAAGAAGAGGTGCAACTTCTTCCATTAGAATCAGTAACAAAAGCAAGAGGTCACTGGTTCCGGGATGATCAACCCGTGGCAGAACTCATCTTCATGGCAACCATCAAGATAATGGATACAGATCACTACTTTCCAATCTTGTCACAAGATTTCAAAACGATCATACAGGGACTACCTCATATTGAAGAAGTATGGACACAAGCAAGCATAGAGGCATTCCTCAAGTTACCAATCTATGTGCCAGATTTTCAAAGATGTGCACAGGTAATGAATACTATGCAACCGGCCGCAACAAAAATATCAGTACCTGAAGCACGTGTCTTGGATAAAGTCGGAGTTTGGAAGACTATCCAATTCACGCATGAGTTAATCAATAAAGCGTTTGGATGGAACCAAACAGGAATCACAAGTGTCAAAGAAGAATGCCATGACCCCAAGAAGAGATCATTCTTGGAAATAAACAGAATTGACATCGAAGATGCTGTACGATTGGTACATCAGCACTTTTGTTTCCCAAGCATGCACAGATACACAGCTCCACAGAAGATAATTGTATAATTATTATCGCATGCCATGAGACAAATTGGGAACAAAGTGAACTTAACAGGCTATGTTCAGGAAAGATTGTTTGAAGCACAAAAGAAGTGGGGGCAAAAGAAGTTTTTGAATGGCAGTTTCGCTCTTACATTACTGATTTATGAAGCTTTAGAAATGAAGAACTGTTTGAGAGAGATGCCAACCTCGGAAGGACTGGCAAGATACGCAAAATCAGCTACGGTCCCTAAGAACAAGAAATCAGTAGCTATGGTTGAAGAAGCTAGAACGAGCACACAGAAACCCATGAGGGGTACGAAGCGATTACGGGAAGAGGAAGCCCAGGCTACACCACAATCAAAGAGAACTCATCTCTTACCGAAGATCACGACGGCTCAAATGCCGATTACAAAGAGAGATCTGTCCGCTGCCCTCGAAGAGACACATCAGTACATGCAAGGGCAGGTGAACTTAAATATTCAGGGTCATCATTATAGACAAGCTAGTCAGGAGAAACAAAAACGAAGTCCAGAGAAGACACCAAAACAAGCGGGAAGATACAAGGAACTAGGGATCGAGGACTCTAGTACAAATACGGACTCCAGCCCTGACAAAGATACCTTGGATACTGATATACGGACAGAAACACAAGAAGATGAATGGAATGAAGTTGATCATGTGGAAGTGACGCCACAAAATCAGGGAGAAAAGGAAAAGAGAGTCGAAGCATCTATGGAACAGGAGCATGTCATTCAATTAAATGACACTACAAGGATAAACATCAAAGAAGATACAACCAGTGTTGCACAGGTAAAACCACCTATAAAAGAGGAAGAACAGACTCCGGTAGGTAAGGAAACGGAGGGGCTACAAAACCAAGAACAGACTGTGATCGAGGTGCCCGATGATACACCTCAAGAAGATAAAGCAAACATGGGGGTTGAGCCAAGGATCCAGCTTCAAATTAGGCAACCCCATGACATTACATTACATGTGGCTCAGGGCAAAGATGTCAATACCGGGGAAGAACCGAGTATACCACAAACATGGCTAAATGTGGATGTTACTCAGCTAAAGCCTGTAGTGAAGAGGATGATTCAAACAGCCATGGATACGCAACAACAGATGATGGACATAGACGCGGATTACGATAAGGCCATGAGAGAAAAAAGTCAATTCAAGCTCATGAGCGAACAGCTGTCCTCACAACTCATCGAAGCACAAAAGGCGATCACGATCAAAAGCAATGAGTTGCTCGAAACAAAAACACAATATGAATCCTTAGTGACTCAACACCACCTACTCCAGGCACAGCTCGTGAATTTACAAAAATTACATGATGCAAGCGAGGCCGACAAAGAGCGAGTGAGAGCTAGGAGTACTTTGCTACAGACACAGCTACAAGTATATATGGAAGAAAATGACACATTGAGAAACAGGAATAAGAAATTAATGAAGTCATTATTATATGATCAACCTATCGAGCAACAGGAATCTTCAGACACCAAAGAGAAAGATTTAAGAGAGCAGATAGCACAACATGCAGACTTGCTGCGACAAGAGCAAGCAGTACGTGAAGAATCAGAACGGAAGTACACTCAGGAAATATGTGAACTAAAAAAGCAGTTAAATATAGCACAGGAAAAACTGGTCCAAAGCTATAGTGAAAACATGGATCATGTAGCTGACATAGGTAAAGAATTGCTGGCCACTAAAGAAACACTAAGAGAAGCCATGCAAGAGGTAAAAGAAAAAGATGAATACATAGCACGATTGAAGACTCAGATGAAAGAGAAAGCACCGATCGAGACACCAGTAGTGCCAAACAAGGAACATCCTACTGACGAGGTAGAGGTAAGCCCTCTATCTCACCCGATCTATAACTCTCCAATACGTGAGCAGGTGGCGGATATACATGATGATCATCCTATGCCATATACTGCAGAAATAAGTCAGAAGGAACGGGCACTAGTGGTGTCCCGATTGACAGAAAATTTTGAAAATGAAGTGGTAAAAGTCATGAAAGAGGCCAAGATCAAAGGTAAAGACCTGGACAAAATCATGAAGCCATTTAATATTCCATATGGACTCTTGAAAGAAAAGACAAGACGCTATATAATAAAGATTACAAGGAAGAGTCCAGATGAGCAGCTAAACTTCAAACATGACACATTCGCATACACTCAAGCAGAGTTTGAAGCTGCGCAACCAGTGTGGCGACGAAGGTTTTTGGAGAAACATCCCACACTACGAGTGCATTGGCAAGCAGTGCCATATGCATTCCAGGTAAACCCTTCATTTTGTCCATTACCACGCAGAAGGGATCCCAGGGAATTTTTGGATTTGCAAAGAAGCGGCACTATCAATAAGCAGTGGCTCAATTATCCTATGCTCCCGAGCCCGCCACATAACTATTTACCAACGGAGGATTATATTTTCAAAACCATAGAATTTTGGCTACAGAATTACGCGACAGTACCTGACTTAGCTGTAAAAATGACAAACAAAATACTTAGCATGATCCTCACAGTTTTGAAAGTATTCAAGCACGCGGCTTACACCTTTTTGAACTTCATCGGTATTAATCAGGGCACGAAGATCCTCATTTTTGATCTCTCAGTTATGCCTAGCCGCCCAACCATAATGGCTTATTATTCTAGAATTATGTTCTTGCCAAGTGTATATATGCAGACTTTCGAAGAAGCTTTCTTTACAGGATTTTTTGAGACGGATTCAGAAATTTTTTTGAAGATGTCATCTAATTTAAATGCCAGATTAGTGGCATATGAACTCAGCTTCTTCGCAGATCACAGACAGCCACCCAATGACGGTGTGAAAGCAGAACAATGGAAACAACTCATGATACGTGAAGCAAATCTGCTAAATGATACAGAGCAAAGAGTTTATCAAACATATGCCCGTCGCTTATCAAAGCCTGTCGGGGACGACAGAGTCCAGGAGGGGGGCAGTGTTGAGGGAGAATCGAGTAAGAAGAAGAAAAGAAGAAGACAACGAAAGAAGCAGCTTCACTAAAAAGCAATATCTGAAGATATATCTCTGCAAGAAGCCCCGCAGGGGCGCGACACCCATCTCTGCACAGAGCCCCGCAGGGGCACGCATCAGGCAAAAAGGCAAAACATCCAGGTCATGCACGGTGGAAAAAAGCAAACAGCCTCAAAGCAATACAATAGGGTCAGATGTGTGCAACCAGGACAAATCAGAGGACCAAAAGTTATAAAGGGGTAGAGGCTGAAAAGTTTAAGAGGGTGACTAAGAACAGCACATTCCTAGTCACTGGTGGCGTGCATGGCAACCCAAGTCAACAGGCAAGACAAGTGCAACAGGCTCTCGAGTAGTAGAGCTTGAATCAAGAAGGCCATCAAATCTGCATGTCTGTTTAACTACAGACAACACTGACCAAGGGAAGCGTGCAGAGAGAAGAAGTAAACGGATGACAAGAAGCAAAGTCTGTCAAGGGACGACAGAGACGAAGAGGGGGAGAGTGTTGCAGAGCTAAAGAAGTACAAAGCAGAGAAAAAGACGGGCCCCAAAATTTTTCCGATTTGGACACCAAACTTTTGTATCATATTCATTTTTGTAATATATCTACATTGTAAATGCACTAGAGGAGTCCTCTAGATGCATCCCCACAGAAGAGTAGAGATTACCCATGTACAATAGTAGGAAATTAGTCTCTTAGTGAATAAAGTGCCGGTCTCTTGTGTGAAAGGACCAAACTTAGGGCTCATGTATATAAGTCACTTGGTGACTCTTTGTAGAGGACTTCTTGCCATTGTGAAGAAGGAGCTCTTCAGAATTTTCGAGTTTGCCTCTTCCTTGCTGATTTTGATCTTCATTTCGCTCTTGTATGTGTGTGTTATGCTTGAAATGCATGTGTAGGACTGTTGTCTACCCCTCGCCCTTGGTTTTGAGCTGCTGTAGTGCGTGCGTAAGCTAGGAGAAGCTGTGGCGCGGGTATTTGTGATTCCCGTCATTCACTGTTTTTGCCATAACTTGAAGCAGAGTGGTCAGAATTGAGTGAAACCACCACCGTTGGATGCGTCTCGTCGAGAGCTTTGAAACGAGTACCCCTATTGCCTATGTTCGGAGTTCTGGGTTGGGAGAAAACCTCAAAATACTAAAACTGCTGTAAGAAGTTTGCGGCAAACACTTTCAGTATTTCAGTGAGTGTGAGAGGTAGTAGTCTTTTCTCATGCATGCTAGCTAAACCACTTCATTTTCCATCACGTGTGCACACGTCTCCATACACTTGGTAAGTCGTTCCTTAGGATTGACATTTAAATGTGTGTTAAAGTACCCACTATATGCACTTGTGTGGCAATTGAGGTATAGTCTCATTGGCACAAGTCCTTGAGTCATCTCGGCTCAAGTACACACATGGCTTGTTCACGAGATATAACAATGCTTGGTGGTCAATAAAAAATTTAAACTTGTTTGCAAGCAAATAGTGTCTAAATTTCTTAACTGCATATACCATGCCTAAGCCCTCTCTCTCAGTAGTGGTGTAATTTCGTTCAGCTGCATTCAATTGTCTACTGGCATAGGCAATTGGGAGATCCATATTACCTTCACCAGTAGGTTGTCCGAGTACACATCCAATAGTGTAATTGGATGCATCCACATGAACATGGAATGGCTTGTTCCAATCTGGGGTGGTCAAGATAGGTGCTGAACACAATCGTCGTTTGAGCTCATTGAAGGAGTTCTCACATTCATCAGTCCACTCAAAGTTAGTCAAGAGTCCATACATGGGCTTTGCAATGACAGCGTACATATGAATGAACCGGCGGTAGTAACCACAATGCCCCATGAAGGCTTGCACTTCCTTGACGTTCTTTGGCCTAGGTAACTCGGCTATGGCTCTCACTTTCTCTTCATCGGTGGATATGCCATTCTTTGACACTATGTGTCCTAGAATCTTGCCTTGCCTGACCATGAAAACACACTTTTCTGGGTTTAGGCAGACTTGATATTCTCTACATTTGTCAAAGATTTGTCGGAGTTCCGGTATGTGTGTAAGTCTAATGTTGGAATGAGCACAGAGGTCATCAACATAGACTTCTAAGTTCTTCCTTAGGAACTCTTTAAACACATGGCACATCAGCCTTTGGAAGGTAGCTGGTGCATTTGTAAGCCCAAATGGCATTACTCTAAAGGCAAAAATGCCCCATTCAGTGGAAAATGCCGTCTTATGCTGATCTTCTGGAGCTATGGCTACTTGATTGTAGCCCGAAAATCCATCGAGGAAGCTGTACACTTCTTTGCCTGCTACTCTTTCTAAGAGATGCTCTGTGATAGGAAGCGGATAGTTATCTCGAATTGTGGTTGCATTAACCTTCTTCAAGTTAATGCATGCACGCAGCTTTCCATTCTTCTTGGGCACCACTACGATGGGGGATACCCACTCAGTGTGCTCAATTTCATAGATGAATCCAGCTTCAACCAGTCTATCTATCTCCTCTTTGATCTTGGCAGCATAATTATCATTATATGTATATGGCTTTTGCTTAGAGGGTTTGGCATCTGAGGTCATGGGGATAGTGTGTGAGCATGTGTTAGCAAGGCTATTAGCTCTTGTTCTTCCTCTTCTGTCAGGTCATGGCCTATGTACGTGCATCTCTCTTCTCCTTCTTCCATGGCTACCACAATTTTCTTTGTGGTTTCTTTGTTATCATAGGCCTCTCCTGATTGTGCCTCTCATTTAGGCATTCTGATCATGACTCTCCTGTCATCTATCTCATACTTCTTAAAATTTTCCGGGACCTCAAACAAAGATTCTTCCTCTTCTGTTGTGACTTCTCTCTTCTTTCTTTTCTTTCCTTCTTCCTTCGGGGTCACATGTGTGGCTAACCTTACCTCATTTGTAAGCTCTCCATGCCTCTGGGGTTGAAATTCTACTTCATAGAAGTATTCTTCATCTGATGCAAAGGGTGTGTCCATAATGATTGACTCTAGATCAGAGTCACTTGCATCCTCAAATGCATCAGGGCTAGGTTCACACTCTTCTAACACTGCCTCTCCCATGATTGGCTCTATGGAGAAGACTGAAATGGCATAGCCATCCTCATCACAGTGGGGTGTCCATTGTTCCTCATTGATGGCTACATCCGTTGTTGCTAAGATTTCTGCCCAGCCATGGGGTTCAAATTCTTCATCAGGAAATACTACAGGTGCATAGGCTGGGTCTTGAATGGATCTATGTGTTTCTTTTGCACCTATCTCTCTGGCTTCTTCTCTCTTCTCTTCTTCTACTGCTACTTTGCACATCCATAAGTGGGTGTCTTCATGCATCCATGAGGATCCTGACCCTATGGAATGCACCGTTTCTGTATCATCTTTGGCTCTATGGACAGGATTCCATTGGATAGGAGGGACATCTCTATGAGAGTAATCTTTAAGATTCACTTTGGTCGTAACACCTAAGTGTTGTAGGTACAATGAGTTGGTTCCCCAGTCCTGTACCACTTGCAACTGTCGCATAAATGGTCTTCCCAAAATCATCTCATAGGCATGGTTCTTGCTAAAGTCACATATGGTGAAAGTGTGCTCAAACTCAACACCACAAGTAGTGAGAGTTATTCCTTCTAGCAAGCCTAAGGGTCTTTCTATGTGACCATCGGCCATCTGCAATTTCATCCTCGTGGGCCTGAGTGCTTGCTTGCCCCAACGCTTCCATAGGGAAGTGGTAGCAATTGCAACACCTACGCCTGAGTCTAGAATGGCCTTGGTGGTGTATCCTTGATTGGTGATAGGAAGATATGTGTTTCCCTCTTTGCCCTCACTCATGTCTCCTATCTTGTCCAATGGTATTTCTGGCACTGTTCTCTGGGATCCTACCTGGGAACGAGGTTTGGCTATTTCAGGTACTTGTTTGGCTACATGTTTCCATAGCTCTGGCCTTACTTTGAGTAGCTCTTCTAAGGTGAGGTTGCATTGTACTTTAGTGTTTTTCACTACCTCTGTGTTCCTAGGTATGACTGAGTCCTCATTTCGTACCATGACCGTGGGTGCTCTCATGCATGTAGATTTAGCTTCCCATGGACCCGTGAAGTGGGGTAATTCTTGTAAAGAATTAGACTCAAAGTCTAGTCTTTCCTGAGAGTGGGTGCTCTCCTGCTCCTCATAAATGGATGGGATGTCTTGTGGGAATTGGTCATGTGCGTCATCCACAAGTTCAATGGGAGGAGGGACTTCACTTTCTTTAGCCCATTTGTCTTCTTGAATCTCTCGTAGGAATTCAGGTGTAAACCGATTCAGAGAAGAAGATGTATCTGGCTCCGTAGAGTTAGGCACATAGGCTTCAGGCACATAGGCTTCAGGCACATAGGCTTCAGGCACATAGGCTTCCTGGGCAGGAAGACATGCTCCTGCACTTGCCTTGTCCTTATGTTGAGAGGCGGGTTCCTTTTCTGATGGTGCAATTAGCTTCTCTATTCTTTCTAACAGTCCATCAAAGTGCAACTCTGTCTTCGCTGAACTAGAGATGTTAAATAGGCGACTGGCTTCAAACATGGTCTGAGCCAATTCCACCATCTTAGCACAAATTTTGGTTCGTTCTAGCTCTAGTTCTGCTCTAGGGTAACACTTTTCATGATCAGTTACGTTTGGCCCTTCTTGGATTCTGGCCTGATATGCTTTAAGCATCATGTTTAGGTCCTCGGGAGTGGGATCTGCTAGGACTGATCCTACTCTTGGGGGTGGTGGGTTTAGGTGAGGCGGGTTGGAAGGTGGCAGTTCGGATGGAGTTGGGAATGGTGGAGGTGGGGTAGTGTGAGAGGGAGTTTGAGATGTGAGTTCAGTTATCCTGGCCTTTGTTTCTCTGAGGCTTTCCTCGAGTTCACTCATCTTTTTTGCCCATTGCCTTTTCATTCTTTCACGACTATCTCTCCAAGCTCTAGTCCTCTTCTTTGTCATGCTCTCCGTTTCACTAACATCTGGGCTCTTTTCCTGGCCTACGCTTTGGTTCTGTTGCAAGGCTTGGGCTCTAGTGATTACTTGTACTGGTGCAGTGGAAGTCACACTCCCTGTGGAGTCTACAACTAACCCAATAACGTTGATAGGAGTGATTTTTGGCATATTATTGGGGTTCTTTGGGCAATCTCGTAAGAGATGCTCCTTTCCACAGTCTTGGCAAAAGCCCTGAATCGTCACTGACTGGGGTTGTGTAGGTGGAGGCAAGGGACAATCACGAATGAGATGATCTCCCTGACATCTGTAGCATGGTCCTCTAGGAAATGGGGGTCTTACCTGCCTAGGTTGAGGTCTAGGGTTGGGGTTTGCATACATGACGTTTGTGTAATCTGACTCCCAATTAGGTTCATTTGGCTCTTCACTGTAATAGGACTCACCATGTTCCGGAGATTGCATGTAGTAGGCCTGGGGGCTGTCAATATGTGTCGAATCAAAGCTATGGTCATTGGGGTCACTTTCAGAAAGCAATGGTGTTACAGGGACTATAGCTCTATTCAGGTTCTCTTCTGCCGTTGCATATTTTACTGGGATCACATTAGTAGGAGCAGGTGGTTGTTGTGCTAGCACAGGCTGGGGTCTCAGTTGGGCCTGATATTGCGGTTGGTAGTTTTGCTGAGGCCTAGTATACTGCTGAGGTGGGTACTGGTTCTGGTATCTTCCTTGTTGAGGGTATGGTTGTGGGTACGTCTCCCTAACAGTTTGCTTATTGTAGGGGCAATCTTGCGCGGTGTGATTGGTGTACCTCCGTTCTATGGTGCAGTACTGGCTACTAGGATTTACTTGGGGTTGAGCCATAATGGGACATACATTCGCCATGTGGTCGCCACCACAAGTATAGCATCTTTTCACAGGGGCAAACCTTGGGATCTATTTGCTAGTAACACCTAATTTTTGAGCTACCTTCTCTGCAAGTTCCTCAATTGATGTGGATTGCGTGGAAGAGAGGCTAGAGGCACTATCTGAATCTTTGTATATTTTGGATAGCTCTAACTCCTCCCCTAGGTTATCCTCAATGTCAATACACATGCGCACACACTCTTCTATGGTCCGAGGGTCCTTCAAGTACATATAGGATCTCAACTTTGTACTTAGCAATCCATCCAAGAATAAAGCCACTTGCTTAGTTGGTGTGGGGAGCTCCGAAACAGGGCATCTTTCAAGATATTGCCTAAATCTTCTTCCTGCAAGTCTCACGGTTTCTTGAGGGGTTTGCTTGAAGCTGTGAATCAGCGAGGAGGTATTATGTCTTATGCCACTCTTAGAAAATTCAATAATGAAAGCCTCTAGGAGTTGGTCTATACTCTTGAACTGCCTCTCGTTTAGTGGCTGAAACCATGTCAGGGCAGTGTTCCTAAGGGTTAGACCAAAGGCATTGTACTGCGTGAATAGATCCTCCACTTGTTCAGCTCTCAAGACTTGCCTGAACTCAGCCACATGATCGTAGGGATCTCCAGTGCCATCGAAGTAGTTTTTCATGGACTTAACTAGTTGGGTCGGTCTCAGGGTCCTCGTGTGCTCTCTTGGTCTTGGTAGAGGGAATTCATCCGCATGTCTTTGATTCCTGGGAGCTCTAAGTACCTCAGGTTCTACTCTATTTGTTTCCGTCCTCATTCTTTCTCTGCCCCCTGGGTTGGCAAAGCTTACCTCAGGTCTATCTCTATGTCTGTCTCTTTGAGCTCCATGAGCATGGGACGTTCTAGCTCCCGGGTGGCCATAGGACACGTTTGATCTTGGTTGGGGGAAAATGAATTCACCTTTCCGATTGTAAGCATGCCTATCATTTTCTGTAACCACAAAGATCCTCTCTGAAGCGTGATCTAAGTAGGTCACTCTGCCTGGGCTATCAGGATCTTTGAACTCATAGATCATGATTGTTCCTATGTCATTTGGTCGATCAGATTTATACCTCCAAAAGGCTTCGTCAGTCTCTCGGTTCAGAAGCAGATCTATACTCTTGTTGTCTTGGGGAACCCACTCGGGATTGAGGATTCTAGTAAGAACAGATTTCCCTCGAGGGGTCTTGGGCTCTGCACCCATGTTTCCTTGTTCTAGGTCATCTATGTCCGTCTCAGGGATCACATTCCCGAATTCGTCTGTCCTATCTGGGTGACTGGTGACTACGTATATGGTTCCTTCTTTTTCCAAGTATGCTCCGTTTTCAAACTTGACAGCTGGGTGCTCTAGTCCTATGGATTGGTTAGGGTTTTTAATCTGGACCACGGATCTTCCTAGACTGTCCTCATAGATGCTAGCACCTAATCGGTTGGTCCTAAGGTATTCCAGCTGCGTCTTGTACGGGCCTTCTACCCTGTGCAAGTATGGCACTCCTGAACTTCCCGTAGGTCGGTCCATGCCTTGAGACATCTCTGATTCACTGGTCTCAGAGCTAGGGTAGTATAAGTGGTGGCTCAACTGCTGGGCCCAAGACCTAGCTGTGTGGTTGACACTAGCCTCTGAAGACCTAAGACTTTGTCTATCTCTCCCTAGATGTCGCCCTGATCTAAGGTTCATAAGCCTAATTGAATAGCCCAAATTTGCCCAAGTACAACCTCGTTGCTGAGTTCTTTTGTATCAGTTACTTGATTCTTTTTAGTGGTTACCGTGTTTATGCTCTTGTCAGAAATCACGTCGTCAGGAATATTTGATTTAATTTTCGCATTGTAAGTTGATCGTTCCACGTTAGATTCTTTCCTTTAAGGTTATCGCATCACGAAGAGATTATGTTTAATCTTGAACTTGAGTGCATAGGTAGTCTTCAGCTTGATTGATGTCTATCGTTGCCCTGACTTACTCCTAGCACTAGTCGTTCTTAGCCTAAGCTACGAATTGATAGAGGGTGTTGAGGATTTTCCAACCTTGAGTTTCCTTCCTTGTGTTGTTGCCCTGGTGTGCCCAGGACGCGTGTTCCCAAGCTTGCACTTACTCTTGCTTGAATGCCCTCAAGTGCTCTTACTGGACCTATAAAAGTCCCACGGTTAGCTCAAGACTTAGGTTCAAATGACACAATAGACCACTTTCATGCATGTAACTCACAGACCAAATTATCCTTTGCCTTTATGGAAAACAATCCCAAGGATCCCTTAGTTTTCCTACCTCGAGGTATGGTCAACTTCAAAAAACCTCGAGGTATTCCTCACGAGCTTTCCAACAAAACAAGAATCACAGCAAACGGATTTCGTATGAGGAAGTTATGTCAGTTCAGGCTTCAGGGATTAAAACAGGGTTCAAACAGGCTAGAAGCTACCCCCGGCTACCCCCTATCAGATGCAGTGACCCTTGGATGTATCCGAATGAGTTAATAAGACCATAAATTTTGGGAGATTTAGCCACAGGAATTCAGTGGAGTGCAGTAAGAATGGAGGAGATGCAGAAGCAATATGTTGCACTCTCTCCGTAGAAAGATGGATGGGAAGCAGAGAAAGGAGAAATGACTACATAAACTAGCCGACTTAGGGTAGAAATGGAACATGTTAGAGCGAAAAGTGCAGGGAGAGAAAAGTCAGCAGAGCATCTTTGATCTCTACCACTACAAATACCTCAGCATCTGAAAGAGCATCATTTACACCCTTTGGTGGTTCTCCATGACCAATGCAAGATAAAATCAGCAATGGTGTAGCTTGCTCATGGGTGATGGACAATTTCATATTCAAATTCTTGAAGCAAGAATACCCACCGAGCTAGTCATTCTACCAAATTTTGCTTCTTTACCAAGTACAACAGGGCACTACGATCCACATGGAAAGTGAATGACCGTCCCAATAAGTAATGTCAAAATTTCTTTATGGAGTAGATTAATCCGAGGCATTCATGTTCAGTGGTTGAATAATTTTTCTCTGTTGATGTTAATCTTTGACTAGCATAATAAATAGGCCTGAACCAGTTGCGGCCCTCCTTCTGCATAAGCACACTCCCAATGGCCTTTTCTGAAGTGTCCACAAACACATGAAAAGTCTCTTTCCAGTCCAAAGCTTTCAAAATTGGTGTAGTGGCTAACATCTTCCATAATCATTCAAAAGCAAGTTGTGCTTCCTCCGTCCACTCAAAATCCATCAATTGGACATGTGCTAACTTGTTCAGTGGTATGGCAATATGTGCCAGCCCTCACAGGTGCCACCATACTTGACCAAGGAACCGTAAAACTTATTTCGGGTTTCATGGCACTGGGGTCTCCAGTATGATCTTAACCTTATCTGGGTCCATAGCAATGCCGTTTTCTGAAATGATATGGCCCAATAACTTTTTGCATTTGATAGAAAATGTTGATTTGTTAGGGTTAAGGCAGAGATGTACCTTTTGGCATGAATCAAAACATGCATGTAAGTGCTCCAGATGCACGGCCATTTTGCCAGAAACCGAGAAGTCATCTAGGAAGATTTGCATAAAGGATGTAAGGTATGGAGCAAAAATTTGTTGCATGTAGTGTTGAAAAGTGCTTGGTGCATTCCACAGTCCAAACCACATGATGTTACATGCGAATACCCAAAATTCATAATGAATGCCATCTTATGGATGTCCTCCTCAACTATTCTCACTTGGTTGTAGCCACTAAAACCGTCTAAGAAAGAATACATTTCTCGACCTACTACCTCATCTAACATACTACTAGAAATGGAAGTGGAAAAGGATCAGGTACTGTTGTTGCATTCAACTACCTGTAGTCCATGAAAATTTGCAATTGCTTGTTCTTCCTAGGTACAATGACTATTGGGGAGACCCATTCCAAATTTTCTATGGGAACAATATATCCGACTTTGATTAGTCTATCTAACTCATGCTTAACCTGCTTCGCAAAGTTCAAATTCATTTTGTATCTTTGCTACATTACTCGAGAAGCGTCTAGTTTAAATAAAATCCAATGATGATATAATTTCGGATCAAGACCCTTCATATCAGCATCTCCATGCAAACACATCTTTGTATTGCTGCAAGAGAGCAATCAATGCCATCCAAAATTCTGAAGCAAGCTCCACACAAATTGACTTTTAGGTTCTTCAGTAGTGCCTAAATTTATGACTTCCAGTGAGTCTTCTTCCACACGTATTCTAACCAACTCCATAGGATCTTTCATTATCAAGTCTGCAATGTTGGAAAACAATGTCACATCAGTCCAAAATCCATTTAGGGCAAAAACCCTAATTTTGGTACTTAGTCATTTTTGGCACAAAAATGGGTAAAATTTTTATGCCTACTTGTAGAGCCTGAAAAGAGCTTTCTAATGGTATATGACATGCAGTCATCAGAGATAAGATTTGGGAGAAAACCCTTATCCTAATTTTCTATTGATTGAGGGGTTTGATCTCATATGATAGCTCTCGGCATGAGGATCATAAAAATGTTGTCAGATCATTCATCGAGTAGTCACAAGTGTGAAAAAATAGGTCAAGAAGCAATTTTGAAAGTTAGCTAAAAGCAACTTTAAAAATAAAGCAAACTCACTTTAAAATAGCAATTTAAGTTTAAAAAGCAGCTTTTCGTTGAAAAAAAATATCCAAGCTTTATTTTGATCGTGAGACATTGTGAGGGCTATATAAGAAAGGCCTTGGGTCACTTTTAAGTCATCCTACACCCATTGGCAACGCCAGGCCTTGGTCCCTCATTAGAGGTGGTTCTCTAGCACACATGGGGCAGCCATGGTGCACTCTAGGAGCATGTTGAGGAGCAGCTATGGAGTACTTCTTGGAGAAGAGTGTGCTCACACTCTTTCTTATGAAGAGGACTTGCCCATCAGCACCTTGGTGGTGTGGATCAGCCATCTACATAATGTATTTGAAGATTGTCTTCTACATGAAGATTTCGATGTACTTCAAAGACATTGGATGGAGGTGAACATAAGATTTGCATCTTATGTTAAGAAATCAGGTACATATTCTCTTTATGCACATAGGTACTACTTGAAGTTATGGAGGTAGTGGCATCCATATCAGGAGGATTCCTATTCGGCATATCAAGGAGAATCAGTACATGCATGCTACATGCACATTTGGATGAGGTGTAAGAGAAGGTGTTTCCATATGAGTACGAGGAATTCTATCAGCAACATGTTAGCATTCCTTGCTAATTCTGTAAGTATGTGATCTTTCACACACACATCTGATTTAGGGTCTTCCATAGACTAAATTCAAATTAGGGTTTCTAGTAATGAAGGAAAAATTGTGCTCGATGTTTCTGTGCATTCTCCTTCTGTGCTTGATCATTTCAAGAATCCTTTTGTAGACATCTAATTCCATAGTTAATGAGTCTATGGTTAAAGTGTGAGAGTCTAATTGTAAACAGGTTGTGAGAATTATGAGTAGGAACATTCATATGTGAAGAAGTGGTGATTGTCTTCTGAAACAAGCGCAATCTCGACGGTCAAAGATTTGATCATTTCCCAGTGCACAGTTTAAAGTTTTGCACAAGTGAGGAGTCAAAATCTAACTTGGAAGGTAAGCCATCTATGGCTAAAAGCATTTGCATAAATGGGTTCTAGTTTTGAGAGAACCAAGTGTTAGAAGTTACAGGTGTCTGAATCAACTTTTCAGAAGAACAATTTTAGACATAGGTGACTTGATGAGATCATTTCTCAAGATCTACTGAGTCTTTTGAAATGATTTGACTTGGAGAAGGTGCGCAAACTGTAGGCAACACCTTGTGCAAAGTTTTATCAAAAAATTTACACAATTGATAAGTCAATGAGTGAGTTATGTGCAGCAAACTTTCTGTGTAGTCACCTTCTTCACAATTTGTTCAAGAATTTGAAAATTAAGTATTGATTCTCCAAATTGGTGAAGGTTCTAAGTTACTCTTGATATAGAGGTGCTCTACTTTCAAGAGTAGCTTGTTCTTTTGGACATTAACACTCTCCATCAGTGGTATCAGAGCAAGAAGTATCAAAATTGAAGGAAGAAGGACCCCGACTGCTGTAGTCATAAAGAATTCAACAATTAAAGACTCAAAAGGTGAAAGCTTGAGAGAAAAGCTTGAGAAGGAGGCCATACAATATCAAGGAAGACAAAAGGAACTTCATTCGAAGTAAAGGTAACCTTATCCCTCATAAAGCTTAAAGGATTTAATACACAAGTGAAGAAAGGATGGGAGATTCTCTTCAGATAGAGAAACTGGATAGGGAAAACTATCCAGCATGGTCAATGAGGATGGAAGCTCATCTTATGAGCAAAGAATTGATAGGTTATATCACAGGTGAAGAAGAAAAGCCTCATTTCAGAGATCCTAGTGTTCCAACTAGGGATGAATTGTCAGAATTGAAGACTTGGATGAAGAGAGATGCTCAAGCTAGGAGCATTATCTATATGGCAGTTAATGACTACTTGCTACCTCACATTAGAGGTCTGGAAAGTGCAAGTGATATATGGAATGCTTTGGAGGAGCATTTCCAAAACACCACAAAGTCAAGGAAGGCATCCTTGTGGGCAGAATTTACCACATTCAAGAAGAAGGCCTCTCAATCTATCTCAGATTATGTAACAAGAATGAAGGACATTGCAGATGCATTAGGAGCAATTTATGAAGACATTGAGGAGGATAAATTGGTAAGGAAAATCCTTACAGGTTTGAGAGGTGATGACAAATGGAAGCCATTCATTTTGTCTACTGAATTATCACTTGATCATTTACTCCTGATTTAAATCAGTTGCTAGGACGTATGCTAACCTTTGAGCAGGATGTCAAAGGTGAAAGTGATAAGAGTGCAGGTCAAGCAATGTATTCAAAGGATAAGAAGAAGAATAGCAAAGGGAAGCAACAAGCAAATGAAGATGAAGGTACAACTAGCCAAGCCAACTTCTTAAGAGGAAGAGGAGGTGGCAAAGGTAGAGGAATAGGCAGAAGCAATAAAGATGGAGTCAAAGCTTGCTGGATTTGTGGTAAGACAAATCATTTAGATAATGATTGTTGGCATAATACTCAGAACAATGGTGGATATAATCAGAATTTTAATTCAAGAGGAAGAGGTGGCAGAAATCAAAGAGGTAATTTCAGAGGTAGAGGTAGAGGTAGTAGAGGTTATTTTGGAAGAAATGCAGGTAGAGGATTCCAAAGACAACAATACAACAATAATTACTACAATTATGCTTCAGATCAGAAGGAGGATTCAACATTGATAATGAATGCAACTTGTGAAAGGCAAAGTGAAGATCAAAGAGTCTTCTACATTGACTCAGGATGTAGCAATCACCTGAGTGGTAACATAGCTTTGATGACTGATTTGGAGAATAAGGTAACTAATCATGTAGTTCAAACAGGTGACAATACAAAGCACAATGTGCAGTCAATTGGATCAGTGAAGGCCAAGGATGGAAGTACTCTCTTGAGTAAGGTTTTGTATGTTCCTACAATTCCTAGAAATCTGATAAGTGTAGGCCAAATTGTTGAAAAAGGTTATGAAGTTAGGTTCACTAATGAAGGAGTGTTTGTGGAAGACCCTAGCAATGGGTATAAACAAATTGTTTCAGGGAAGAAAGAAGGAAGACTCTTCACATTGAAGATTCAAGGTAATGTTGGTCATGCCTTGTTCACTTATGGAGGACATAAGATTTCTGAGTTAGATCTTTGGCACAAAAGGCTTGGACATTTCAATGAAAGAGGTATTAAAGATATGGTTAACAATGGTTCAGTGCTTGGATTGCCTAATGTTGCAGGTCAACATATGACATACAGATGTGAGGCATGTCAATTAGGTAAGGCCCATAAGCAATCTTATTCCAAGCATGGTTTTATGTATTCAGAGAAGCTTGAATTGGTACACACAGATGTGTGGGGACCATCAAAATATTTCAGTATCAATGGTTCAAGGTATTATGTGATTTATGTTGATGATGCTACCAGGTGGATCACTATTTATGTGATCAAAAATAAGTCAGAGGTATTCAATAAATTTAAGCATTATCATGTGTATGCAGAAAGAATTACAGGTCAAAAGTTGAAGAGACTAAGGTCAGGTGGAGGGGGAGAGTATTTCTCTAATGAGTTCAGTGATTACTTGTGGAATGCAGGTATAAAAAGGGAAATTACTTGCAAGTACTCTCCTCAACAAAATGGTGTAGCAGAAAGGAGGAATAGAACTCTTGTTGAGTTTGCAAGATCCATGATGAAGGAGAAAAATTGCCCTAATTATTTGTGGGTTGAGCGTGTAAATACAGCCACATATTTGGTCAATAGGTTACCATGTAAAGCTTTGCAGGGTATGACACCATATGAGGCATGGTGGGGTAAGAGACCTACTCTAGATCATTGCAAAGTATTTGGATGTTTGGCATATGCATATGTGCCATCTCAATTAAGGCACAAATTGGAACCTAAAGCTGAACAGTATGTGTTCATTGGATATGATGATAAGCAGATGGGATATAGGTTGTGGAGTCCATCCACAAAACAATTCCTAGTGTCAAAGGATGTTACATTTGATGAGCAAGGTACTTGGTATGCAAGTACAATCAATATTTATGCAGGTGATGAAGAAGTTGTGAATCAAAAGAAAGGTAAATCAAAGGTTCAGATATTTGATGAAGAAGAGAACAATGAAGTACAGCTTGAAGTTGAAGAAGTGCCAAGGTTTGATCTAGAATGTGATGAACCAGAAACCTCAAGAAGTGGAGAACTCAGAAGGTCATCAAGATACAAATGGCAACCTACAAGGTATAGCTATGACACTTCTTTTTTGGCTACCAAAGATTATGCTTATATGATAAAGGCAGATGAAGATCCTTCCACATATGAAGAGGCAAAAGGTAAGGAAAATTGGGAGAAAGCTATGCAGGAAGAGTATGATGCATTGATGGAGAATCAGACATGGGATTTGGTTCCTAAAACAAATAGTCAAAAGATCATTGGAGACAAATGGGTCTACAAGACAAAGAGGTTTGCAGATGGAAGTGTGTCTAGGTATAAATCTAGACTTGTTGTGAAAGGTTTTGCTCAAACATATGGTATAGATTATGATGAGACCTATAGTCCTGTGGCAAAGATGACAACCATCAGGACACTCATAGCAATTGCTGCATGTAAAGGTTCGAAATTATGTCAATTGGATGTGAAGAATGCTTTTTTAAATGGTTACATTTCAGATGATGTTTTCATGGAGCAACCACAAGGATTCAGAAATGAAAGGTATCCAGATCATGTATGTAAGCTCAAGAGAGCTTTGTATGGTTTGAAGTAGGCCCCAAGGGCATGGAATTATAGACTTGTGAAGTTCTTGAAGGAACTTGGTTTTCAAGTATCTAAATCAGATAGTAGTTTGCTTGTTAAAACAAGTGATGATGGGTTCATTTACATGTGCATATATGTTGATGATATAATTCTTACAGGTACAAATGAGAAAGGCATTCAAAGCCTAAAGAAGCAAATGGAGAAAGAGTTCAAGATTAGTGACTTGGGAAACTTGTCATATTTCTTGGGCATGGAGATCTCATACACTCAACATGGAGTGTATGTAACTCAAGAAAGGTACTTGAAGAACTTGTTGATCAAGTTTAAAATGGATGATTGCAGGGTAGCACCTACTCCAATGGAGGTGAATCAAAAATTGAGCAGATATGGAGGAGAAGAGTTTAAGGATATGAAGCTATATCAAAGTTTGGTTGGTGGTCTGATCTATGCTACATTAACTAGACCTGACTTGTCATATGCAGTTGGAGTATTGTCTCAATTCATGCATTGTCCTAGGAAAGAACATTGGGTTGCAAGACAAAGAGTGTTGAGGTACATTAAGGGTACACTCAAAGAAGGTTTGTATTATGGTTTTACATCAGATACAAACATCAAGATATATAGTGATACAGATTGGGCAGGTAATCCTGATGATAGGAGATCAACATATGGATACTTGTGTTATGTGGGAGATAAGTTAATCTCTTGGTGTTCAAAGAAGCAACACACAGTTGCTTTATCATCTACAGAGGTTGAGTACAGAGGTATGGTTGAAGCTGCAAAGGAAGTGACATGGCTTAAGACTCTTATGAAGAGTTTTGACATCATCTAGAGTACACCCACTATTCATGGAGATAACATGAGTTCATTGTATTTAGCTGCTAATCCTGTTTTTCATGCGAGGACTAAACACATTGAGATTCAGTATCACTTTCTAAGAGAGAAGGTGATGGATAAGGAGATTGAAGTAATACATACTTCAACAAAAGATCAGATAGCTGATATGCTAACCAAAAGCTTGGATGGACCAAAGCTACAAAGATTCAAAGACATGGTAGGTATAAAGAAGATAGTGAAAACCTCAATTGATGATTGAGGGGGAGCTGTTGGTGCAAGGCAATCAACAATTGAAGCTTTGATGAAGGATTGAAGTCAAGGATTGAAGAAAAGATCAAGTTATGAAGCATGAAGGAAGTGCATATCCAGAAGATGAAGATGTGTACACATATGTACATTAATTTAGAGTTAGCTCACTTATATTTTTGATTGGTTATGAGCTTGTAAATATTTGACTATATATACAAGGGAAATTGTCAGGGCAAACATGAGAGAGTGTAGAATACAAGAATTTAGAAGAATTCGAAGTGATTAGACACTTGAGAAGTGTGAAGATTAGCTCTCTCATCCAGATGTAAAGTTTTCTAGTAATGAAGAAAAAATTGCACCCGATGTATCTGTGCATTCTCCTTCTGTGCTTGATCATTTCAAGAATCTTTGGTAGACATCTAATTCCATAGTTAATGAGTCTATGGTTAAAGTTTGAGAGCTTAATTGTAAATAGGCTGTGAGAATTATGAGTAGGAACATTCATATGTGAAGAAGTGGTGACTGTCTTCTGAAACAGGCGCAATCTCGATGGTCAAAGATTTGATAATTTCTCAGTGCACAGTTTAAAGTTTTGCACAAGTGAGGAGTCAAAATCTAAGTTGGAAGGTAAGCCATCTATGGCTAAAATCATTTTCATAAACTGTTGGGAAAAAATGTCCCATTGGTCAAGGATTGGTCAATTTATCCATTGTTCACAGCATGTGTACAAGTTCTGTTCATTCCCTTGTACAAGAAATGATGACAGGCAGCGTGGTTAAGACAAATTACTCTCATACAAATGGTGCAACTTCGATTCCTCCCAGCCGCAGCGCAACGCGTTTGCTTTATCTTTTAGATATGCTTTTGGGTAAAACGACAATCAGACATATTGCGATTAAGCGACGGACATAGTTTTTGCTTTATTCAAGAACAATCGTGGAGTTTTTATTGGGCGATTGCTTTTGGAGGGGTGCTTTTCAAGGCTACACAAAGCTATATAAGAAGTTCTTGGGGTCACTTCTAGGCATCCTTCACCTAGTTTTCAACACAAGCCTTGAGCTTGGACCTCAATAGAGGTGGTGTTTCTTCTAGCACATGGGGAAGCCATGGTGCTACATTGAAGCATGTTGAGGAGCAGCTATGGAGTTCTTCTTGGAGATTCTTCTTGGAGAAGATGAAGGGTGTGCTCACACTCTAGATCATGGAGAGGAGGTTATCTCTTGTTCATGGAAAGAAGACTTGGTCATTAGCAGCTTGACGGTGAGGATCGGCCATCTACATGATGTATTTGAAGATTGTCTTCTACATGAAGATTTCGGGTTACTTCAAAGACATTGGATGGTGGTTAACATAAGATTTACATCTTATGTTAAGGATTCCAGTAGCATCCATATCAAAAGGAGTCCTATTCGGCATAGGTACAAGAGAATCACTACGTATATGCTTTATGCATATTTGGATGAGGTGTTTGAGAAGGTGTGTTCACATGAGTTTGAGGATTTCTGGCAGCAAACTTGTTAGCATTCTTTGCTACTTTTTAAGTATGTGCTCTTTTCACACACGTATCTAACTTAGGGTCTTCCATAGCCTAAGGTTAGATGAGGGTTTGTTGATTATCAGTTTCACACTGATCCTTCCTCTTTCAATCACTCATATTCACTCTTCTATAACCAATTAGGTCACATATCTCATGTATATTTAGATTTTTGCCCATACATCTGAATATGTTTGTTACATTTGTACATTCACTCTTCCATCTATTTCTCATCACATAGAGTGGTTGAGAGTTTTGCTCCCACATTGTACATTGAACATTGGTATATATGATACTATGAGTAAGCAATGGCTTACGTAACACCTCACACATGTCGTCTATTCTTTCTCTATCTTTGTCTCATCATTTTTATGATTAAGTTGTGGTATGTTCATGTTTTGTCAATATGGAAGATTGCTAGATTCTATGTTGAATATCCTAGACCTATGGAACCATGGACCTGTGACATGATCCAAGGGCCTACCTCACTTCCAACATTTGGTATCAGAGCACTAAGGTTTTGGTTTCAGAACTTTAGATATTTGGCATCAATGCATTAAGGCTCATTCATAATCCCAAGTTTTCTAGAATTCCAGGTTTACAACATATTATTTAAAAGCATCTTTTAACATTTGACATTTGACATACACACTTAATCTAGATGAGTAAAGATTTGAGAATTAGACAATTTAGTTACATGTGTATTTATGAGTGTGGAGTATGAAGTTGATGATCTGTTAGCAGCCGAATATTTTTGGAAGAGTATGCAAATACTTTACAAAAGTATTATTTGAAGACCCAGACTTGATGAAGAGAAGACTACTTCAAATTCAAGGAAGAACAATGGTTTAGAGAAGATGAAGGAATCAGATCAACATCAAATCACAGGTATCAGTTTCTACTATCAGATTATCATTTGCAGGTCATGTCTTAGAAGAGCAATTATGAAGAGATTTGAAGAAATTCAAGGAGTGCTTTTGTACACTTTCATTATTTGAAAGTTAAAGGCTACATCAAAATAGGTATCTAGAGGTTTTTCTAGAGAATTTTGAGAAATCTCTTTCATGGCAAGAAAGCTTATCTAAGAAGACAAATGCGAAGATGGGATGAGTTTTTCAGCCAATTTTGTGTTGTAAGTTGGTTGGATATCAAGGTACAAATGTGATCTAGAGAGATAACTCTAGAAGGGTAATCCATCATTCAGACAAAAGATTGGTGAATTTAGTCGTTTCAGCCATTTTAAGCAGAATTTTGATTCAGAGATATGAGGAGATGATAAAACATGATTCTATATTCACTTCCATTTGTATACCATGTTTGTTTTATCTCTTACTCTTAGTACTAGAGGAAGAGAGAAGTTCATTTGAAGACGTCAAGAGTGTTTGCTACTTCAAGATGAAGAGAACAAAAGGTACGGAAGAGAAGTTTGAAGATGTTGACATCATCAGGTGGAAGAAAGATGCAGAAAAAGAAAGTCCATCATTTCCAAAAGAAAAGTAAGGCTTCCTTTTCTCATATACTTTCCATATACTTTTCCTATTTCATCCTCTACACCCAAAGACAAGTCTACAAGAACATCTTGTTTAAAGAAGAAGCAGTTTCTTGTTTTGCATTACACTTGGTCATGATTTAGTAGATTTGACAAAGAATTGCATTGAGAAAAAAAAAAGCAGCAGATATAACTTTTGACTCATATATGTATGAGTTATATATAAGTTGAAGATTTTAAGCAGGCAGCTTATATGTTCCCTCAAAGAATTCTTGGTGTATCAATACAGAGCTACTTGGTATATGACAAGTTGCAGAAAAGTATATTTCTTCTTTATCTAACTCTTAAGGTAAAAGAGTTTTGTAGCAGATGTTGAAGACTTGGGTTGACGTTTTATGTTTGGAAAAGGTTACCTCATATTCAGTATTTTCAGAAAACTTCAGAAAATTCAAATTGTTGATGTACAAGTCAATGGAGAATCTACTTTCTATGATTGTCTAGACTTTTGGATACATGTTTGTATTCAAAAGGTGTTCCATCAGATCCTATCACTTGATTGAGAAGTGGAGTTAGCCAAAAGAAAGTCAAGCAGGTACTGTCACATTTCACCTAGGTAAAATATGAAAAGTTATGAAGTATCAACTTGCAGCTTTTGGAGTTCTCAAGGTGAGAAGTTTGTCCACTTCTGTTTCAAGTAGGAGTTACAGATTCTTGGGAAGGATTTATTTGCAGAAAAGTTTTACAACTTTGTAAGAAGCATGGACACTTAGAGACATTCAGGTAATAAATCAAACATTCAGTCATGAAGGTTTGATGAGAGCAGATTCTACACAAGAGAGATCATTGACCTTGGATAGATCTTGTATGATCTTGAGTATTTATGAGTCAGTTCTTTATCCGTTGTTTGTGAAAATTCTTAGCATTGGAAGAAGTAAGTCAAAGATTCAGATTCTATCAGATTTGTGTTGCAGAGAAAAAGAAGATACTTGTTATGTTACAGAAGATTATGGATCCTAAACTTTTGTTTCAGATACAGGTATAGATTACTAAAACATCAGATTTATGAAGGAAGACGTTCCAGATTTCATAAAGTCTGATATAATTTGAAAAATTTTGGATACTAGTGTTAAGTCATCCAGGGGGGTGATGAAACGTGAAGACTTATTTTCAGCCATATGTAAAAGAATGCAGAGTCATACCTACAGGTATTCCTATTTTAGGTATTCCTATATTTCCTTTGTCAGGTTCTCTTTATGTTCCAGCTTTGAAAGAAGAAGGAAGAAGAAGAATGTCTAGAGAAAGTTCCTGTTAGGGTGTTCCTGTTCAGGAGAAGGTTCCAGAGTTCTATTGAAGAGAAGCTTGATATTTTAGAGAGGTATTTTCAGAAGTGTGCACACATATGTTTATACCAGGTTCTGAAGGAAAGAGGTATGAAGGATTTAAAGGATGAAGACATGATGACATCATAGATATGATCTTTTGATGAGACTCATGAGTTGATTTCAGTTGATTTCAATTGAGTTGAGTTGATTAGACTTGAGTACAGTCAGAGATGAACCAGCAAGTGTTCATAATACACTAAGTTGTGAGTTTTCAGTCATAGGTTCTAGGATTCAGTTCTTGATTTTGTTTAGTGTATTTACATGACACAGTAGAAGTACGTTGAGAAACCTTTTTGGAAGGTAAATGCAAATATGTGGATCCTAGTGTATGTTTTCAGGTTTTTTGAAGACAGGAGATAGCAGGTTCAGAGTCAGTACTTGCTATATTTATTGTCAAGCAGTGATTGCTTGATGAGAACACTATTGGATATCTAATTTGCATAGTTTATCAAGTATTATGGTTCATATTCAGCAAGATCAGGATTTTTGAAGGAAAGTCAAATTCAATTTTGAAGAAGACTTTTGAAGAAAAGGTTTGAAGTTCTGAAGTGCGAGAGCACAAGCTTGAAGCTTGTGATACTTTGCAGCTTGTGATAGGTTGCAAATCCAGTTAAGTTTGTACCAATATGACATTGCAAGGGGGATTGTTGGGAAACAATGTCCCATTGTTCAAGGATTGGTCAATTTATCCATTGTTTACAACATGTGTATAAGTCTTGTTCATTCCGTTGTACAAGAAATGACGACGGGCAGCGTGGTTAAGTCAATTCACTCTCATACAAATGGTGCAAGTTCGATTCCTTCCAGCCGCAGCGCAACGCGTTTGCTTTATCTTCTAGATAAGCTTTTGGGTAAAACGACATACAGACAGATTGTGATTAAGCGACGGACATAGTTTTTGCTTTATTCAAGAACGATTGTGGAGTTTTTATTGGGCGATTGCTTTTGGAGGGGTGCTTTTCAAGGCTACACAAAGCTATATAAGAAGTTCTTGGGGTCACTTCTAGGCATCCTTCACCTAGTTTTCAACACAAGCCTTGAGGTTGGACCTCAATAGAGGTGGTGTTTCTTCTAGCACATGGGGCAGCCATGGTGCTACATTGAAGCATGTTGAGGAGCAGCTATGGAGTTCTTCTTGGAGATTCTTCTTGGAGAAGATGAAGGGTGTGCTCACACTCCAGATCATGGAGAGGAGGTTATCTCTTGTTCATGGAAAGAAGACTTGGTCATTAGCAGCTTGACGGTGAGGATCCGCCATCTACATGATGTATTTGAAGATTGTCTTCTATATGAAGATTTCGGGTTACTTCAAAGACATTGGATGGTGGTTAACATAAGATTTACATCTTATGTTAAGGATTCCGGTACATATTCTCTTTATGCACATAGGTACTAGTTGGAGTTTATGGAGGCAGTAGCATCCATATCAAAAGGAGTCCTATTCGGCATAGGTATAAGAGAATCACTACGTATATGCTTTATGCATATTTGGATGAGGTGTTTGAGAAGGTGTGTTCACATGAGTTTGAGGATTTCTGGCAGCAAACTTGTTAGCATTCTTTGCTAATTTTTAAGTATGTGATCTTTTCATACACGTATCTGACTTAGGGTCTTCCATAGCCTAAGGTTAGATGAGGGTTTGTTGATTATGAGTTTCACACTGATCCTTCTCTTTCAATCACTCATATTCACTCTTCTATAACCAATTAGGTCACATATCTCATGTATATTCAGATTTGCCCATACATCTGAATATGTTTGTTACATTTGTACATTCACTCTTCCATCTATTTCTCATCACATAGAGTGGTTGAGAGTTTTGCTCCCACATTGTACATTGAACATTGGTATATATGATACTATGAGTAAGCAATGGCTTACGTAACACCTCACACATGTCGTCTATTCTTTCTCTATCTTTGTCTCATCATTTTTATGATTAAGTTGTGGTATGTTCATGTTTTGTCAATATGGAAGATTGCTAGTGTTAGAAGATGTATTTTTTGAAGCCTTTTGGATGAAAAATAATTGTAGAATGACAAAAACTTGTAAAAATATTTATGCAACTGATGTAAAAATAAGGAAGAGTCTTCCTTATGAGGGATAGAATCTTATGTAATTTTTCTAGAATTTTTGGAAACTCCTAGATAGCATATTTTTAGAATAATAGAGGAAAGGACCAAAATTCAAGTGTGAAAAGGGACACTTGAAAATGTATATAAGATAATTTCCTCTATTATGAGGGGGTTGGTTATTCATTTGTTTACATGCTATCCAAGTGAATAGAGAAAGAGTTTCCTGCTGAAAATCGTGTTTTCTCCTCTTTGTGTGGTTTCTTTGATTTGTGAGTTCAATTCTTGTGTATCCATGGAGATTTGTGAGCTTCTATTGTGTAATTCTGTTGAATGTGTATGAAGAGAGCTGAATATTGATGTGTTGAGTGATAAGTTGATGAAGAAAGGTGCTGGAGATGAAAATCGTCTGTTTTCACAGAATCGCGATTGTCTCGTCTGTATGGTATAGGTAATAGTTTTGAGTTTTGACTTCATAATTGTGTTCTGCTGATGAAATAGCATGTATTAGACACCAAGATTGTGGAAAATGGTGGAGATTTGCTCAAGATAATCCAAACCCTAGAAATTCCTCTTCATTTTCACCATTCTCAGAAATTCAGCCATTATTCTCTTATTTCTTGGATTCTATCATCTAGAAGGGGCTGTGGTCTCTTGAATACTTCCAGGATTGACAAAATAAAGATGTATTGTTAATTCTTTATGCTAAATGATTGGAGAGGACAACTCCAAAGATCAATAACAAACAGCTAGATTCTATGTTGAATATCGTGGACCTATGGAACCACGGACCTGTGACATGAGCCAAGGGCCTACCTCACTTCCAACATAAACGGGTTCGAGTTTTGAGAGAACCAAGTGTTAGAAGTTACAGGTGTCTGAATCGACTTTTCAGAAGAACAGTTTTAGACATAGGTGACTTGATGAGATCATTTCTCAAGATCTACTGAGTCTTTTGAAATGATTTAACTTGGAGAAGGTGCGCAAGCTATAGACGACACCTTGTGAAAAGTTTTATTGAAAACTTTACACAATTGATAAGTCAATGAGTGAGTTATATGCAGCAGACTTTCTGTGTAGTCACCTTCTTCACAGTTTGTTCAAGAATTTGAAAATTAAGTATTGATTCTCCAAATTGGTGAAGGTTTTAAGTTACTCTTGATATAGAGGTGAGTTGATCTAATTCTTCATCTTCTAAGTTCTTGTAAAATTATTTCTTTTTGTAGATTGAGTTCTTTAATTTCCCTTCATAACTAGATGATTAGGTCATCTTATATTTTCATTGCATGCTTGCTAGAATGTATATGAGCTCCCTCAATGATGGTGGCCATTGCTTTGAATTCATGAAGTGTAGCATCAAATTGTGAAATCTCCCTTAGCTTCCATTGTGAGCTAAGTGAGAGACATTATCTATGCACTCCTTGATTAAAAAAATCCCTCACATGATATGGCAAGCAAGCTACCAAATTCTGAATCCTTATCATCAATTCCTACAAAGTCTCATCCATGTGCAACTTTAGTTATTTAAGTTCATCTAGGATGTGCTCTTCAAAAATACTTGATTTAAATGTTTCCATGAAAGTTGTTTTTGATTCCATCCATGTGATGATTGCCCATCTTTAAACCACTTATCCAAGCACTTAAATGGTTGATGGGAAGAGGGCAAGCAAGGTATCAGCTTAATTATATAGACTATTACACTTATGTGTCCCTCGAGTAGCTTTGATGTGAATTATTTCCCTATACATGGGCACTTTTTAATCTTGAGCTAAATAGAGGTTTTTCCCCATGTAACCACATACATGATATACTCATATGTGGTGGTACTTTTGTACTTAGGTATTCACTTATAGCTCTCACTATACTCATTCTCATATTTTTTTTTTTTATCATCTATCAATAGAGAGCTCCTCTAGCTATCACATGTCTATGCTTCAATCTCCTTCTTTGCTCTTGTGTGTACTTCTATTTGTGCTTCCTCACTCACTTAGACACCCAACTATGGTATCAAAGCAAGTTTAGATATCTCGCTACTTTTGGTGCAATGGCAAGCAAGAATGATTTTTGGCATGCTTCAAGCTTAAGATAAGCTTGATGGGACAAACTATCCAACGTGATCTTACATGATGAAGGTATTGATTATGAAGAAACAGTTTCACCTGTTGCAAAAATACCTACTATTAGGGTACTCAAGAGTGTTGAATCTTCTAAGAATTGGAAGATATATCAAATGGATGTTAAAAACGCTTTCTTAAATGGTTGGATATCAGAAGATGTATATATGGCTCAACCTCCTCATTTGAAGATCAATCATACCTTGAGCATCTGTGCAGGTTGATGAAAGCTTTGTATGGTTTGAAGCAAGCTCCTAGAGCTTTTGGAATCATAGACTTGTTACTTATAGGATAAAGGTAAGCAAGGCATATCCTTCCCTATTCATTAAAAGGAATCATTTAGAGGTCATATACATATGTGTATATGTTGATGGTATAGTTATAACAGGTAATGATGCAAAAGGAATTTGAAAGATCAAAGATCAAATGAAGGAAGAATTCAAGATCAGTGATCTTAGTTTTCTCACATACTTCCTAGGCTTGGAAGTAGTATATATAGAGAAAGGTATGTTCCTCAGACAAAGGAAATACATTGGAGATATGCTCTCTAAATTCAAAATGGAGAATAAAAGGTTGCAGATACTCCCATGTGCACAGGAAGATGAGCTAAATGAAGATGTAACTAGCTACCAAAATCTAGTTGGAATCGTAAATTATGCTACATTAACTAGAGTAGATATTTGTTATGGAGTAAGTGTGTTGAGTCACTTCATGCATACTCCAACAAATCCTCACATGGAACCAACCAAGGGAATCCTAAAATTTTGAAGGGCATAATCAATGAAGGACTATACTATCCATATACATCTGATATAGATGTTAAACTCTACCCTGATGCAGATTGGACAGGCTCTGAAGATGATAGCAGAAGCACCTCTAGATACTTTACTTTTGTGGGTACAAAATTAATCTCATGTTCCACTCCACATATATTTGGAGATAATATCAGCTCATTACATCTTGTTGCTAACCTGTTCTATCATGCCAGTACTAAACATGTAGAAGTTCATTATCATTATGTCAGAGAGAAGATCATGAGCAAAGAGATTCAACTCTCATACATATCAACTCATTAAACATATAGAAGTTCATTATCATTATGTCAGAGAGAAGATCATGAGCAAAGAGATTCAACTATCATACATATCAACTCATCAACAATGTGCAAATATGATGACAAAGGCCTTGGATGAAAGCATATTATATAGACTCAAATCAACAATTGGATTACAGGAAAGCTTGAAGGATTGAATCCTCAAGCATCTTAGGCTTGAGGGGATCTATTGGTGCAATCAACAAGCCTAAGAGCTTTGCTAAGACTTTGCTACACACATATATGTCTTACTCACATAGAAACTCATGCTTGTTAAGCATTTTTCTTATTTACCTTGGAAAAATGTAAAAGACAAAAGTGAGTATGGAATCTCGTAATATTAGGGAGCTCATTCCACGAATTTAGTGATTGGGAACTACTTTCAATCACTCCTCAAATTTAGGATCACTTTTAGGTGAGGGAAAAATCAAATTCAAACTCAAGGAGATCAGAGGGAGAGTCAAGCAAGACCAAGTAGGCAGAGCAATCAACGAAGATCCGACAACTAGGCCAATCCAATTTTTTTAAAGATAAATCTTTTTCAAAAGTGATTTTAATCACCACACCAAGATTGTAAATACCGTTTTTGGTATATTAGACTCGATTTTGTTTAAGCCAAGAAGTTTTCAAACTTGAGGAGTATTAGAAGTACCTATGTATCAATTTTCATAATTTTTAGACTCCGTTTGAGCCCTCGAACCTCATTTTTAACTAGGCCGGATACTAGGTGTGGACAGGGCCAAAGCTAGTCAAAACTATAAAAAGAGCTAGATATCTCATTTTTTAGGTTGGGTTGTTGGAGATTGAAGCTTATGTAAAAGAGATCTTTTGTAATAGAACACATTCCATTGCTCCATCTCTTTGTCTTGTGGTGTGTGCACACGTGTGTATGTGTGTGCATGTTCGTGTGCTTCTCACTCATGCACTTGTGCATCTCACTTGCTCACGGTCATCATACCCTCCTCACGTCTTCTTGGATTGACAATTATGAGGTGGATCTCCTCATGCTGGTACATTCCATTGTGCTAGAGTGACACGAAGGCATCGATGTTGAACCATTGATGGGCAAAAGGAATCGTTGATCCACTTCGGTTGGCATCATGCAAAGCTCTTATCCGCTCATGAGAACAGTCCAATAAGCTATCGATGCGGTTTCCAATGTGATGGAGTGGATAAGGCTCTCAATAGCCAGATGTGCCACAGCAGCTTCCCACTGCAAAAGGTAAAAACATGCAAGATGGTGCAAGATTACAAAGTTGTTAGTTTCATCAGAGACTACGACTGAGAGGGGCTCGAAGGGGCAAGGACTTACATAATCGCAAGAGTGCACAGTGAGTGAACTTTGCAAAACATACTAATTTGCAAGCAAACACAAAGACACAAAGCAGGTGATCATGAAACAGAGGGGTTTTAAACAAGCAAGGTGGCATAGTAGCATGATTGAAGAATGGGATGATCGTAATAATGAATGCATGTCAAGATACGTCATAACAATCATGCAAACCATGCAGAAAGGGGTGGTGGACCAATTATTATTTACATGGAAGGGGACAAAAAGGCCAAAGCTTTGACCCATTTATCAGATTTTTAACTGGTCCCCATCAAGGGTCTCCAACTAGAAAGTTGTCGAACCAATCTACATCGAAATCCGATACGAGCCGAACCATCGGACTTTGAAGTTTTCTGCAATGTGATCGGACTTGGAGTTCTAGAATAGAACAAGGTGACCGTTGTCAAATATGGAGTCCGTAAAAAATGATCATGTGTTCGAGCTTGTCACAGCTGTACTTCTTGCATGAACAAAAAACTTTCAAACCGTTGCTCATCGAGTGCCCGCAAATCATCAATACGACTACAAAGTGACTCGGCTGGTAACAATTTATGCTCAATGGCAACTCTTTCACTAGGGACAATGACTTCCATAGGAGCAACAGCTTCAATTCCATAGGCCACTTTGAATGGGATGTATCATGTAGTAACCTTGTAGGTAGTGCGATATGCCCAGAGAATAGCAAGTAGGAGTTGATCCCAACGAGTGGTAGTTTGAAATTAACTCTTTTAGCAAAGTCAGTAGTGTTTTGTTAGTGCTTTCTGCAAGACAATTAGATGAGGATAATTTGGACTACTAAATTTATGTGTAATATTAAAGGAGGTTGTCAAGGCTTCCATTAATTTGTTTGCAAAATGAGTGCCTCTATCTGACACTCTTTCAAGTGGAAAAATATTTCGATTCAAGCATCGGGCAATTGCCCTAACAGTGGCAAAACGAACTACCCAAGCTTCAGCCCATCGTGCAGCATAGTCGGTGCAGGTCAAAATATAGTGATTCGCAGTGAAAGCAGTTACGGGAGTAATTGGGCCAATGAAAACCAAGCCCCATTTTCAAAATGGTTCTAAGGGGAGAACAAGTTGTAGAGGAAAATGATGTCACGATAGGGGTTGACCCATTTGTTGGTAGGGATTCCATTATCGGACATACTCATGTGCATCTTTTTGCAAGGTCGGCCACCAAACACCACTTTGCAAGATCTTCTTGTGTGTTAATTCCATCGAAAAATGACCCGTTGAGGGTGCAAAGTGAGCCAAGTCCAAAACTGATAGTACTTCATATGTTGGAACACAAAGGAGCCAAACTCCTGAGGGGTCTGCATGGTATAGTTGGCCTACAATAATATAGAACCACTTAGTGTACAAAGCCAATTTCAATCGTGCAGATGCCGACATGGATTTCGATGGATAGCTAATCGTCAAAAAAGTCATAAAGGTATCGTAATAGGAGTCAACAAGATTCCAATGAACCAAGGAGTAATGGGGTTCAATCATGTAAATATTCAGAGAAGAATCATCTATGCCCATTGGAGCTTCACGGGAATCTAACTGAGACAAAAAATTGGCGATCACGTGGGAATATCCCAGATGTTGCAGCACGTCCTAGTCAAATTCTTGCAAGAGGAGGAACCATCGGGCAAGGCTTCCACCTAAATTTTGTTGACACACCAAGCATGTTAATGCAGAGTGGTCCACATGGAAGGTAAATTTACAGCCAAGTAGGTAGTGCCAAAATGTTTTCACAGAGTAGATTAGGCCCAGACATTTGCACTTTGTAACAAAATAATTTCGTTCAACAACAGCTAATCGGCAACTAACGTAATGTACCAAACTATACCATTTATCTTGAAGTTTCATAAGGGCACCCCCTATAGCAATGTCTGATGCATCCACAAAAACAAGAAAGGGGAGGTCCCAGTTTCCGGTTTGTAGGATCGGAGCCTGCATTAGTAGTCTTTTTAGTCAAACAAAAGTTTCATGACATTCAATGGCCCATTGGAAATCACGAGGAGCTAATGTAGTCAGACGTGTAAGGGGAATAGTTAAGTGAGCCAACCATCGTAAGTGGCAGCCATGCCATCAGATTTGCCCAAGGAATCGTAAAACATCTTTGGATGATTTTGGGGGAGGAGCCTGTAAGATTACTTGTACTTTATCAAGGTCAGCCTAAATTATGCATTGCAAGATAATGTGGCCCAAAACTTTACCACAAGAGACAAAAAAGATAGATTTATTTGGCTTTAAACAGAGTTGGTAATTCTTGCATTTAAGGAAAAAGAGTCACAAATACAGCAAATGTGCATTTGTAGTGCCAGAAACCGAGAAATCATCCAAGCATATTCGCATAAATCTTGTAAAGTAAGGAGAAAAAATCTCTTGCATGCAACACTGAAATGTGCTTGGGGCATTTCGGAGCTTGAACCACATAACCGTGCATGCATACACTCCCCAATTGGTAATAAAAGTTTTCTTAGGGATATCCACTTCAACTATCCAAACTTGATTGTAGCCAATACACCTGTCTAAAAAAGAATACATTTCTCATCTGGCAACTTCATCAAGCATACTATCTAAGAAAGGTAGAGGAAAAGGATTAGGTATAGTTATAGCATTCAATTTCTGATAATATACACAAATGTGTAGCTATTTTTTCTTCTTCGGAACTATAGCAATAGGAGAAATCCACTTGGCATGCTCCACAAGAACTCTGAACCCAACCCAAAGCAAATGATATAGTTCCTCTTTAACTTTTTTAGCATAGTGCAGGTCACGCGGTAACTCCATTTGTTTAGCCAGGTAAGCGTCTAGTTTCAAAACCACTCAGTGCTGATAGATCCTAGGATCTAGGCCTTTCATATCTTTATAGTCCCAACAAAAACGTCTATGAGCTCAGTGAGTAAGGCTAGCAATTCTTGTTTGAAAGATTCTTCCAAGCCTGCTTTAATCTTAATAGGTCATAGTTTGACATCATCTACTAAGTTACAAGTGATGAGTTGATCTTCAGGAACATAAGTTTGTTGGGTAAGAGTATTATCCATCCCCTAATGTATGTATTTTGGTAAGTCGGCGAGATTCAGTAAGTCGCCCGATAACATTTCAGTCTCTTCTTCAGTTGGTTGCACCGTGCGAGAAGTTGGGGACCATTGATCTAGTATATGTTATAAATCAACCGTGCTTGAGGAAAGTAAATCCTTATTAGCAATGAGGAAAGCGGTTTCCTCATCATCTGACATATCGTCCAACATATGGACTCATTTGGCAACATATGGCCTTGCATGCAATTCACATGGCTTAATCTCATCAAGAGTCACAGTATATTTCATGTGATTACATTTAAAATTAATTAATGGGATGACCAGTCTTGCAAGACTTTGGTCTGCTTTAGCCAAGGATGACCAAGCAATAAATTGTAGTCTAAACTAGATTCACGAAGATCCAAGACAACAAATGTCATGTGGAAAATTGCACCCTGCAATGTGATGGGAATATTTCTAACTAAGGCCATCGGGTGAATGCAAGACTGATTTTCCATTTGGACAAAGAATTTAACAGGTTCAATCTTATTCCAACCCAATTTCTTGCATAAGGCTATGGTGGCGATATTGATGTCAGAACCACCATCAATAAGTACTTGTGTAATCTTATGATTCTTATACCATACAATGATTAATGGGACCACATGGTCCACAATTGTGTCTGGTTTTAGATGGATTGTAGCTGCAGCTGGTGTTGGAATCAAATCCACATCAATCTGCTGCTGAAATTGTAATCACGTGTCGAGGACAAGCGACGACAATTGCCCTAAAGATAGGTAATTGGTGCTTTGGACAATATGTCCCAAGCTATACTCAGAGTTGGCCTTTTTGGTGATGTTCATGATGATTCAGGTACATCCACTACTATAGGTTGGGGTGTTCTTGGTAGAGCGGGTTCTATTTGTTTAAGAGTAACTCGTATCGAGTCAGGAAAAACAATAGCTTTGGCTTGTGCCTACCTGGTTGCCTTAGAGAATGTTCTTTGTTGCTCCTTGAATCCTCGTCCAAAGATATCAGCAGTTGATTGAAGGGCCTTACTAGAACGGATCTAGATGGTAGTTGTTTGCACCTCAACATTGAAATGACTACCATATTCATGGTAGGGTTTTGGTGGTCCTTTCTTTTATCATAATCTTGAGCATCCTTACAATGCCTTCGAATGTGACCTAGTTCGCCACAGAAATGACATCTGGGCTAGAATGCTCGATTAGTTGTGTTTGCTTCTCCATGATTCTAGCATTGAGGATTGTAATTTTCGATCCATGGTGCTCTAAAATTTGTGTATGAAGAGTAAGTCATGTTTCATATCTGAGGAGGAACATAGTCCATTGCAGGCTCACCAGGCTCCTATATAACTGGGTTGATTGCAAGTCTATTTTTGAAGTATTTCAATGGCGATGCACGACAGTGACTCTCCTCATCATGAGCTCCACGACAATATCGTCAGAGTAGAAAAACCGAGTACCTAAGGCCACACACGGTACTCCACACAGAGACTGTAGAATACGCAGGAAACATAGTTCTTAAGGAGCCCGAAGACAGACTTCTTAGGTCTTATAAATGCGGTCCAACTTACAATCTGTGACTAACCAATCCACTATATTTTTATTAAAGAACATATACAAATAAGTGTCTGCTGGCCATTTGGCCTTTCACACGGACACTAACGATAACAATCTCCCACTAAAGGCCAATAGGGTCAAAGTAACTATGGGAGAAAAATAAAGAATGATAAAGAATACCTGAGTGTAAATATACAAACTATACCTCCCACCTGATGGGCATGTTACACAGTATACAAGTGACTATGTAAGATCATGAATCAAGTAACCCCTATCAAGTGACAACAGTGTCGAAAGCTATCTTGTGGTAGAGCTTTAGTCAAAGTATCTGCAACATTATCTCGAGTGTGAACCTTCTCAAGAATAATGCGCTCACTGGCTAAGCAATCTCTAATGAAGTGATACCTCACCTCAATGTGCTTGGTCTTTGCATGATAGACCGGATTCTTAGCCAAAGCAATGGCACTCTAACTATCACTGAGCAAACGAGTACATGCTGAAGTAAACCCATATCACAAGCAAGACGAGAAAGCCACAATGCTTCCTTACATGCCTCATTTGCTGCAACATACTTTGCTTCTGTGGTGGAAGCAGCTATACATTCTTGAACAAGGAGAAGCACTATCTGATGTGAATTTCAGCTTATATGCCCATTTACATGGTAAAGCTTTCCTGCCCTTTGGCAAAGGTACTAAATCCCAAGTACGATTCTTGAGAATAGAATCCAACTCACCTTTCATGGCATGCTCCCACTTGAAATGATCCGCTATCTGCATAGCCTCTTTGTAGCAAGAAGGCTCACCTACATCTGTTAGCATAACAAAATCTAAACCTGGAACATATCTATTAGGTGGATGTGAGACACGTGTAGAGCGTCTCAATGGTTGCTCAACAGAAACATGTGCAGACTAATCTGATCAGACATTCTCTTGAACATCCCTATGTGCAGCATTTTTATGGATGCTAACTAGAGGACTAGTATCATCAAACACCACTCTTCTCACTTCAACCTCCTTAATGGGTTGTTTATGCATCTTAGACTCATTGAAAATGACATCACTACTTCTGATCACTGACCGTGTTTCAGGATCCCATAAGCGATATCCAATTTGTCCTTCTCGACCATATCCAAGGAAAATGCATTTCTTTGACTTATGGTCCAACTTTTGTCTAAGACTCTTGGTTATGTGAACACATGCTTCACACCCAAAAACTCGAAGATGATCATAATATGGTGGCTTCCCTGTCCATAACTCTTGTGCCACTTTCAGACCTTTGGTAGTACTAGGCGAAAGGTTAATCGCATGAACTACAGTCAATACTGCTTTCAAGGAGCTGTAAACTCTCTATGAATCCCTCTAGACTGACAGAAATAGCTGAATTCATGTGAGGTATACTCACCCCATTATTTGAACGTAAAGCCTTAAGCTTAGTTCCTTTTTAAGTCTCAATTGAAGCAAGCCATTTTCTAAAAGTAGGGAATACCTCATCCTTCGATTTGATAGGATATACCCAGACTTTTCTAGTAGCATCATCTATGAAAGTGACAAAGTAAAGAGAACCACCTAAGGACCAAGTGGGCATAGGACCACACACATCTGTATGAATGAGCTCTAAAGGGTGAATTGAAGAGTCAATGTGCATCCTATGCACATTTCTGGTTTGTTTTCCATATTGACAATGCTCACAAATTGAAAAATCAGAGAAAGATAACACAGGTAAGTAGCCAAAACGAGAAAAAAGGATAAAGTGAGCCAACTTTGCTTCCTTTTGCAATAACCATATTGCTCTTTGATATACGAAAGGACTTAGCATAGAAGACCACCTTGTAACCAAGGTCATCAAGTTGACCAACTGACATCAAACTGTGTAATAATTGAGGTACATGGCATACATTATGCATAGTAAATTTTGAACCATCAATGAACTGCACAACCACATCTCCAATCCCCACAATGTCACACTGGTAAGAGCCACCAAGTCTCACGGTACCAAGAGACTTTGCTGCATAATTAGAGAACCATTCTCTGTGTGGTGTCACATGGAAAGAAGCACCAAAATCTAGCAGCCACATGTGGGAAAGAGAATCAGCCATAAGAGCCTCAGTTGGCATAGTATTATCAAGTGTCAACACATCAACATCATCAGAAATAGCCTTAATTTCTTCAATCTCCACAGTCGAAGTAGATGGTGCAGGTAACTGTTTAACATGCCCATCAACATTCTGTCCTTTACCTTTAGCATTCTTTAATGCCAATAATGGCATTCCATATCCCTCTTCCCTTATTTACTTCTACTCTTATTCCGTTGACCATTCTTTTCCTTATTCTTGCTCCTACCACATTGCTGATTCTTTCCTTGGTAAGAATCACGAACATTATATGCATCTCCACTCTGAGTGCCAACCATAGATTTTCTACGAATCTCCTCTCTCAAGAGTGCTCCACATATGTCATCATAGATGAGTTTACCACCAGGTGCACTATTGCTAATAGTTGTGCAAAATGTATCCCACGATGATGGCAGGGTGCATAACAGCAATACTGCTTTCATTTCATTATCCATATCCATTTTCTGAGTCTGTATCTAGGAAAATATAGCATCAAACTTATTTACATGAGCAGCAACACTATTTGTGTCCTTCATGCGAAGGTCATATAATTTTCTCATCAAATACACTTCATTTTATTTGATGTTGTCTCTTTTTCATATGTAGTGCATAACTTCTTCCAAAGCTCCTCTGCACTTTCACAGTCTAATATTGTAAAGTAAACATTATCTTCCAGGTGCAAGCGAATGGTAGACCTGGCCATTTCATCTAACTCATCCTAATCATCTTCATCCATGTCAGCGGGCTTTTGAAATCCCATTTACTGGCTTCCATTGCCTCTTTTGAATCAGCATATCTTTAATCTGATTCTTCCATAGAGCAAAGTTTGTGCCATCAAATTTTCGGATCTCAAAATGGTCTTTGCCCTACAAGTTATAGCTCCTTCTCAGAACACTGGCACTAGACCCTGATCCACCTGATGCGCGTGAGACCTCTGATGCCATGATGGTAGAGAACTCCATAGAATGTTAATGGAGCTAGAAGATTCCAAACACCAACAAATAAGTTTATGAAGGAGTAAATCGACCACTGTATAGTTGGCTAAACTAAAAATCTGGAAAAATTTTTCCAAAGTATCCTCTGCAAAATGAGCATATGAACAGTATCAAAATAGCATAAAACTGCAAGTACTGACATGTTTTCCTACATAGTGAATCACTGACTCCACTGCATATAATCAGTTACCCAACAGAAGCCAACTAGGCTTATCGAGCACCTATGAACAACTATCATACATCTCCTATGGCGAGGCTGGGTAAGTCTTCCACTTGCATCACAGAAGAGACCCCGACATTTGGGTGTCTCCCAATTAAGAAAACCTTACCACGACCCTCTTTATCAAACGTAAAAGGCTTTATGCAAAAACATAACCGTTATATCAATGACCACATGGAAGTACATAAGCGGTATCCACAGAAGCGTACATGGTGTGTATGTGCTCAATATATGCAATAAAATGATGCTAAAAGGTTGAACGCACAGCCCAAAAACTAGCCAACAACACCTACAAGTGTCTATCAACTCTGACGTTTTAAGCTCAAAAAAACCTACATAAATTTGCAGTGGCTGCTCCCACCAAAACTGAAAACCTTTCGAGAAACCTGTAGTTTTATGAGTGTGGTTGAAAACACAGCCCCAAAGGTTGATATTTCTTGTCCAAGGTACAGAAGAACACTCTTCTTGATGTTCTTGGACCTGTGTGAAGAGAACTATCTGCAAAAGTACTCCAAAATGGCTCCAAAAGATATCCCAAAAATGCTTCAAAAATAGGCTTTGAAAGCAAAGAATGAAGCTTTGAGGGACCAAAACATGTTCAAGGTAATGTCAACCTTAGTCTTTCCCCTTCTTCAGACACCACAAGAGTGTATCTTAGTGGCAAGAGATTTCCACGGTTAAGCGAGCTCCGGGGGGAACAATACTGGGGTGGGTGACCTCCCGGGAAGTATCGGGAACCTCTATATTCCTTGATCATTGAGGTCCTTCCTCGCATGTAGCCAACAGCACCAATGGTGACTTCGGTGACTCAGATGACAAGGTATGCCAAGGTCTATGCCTTGGTCACCGCCTTAATCATAAGCCTTGGAGAAAGCCGGGGGAGGGGGGGTCTCGCTTCGCCTGCACAAAAGAAACAAAGCTTTTGCATCGAAGTGCTCTGATACCAGTGAAGTATTTCAATGGTGATGCACGACAGTGACTCTGCTCCTCGTGAGCTCCACAATGATATCATGAGAGTAGAAAAACCGAGCTCCTAAGACCACACACGGTACTCCGCACAGAGACTGAAGAATACGTAGAAAACACAGTTCACAAGGAGCCTGAATACAAACTTCTTAGGTCTTACAAATGCGGCCGAACTTACAATCTGTGACTCACTAGGCCACTATAAGTTTTATTAAAGAACATATACAAAGAAGTGTCCATTGGCCATTTGGCCTTTCCCATGGACACTAACGGTAACAATTTTGTGCCTGGGCATTGTACGGGCACGTATCAATAGAGTGACTTCCATTTTCACAAATAGCACAATAAACTTGGTTTAAAGCAAAATTTGCAGCTACATGTCCAAGATTTTTGCACTTTACACAAAAAACTTGTTTTAACACGTCTTTGGCTTTACTTTTACCAAACTTTATCCATTCCAGGTCTTTAGCAAATCCACCTACTTTATGTTCCAATGGCAGGGCCATTTTCATTATTGCATCCAATGTCACTCATCTAGGTGATACTTGATTTCTAACACCAGGTAGGTCTTGTGGGAGTTGTAGATTAAGCGGTTGAATAGTTTCAATGTCTTCTATCTGGGGCAATTTTTTACTACTCCAAAATAATGTGAATTATGCAAGATGCCATTCAATTGGCATTCTCCAACCTTCTCTTGTAATCACTAGCTTCAGGACCAGTTCTTCTATGATTTTTGGAATATATACCACAACTTCTGGGGTAGGCTCGCTCTGTACAGACTGTGTATGTTGCATCCTTTCGTTTCAAACTTTATTTTTGGCATAGCCTCAAACACTGTCCATCATCGGACTCTTACCGAACATCGGACTTTCACAAAAACTTGAGTTATTGTTGAATAACAAAATTTCATCAGACGTCAGGCATTTCCTGTAGATCATGACTGAGGAAATATTGTGGTGGTATCACACTTCCACTTACAGCACTCTTTCCTTCTGAACTCTTATCTTTGCTATCCTTGCATTGTGGGGTCCCAAATGCACTATTTACTCGAATGGGGTTTTTATCACTTCAATACTTTGGATAACTCTTATCGCTTTATCGGCATATAGTTGATAGTAACCAGTCCTTGGTAGGATCTCCAATGTTAACCTTTAGTTATCCAGTTCAGTTAAGGAACACGATAAGGTTGAAAGGGTTCTTGGGTTCGCAAAATCCAATAATATTGGATTCATCTGTTTTTCCCAAACTACTTCGCCGAATTAATATATTCAACTATGAACACAATATCAATAACCGACTGCACTATCTTCATCAGATTACACTGAACAAATTAATAGGCTATATACTTCATCGAGCAGTTTAACTCTTACACCGATTAACTTTACCGAACAATTATCAGACTTACTTTATCCAACAGAACAGAACACTTTAGAATACAATACACAACGATATGAAGAAGCAAAGTATCTCTGTGCAACAGAACATAGACAGTTCGGCATGTCTGAAGCTTGTCTTTGTCTTCATCTCTTGCTCTTCGAGCACACAATACATAATGGTATGTATTATGTGAAAAGCTACATTGGGCGGTGTCTCTGCCTCTTCGATGAGTCTCTTCGGGATATATTACTAAGGTATCCAATAGCTAACAGAAGCTTTCACAATGACTATTGAATGTGTGTGGCTCAGACACATTTTGGCAGATTTGGGTGTTGGTCAATCTTCCGCCACCACCATCTTCATTGATAGTCATAGTGCATTGGCAATTGCGAGGAACCTTGTGTTCCATGCTCGCACAAAGCACATTGAGGTGCATTATCATTATGTCAGGCAGAGCTTCTCTACTGGAGAGATTTGGCATATGTGCCCACATAGGATCACATTGTAGATCTTTTCACAAAGGCTTTGCCTCAAGAGAAGTTTTCCGCAAAGCTTTGGGCTTACTTCCTTTTGTGGATTGATCTCTTTCCACATAGCTTGGAATTTCCTTATACATGAATGCCAGCTCCTTGTTCACCACATCACTCTTGAGGGTATTTGTTGATATATTTCAGTAGCAATGTGTGTGAACACTCTTAGGATTGCCGAGGCACTTTTTTCCCTCTTTAGGAGGTTTTTTCTGAGCTCGTATATACGCCTATAACCCTAACATGTTGCTTATCTTTGTACATTCACTTGGCAATACATTTAGTATTGTGTGTTGTGATACAAGCTAGTACTTGGGCCAGTGATACTTCCAGAAAAAGATTCTAGATGAGGAATGTTAAGGATCATACCTGTTTTCTTGGAATTAAATGAGAGCATCATATATTTACGTTGTTTTCTCATAAGAAAGAACATCCAGGCACTTTCAATTTCATACCTAGTGAGAGCTACATGTAATTTCTCAAAGCTTACATTTCCTTCTTTGATTGATCAAGAACTAAATCACAAAAGCTATAGAGAATGCTTCCTAAAGGTACAAGATTAAAGAAGAAAAACACTTTCTTAACAAGTAAAACAAATCTTAGTTATTCATCTTAGTAGTCCAACATTATACATCAGTGCAAGACATTATCCTTAAAGATATGATAATACTTTTTCTCCTCCTCTCCATCCATCTTACATGTATGATACATCATATTTCTAAAAGAGAACCATCCTCTTTCTTATAAGCTCTCTACCAACTAGAAGATAAAGAGAGTTGAATCAATATAGATCTCTTCTATTTATTATAGTGCACACAAACTATTGATAGACCCTACATTTGGAAAAATTGCATTTCTTTCATTGTTCCATTAAGTTGAGATTTGTTATCACATTGTCAATTTCCATTTTATTAAATCTTCCTAGTAATAAAAGAAAACACTTTATGATAGGCTCCAATGACATTCTATGGTGCTGAAACTAAACCATTATTATGTTCAATCCAAAAGCAAAGGTAGCAACCCTATAGTAAATGCATGGACTGAGATTGCATGCGAAATTATCTTGGAATTCAATCGAATGCATCAAGTTGAAGACCTAAGATATGAAGGTCTATTTCAATTCATGAAAAGGTGGTTATTAATATGATCTTTAAAGCAAACCCTTGATCAGGATCTTTGCAAATGCCCTTCATGAAGATTTAAGTAGGAACAAATAACACTCTCACTACATATAATGGTGATTTAACCCATGAGGAGAAAAGAGAAGGTGCAAAGATTTTCTTGGCATGGCCATCACTGGCCAACAAACCTACATGGTTTAGATGATACGAGGTGAAAACTTCATTCAAATATGTTGTTCCAAAGGTAAAACCAAAGCAAGCTATGGATGAGGGACTTGTTGCACTTTTTTGAAGTCTTAAAATCCGACTTATTCGTCATGGGAAATGATGGTTGGCTGCAAATATATATGAAGAACATAATGTTTGTAGCCCTATAAACATGTATATGAATATATTGAATACTAAACACATCACATAAACAACGTCCAGACTTGTAGATAGAATCATAGTGGTCTCGTACGATGCCGTACATTTAGTCCACGTACGATAACGTATGCTTTTGGATGGACTAGAAAAAAAATTGGTGTACGATGACATTGCGTACGTTCAAAAATAAAATGACTATATAATTAGTGAGTAAAAGAGTATGGAATATAAATAATGCATGGATACATGATAATAGATATATCATACATTATTTAATATTATACCACATAATGCATATTACATATGTCACACATATATATATATATATATATATATATATATATATATATATATATATATATATATATATATATATATATATATATATATATATATATATATATATGTGTGTGTGTGTGTGTGTGTGTGTGTGTGTGTGTGTGTGTGTATATATGTGTATGTGTGTGTGTGTGTGTATATATATATATGTATATATGTGTGTGTATGTATATATATATATATATATATATATATATATATATATATATATATATATATATATATATATATATATATATATATATATATATATGTGTGTGTGTGTGTGTGTGTGTGTGTGTGTGTGTGTGTGTGTGTATATATATATATATATATATATATATATATATATATATATATATATATATATATATATATATATATATATATATATATATATATATACACACACACACACATATATATATAGTATTATGTATAATGCATGATACTTATTACAAATTACAATGTACTACTTCATTTCAAATCAAAATGTTAAAATAGAACAAATTACAGTAATGAGTAGAATAAAAGAGATCATACCTGATAGGTTGATAACTTGATTGTTTGAAACTTTGATAGAGAAAAAAAAGGGTGCAAAGCAAATGAAGCTTTAACAAGTATGTTGCACTAGATACTAAAATCAAAAATTTAAATATTTAAATTTAAGATATAAAGTTTAAACATAATACATAAAAGAAAGACATGGCAGATTAAAAATGGACGCTTGTTTGATGACCCATGAGTAATGATTCATGAACATTCAATGTTTCAACTTCCACATAAATATATGAAATCTCAATTTTAAAAACAAACATAAATTACAATGGCTTTAAACAACCATTACACAAATCTACATAATAAAAGATATGAAATGATGACTTAATTAGTGTTCTAATCATCAATGGGTCATGGCAAAATATAGATGTTCATATGAATGATGAGTCATGGCATATGGCACGTCATCATTCATAAATCATTTTTTTCATTTTCTTCCTCAATCACATAATCATTATCTTCATTACAAGAAGGCATAATGTCATAATCCCCATCACTAAGCACATTGCCTTCATCATCATATTCTGGCTCTCTAAGATCTCTAGGAGTAGGCAAATGAACTTTTATATTTTCCATGGTTGATGCCGTAGGACAGCCACTTCTCGAGCCTCATCGCACATATGTCATAGTCGTAGAAAGCCTATTTGAAGTGGAAACTCTTCTATCTCTATGTACAATGGATCTCTCCCTACTTCCATGCCCAATGCTGCATGAACATGTACGAGAGACTCGATGATCGATTTCCTCAAGCTCTGTATAGATCACGAAAAATTTGCTCTTCTTCATAATTCACCTCTTTGTTGAAACTTTTTAAGTTCTCAAGTGAGAGCTTTAGATCATCTACATTGACCTAAATCAGAAAGAAACTTAATTTATGATTCTTCAATGTCAAAATTAATGAACATTAAATAATAAAAAGTTGAAATATAAGTAAAACATATTTATATAAAAAAATGTATTTTTACATGTCTTGCCATTGGCATTTCATGCATACATCGTAACATACGAAGATTAGAACGACACTAAAGCCGTTTTAATTGCTTTGTAGAAAGCTTGTTGCGAATTTTTGTATGTATCAAAGAATATGCTGACCAATTTCGTTCACATGCCCCTGATGAACAATCCTACACATAAGAGCGTAAAAAAATCCTCATTAAAAAGGGAGAAATATTAAACACATTCAAGTATTAAATGACTTCACATTTCATAAGTACCAAATTTGAAGGTGAACTTACTTGCCCAAGAATTCTAAGAGCTACTCTTTGGAGATAAGGTAATTGAAATCCAAAGCTTTCCCACCAAAATAAAGGCTTCACCAATGATTCTCTCTTCCAACATATACTAGAAGAGAATGTGGAATCTTTTTGATCCCCATAATTGATTAATTGTTGGAAAAAATCACCATGGTGCTCTTTTGAATCTATTTTTGGAAGAAAATATAACATTTGCTCTTTCAATTCTTGATTTGTAAAAAGTTTTGCCCTCTTATAAGCTAGATGAAAGAGTGCAACACCATGATGAATTGGTCTCTTCATGGAATCCCATCACTTTTTAAACAAAAAAAGAATGTCATCTTTTTTTGGTGTGTCTTCTAATACATCTCTATAGAAATATACATTAAAACATAAAACATATTACATGATTTATGAATTAAATTTATGTATTAAATAGAGCTTTAAATGAATAAAAGAAATAAATACTTACCTTGTGTCATCAGGTATACCATCAAGAATGATAGATTTTCAATTTCTTTGAATGCATCTTCCATGAAATGATAAAGAAGACCCATTGTAGAGCCTCCCATATCCGTCATTCAAAGCACCTTGTAGATGGGTAGTGTAGCTACTACTACACTTCTTATGGCTACCCAAAATTCTTCTTTAGGAGTGAGTCTTTGAATGGTTTTAGCCTCTTGTTTTGACTCACTATTTTCGACTTCTAACCATTCTTTGAATTCATCGGACATCAGACACCATTGTTTTCTGAATTTTATTTTGGATATCAACGAGCCTCTGAAGAACGATCCACATGTAAGTGAATCGTGTTGATCATGGCTCCAATAATTCTAAGTCCAAATAGGTGCGATAAATAACAAGGACTCTCACTTTTGTGTTGATAAAAGTGACAATAGAAAGAGCTAGAGTTAGAATACTCTTTACCCAAGAAAGAGAGCCAATGTCTTCCATAAGAAGATCAAGACAAAGTGATGCACAAGGTGTCCATACAATGGACGGATAATCCTCTTCAAGCTTGCGTTCCATGCTCCTGCAATTGCTTGCATTGTCGGTTATGACTTATAATATTGTTAGGTCCAACCTACATGGAAAAAAAAACAAATTTAAATGATAAGGGATTGAAAAGTAAATCTTTATATTTAAACTTAAAAAAATTAATTATAATGAATTACCTTCGTCGCCTTTATATGGTGATATATAAATGCTCCAATCACTTTTTTGCCTCTTGTAGCCTCATCAACCGCTCGCAAAAAATATGTACCAAGAGGACAAGAGACAAGTATGTTGATAATTCCTCTTTTTTTCAATCACTCCATCCATCAGAAAGAATGGAGCATCCATACTTTACCCATCCATCTTGTACTGGTTCAAGACTTTTGTTGATCCTCACAATTTCTTCATCTAATTTTTTGGTCCTCATATCATTGTAGGTAACTCTTATCCATCCCTCACATGGACCAACAGAAGCGATAGCTTTTACCATTCTCTTCCATCTTTCAGTGCATAAAATATTAAAAGACAAATTGCACTCTATTACGGTACGTGCACGTACTCTAGAGCCTATACTGAGGCTATACAATGTTTATCCTTAATACACGATGCACATAGATGATAGATAATAGAGCCTAGAGGTTAGAGCCTAGGTATAGTCTATAGCCTTTATTACGGTACGTGCCTATTACGGCATGTGCCTAGCCTCTTGAGTCCTAAGCTATAGGCTATAGCCTAAATTCTAAGTAGTAAGCCCTATGTGCATTGTGCATTAATGAAAATATTAATTAGGACTCTATTACGGTACGTGCAAGCCTAGCCTCTTGAGTCCTAAGCTATAGGCTATAGCTAAATTCTTAGTAAGCCCTCTGTGCATTGTGCATTAATGAAAATATTAATTATAATTTAACATAATGCATTATGCATTGTCTATAGTCCTAGATAAATCATAATAGGGTATACCCTCCTAAGCTATAGCATGTAGCCTGAAGTTTAAAGCCTAAAACATAAGCTAAGAGCTCTATGTGCATATAATATTATGTGCATTGTGCATTGTACATCCTATATGGCCTATAGATAATAGTAAATACATATTACAACCTTATGCACTTCAATGCCCATGTGGCATCATGCATTTGCCATGAACATCACTACGAAAGTTCAGACTTGACCTTGTGCCTTAAGGCAGCTGCCAGCGACTCAATGAGTAGGAACTCACGAAGAGGTGAGTCGAGGGCGGAGGCACCTGGCGAGTCCCGACGGGCGAAGCTTCTAGCCTTGCCCTGTAGGCTGTAGGTAATGTCGTCGACCTCAAGGCTCCAAGGCTCAGGGCTGAAGTTGGCTCGAAGGCGAACTGTCGAAGGCAACAACGTGCACGCGAAGAAAACACTCCCAAGAAAAATGATACGCGGGCAAAATGCACGCTCTTTGGAATGTACTCACTAAGGAGAAATCCAGGTTTCACACCACTTACTGTTGAAACCCCCCACCAATATTCTCTGCTGAAAACCTGATTCAATATACCCTAGAAACTCTAAAGAAAGGGATTCCATCGTCCAAAAGTCCACAGGTATCATTGCAATTTGCAACTATGGAGAGGACCAAAATAATAAATCTGCAGGATAGAGTTGTGCAGATCCACACTATGCATAATGCACTAGTTTGAAGCCACAATTGTAAAAAACAAATGGATAATACACTTACAATCATTGCACATGCAGCTGCGACATAAAGGAGAACACATTAAAAAACATAGTTATACATTCATGTGGGTCATGTCCAAAACCTTCCGATATTTCTCAACTCTCCATTGTTCACATGCTGTCTGTTGGGTTTCTTGACAAGTCCACTGCAAGTATTCCAAGCTACAATGTGCCATATGGAAAACATGATGTGATCAGCTTAAAACAAAAATGAAAGACACACCTCATTACGTAATCGATTTTGCAAAAAAATTTAATAATAGTTTGAAAGAAGACATCCAAGCATTAAGGATTATTACCTCCAAGGCATTTCCATCTACCTGTACGTTGACCTTTCATGTGTTCACAGAGAAAAATCGACACCCATACATTAGGACAAAAAGTTTAATAGCTTGGACAGACTTCCATTTTCAGAAAACGCCACAGAATGAAGCCTTTCAGAGAATGTAAGACAACAGGAAAAAGATAGAAGCCATTATTATTATGTTACATATTATTCTGAGCCCCTACATCTGGTGCCACTATTTGACTGTCAACATTTGATGTTCGAAGGCTTAAATTTTTTTCTTGTGAAATCTCTGAATTCTTGTTAGGGAGCTCCAGAAATAAGTAATAAAGTAGATTATTAACAACTGTGAGTAAAAATAGCCCTCCAGCAATATAAATTAGAGAGCCAGTCGAGAATTCTGGCCATTGTGGCTTGGAAGTTCCCCCTTCTACAGTGTTTATCTCCTCGATATCTGAAACATTACAGATCCAATGTTTTATTGGAACACGTCATCACAAACATACTTGCAAAAGTAGAATGGTATAGATTCAAATACACCAAAAATTCACTTGTACTTGCAGAATAATAACAATTTAGGTTGATATCTTGTAACCTCCGATATAGAGCTCTTAGAAAGATTCAACAAGAGGTATGTTAAGAACCTCGTGTATAAGTCATATCTCAAAGAGAACCATTCTTAGTTGAGAAGAACCATTATCTTTGCAAGAACTATCTGATCTGGCCAAACTTAATACAGCTTCACGTTTTCCTTCAATTTAAAGGACAGTGAAAGGTGAAAAACAAGCAAAAAAAAAAAACAGAGAATGGATTGATGTGAGAAATTAAGAAAAAACCGCAACCAAAATGATATCATAAGCAAAGGAATAGGTGGAAGAAACATAAAACAAAAAAAGAATAATCATTTCACATTTCTTATTTTTATTCTTTGTACAGCATGCATCAGAGGGTTACAGATGAGCTGGAACGATGGTACGACTTAAACCTTTTAACCTACACTGACAAGGCTATGTTCAGAAATAAGTGGCAGTAACCTACAGGCTACACTACAATGCTAAGCTCAAACAAGAGTGGCAGCAGTGGGAAATCCTTAAGAGGTATTCAATGTGCATGCTTCTCCAATACACACTAAGGTGGTAAGGTTCAATTCAAACTAGGTTCGACCAAAGAACCTAACCCTGAGAATTAAGGTTCATCCATATATGCATACATACATACACACACGTGTGTGTGTGTGTGTGTGCGCGCGTGCGTATGTGTGTGTGTATATTCGATGTATGCTTCTTTCTTGCCTCTCTCCTTATAAGTTGGCTGCTCCCACACAGCCCTCTTTCTCTACCCAGCCACACACATGGCCAGCCCATGTTGCTTCCTTCCCTTCTCTGCAGTAGAGGAAAGGCAGCAGCCATGGCTTCCAGCAAGCGTGCAGTTGGAGAGTACCAGTCGTCCAGCCACCTACTTACATGGAAAACACAAGAAGATAGGAACTTACCTATGTTCTCCAACCATCGGCTTGCATGTGCTCCCCTTGCTCCTTCCTCCTGCTGGAAGCGTCCCATACCACCCCATGCACGAGGGTGAGAAGCATGTCAAGCTCAGCCATCACGGCTCCATGAGCTCTGATGGTTTTGTCCACGTTGTTCTGCCTTTTCCACGCGAGCAAAGAGCCGCTCTGATACCAATGTTATGACCTCCACGATCCTCCCTGCTGGACAAGGCAAGACAAGACACAAGCCATATTCATAAACAATAGAAGGGCGGACATCAGACTCACCTCCCAACCGTAGAGCCAATACATCATCCCCCCCCCCCCAAGGCAAGCAGGCAGCCACCTCCAAGGGACTTGCATCCCATACCACTAGCCCCCCACCAATATGGGTGATGAGGCTCTGCCAAAGGGCCAAGAGTCCAAGTGCCTCACGTGAGAGATGTCTCACAAATGAGCACATAGGTCCTATTTATAGGCTCAAATGAGAAGGTGGCCCAATTCACACTTGGCAGCCAGCTCATATTTGGCCGGACACTTTTAACTACAGGCGCCCATCTAGATGTCCTTTAATTTCGGGGACGTAACATTATGGGAGTTAGCTTTCCTTGATGTAGAGATTGAGAGGAACATAACTAGGTAAAAAACCATTTTGAACAAAAATTAGGGATAAGGTTTTCTACCCTTTCTGGACTTCTGATGACTGAATGTTATATACCAAATGAAAGCTCTCCTCAAGTACTATCTGATGGGCTCGTAATAATTTTTGAGCTTAAGTGACCAAAATTTGGTTATGAGTCCCAAAAATTAGGGTTTCATGTTATGATGACATTGTTTCCAACAAACTCTTCTTTTTAGTACCTGCAATCTACCTTCTTGTGACCTTTTCTACACATTGGTGGAAAGTCACATCACCTTTACCTTTGCTTTTGATTTTGTGTCTTTGTGCATTTCAAGATTTCTTCTTTGGTCTAAGTCTAGCCATACTTGTTGAAGCACTTCTCTCTCTGATTGCTTTCCTTCTAATCTCTTCATTGAGAATAGAACCCCTCACATGGTCAAAGGTCAAGTTTGGGATGTTTGACAATGCAATAAATAATGTCTCCCATAAGTCAAGCAATGTCATAAGCAAGAAAATAGCTCTTAGCTTATCTTCAAAAGTTAGTAGAATGAATCTTGTAATTCGGAGAGACTACCTTATGTCAATCAAGAAGTGAGAATTTCTGAAATTATTTCAAATATTAATAACTTTCGAGATTTTAAAAAAATAATACAAAATTAAACAATTCTTCCCAAAAAAAGTTGCACAATGACTTGACAAGCTTGTATTGAAGTTTGAACAAAAATGACCCAAAAATGCAAGGGATTATAAATTCTAAAATTCTTCTCAATAAAATTAGAAATTAATTCGGGTTAAAAACACAACAATTTCTTGTTGTTTTACCACATTAAGCATATATAAAAAGCCAACAAGAACTATTTTCAACAAAACTCCGACTGGTAAGCATAAAAAGACCTTAAATTTGCTTAAAATAGAATCAAAAGACCTTCTGTAATTGAAATTCAAACAAATGTCTTTTTCCACAAACTTAATACATAAGCTCCCACTTGAAATGAGAGCAAATCTCTGCAATAAAAGGCTATAAATGAAAATCCAATAGAGATGACTCTCCGCGATGAAACAAGGTTTTCTACAATAAAATTCTCTCAAACGCAAGAAAATGCCTTAAACTTCGCATAGATTGAAGTAGAAAAACATTGGACCAACTTTCTCGAGACATATCAGCTCAAACCTCTAGTACCAATTGAAAGAGGCTCCGAAAAGCTAGGTGATGGTTTGCTTCGTTGCTCCAAACACCAAACTCACCAAGGGAGTGAGCTCTTGCGTGAGAAGAGAGAATGTAGGATGGAGAAACTTGCGCAGAAATTTGGAGAAGAAGATGGAGAAGCTTAAGCTGAAGAAGTCCCATTCTATTTATGAGAGATTGGGGACATTGAAGTCCACCTCCTCAACTTTTTTGCTTCAGCCCCCAAGTTTTTTCTCAACTTCAAATGAAACCCCAACCAATACCTTACCCCTCTCTACATCTCTCTATGCATTTGTCAATTTCCTAGCACATGCATGGGTCCAACCACCAATGGCACAAGCATATATGAAGATTGGGCTGACAAAAGGCAGGTTTGGCACCAAGCCTGCTCTGACAAAGAATTTCTCTATCGCCCCTCCAAAATACCAGAACAACCAAGCGATATTAATTTTTCTCATGCCTTTACAAGGTGCAAGCACATAGACACATGATGCTTCAGCTTGCTGGTACCTTTCCCAGGCACCATCCTTTTTGGAGGTGGTATAAGACAGCTCTCAAGTTAGAAAGGGTCTCTCATTGCAGGAAGAGAGGGACGTCATGAGAGCGGCGTCTGTCTCTTGTTCATGCAAAGGAGAGTTTCTTCCCTCAAGCTGAATCCCCAATAAGTCCCCAATCACAGGCACACACGAAAAAGAGTAGCACCTCCCTCAACACCATCCTGGAATATGTAGGGATCTACTTTGAAGTTGATGCTTCGGCCAGCCTTCCCCATCCTTGGGCTGAACAGAAAATTAGCAGCACCTAAGGAAGAAAATGCAGCATCGCCCTATAATTATGTCAACCGCCATGCCCTATTAATAGTCCTTTGAAGGAGGTGGCCCAGTTCACACTTGGGCAAACACTCCACACTTGGCCGGGTAATTTAACTCCAAGCACCCATCATAGATGTCCTTTGTATTTAGGGATGTGATAGTATGCCTCTTTTACATAGTGTCCATTAAAGACATCTTATCGATATGGTCTTGGGCTTGTGCACATTAATTGAAGAATTCATTTGATCCCCTTCAAGTCGAAGGTTGGCGTAAAGGTTTCACTTTCTATATTCACTAGTACAAGCTCTCTTTAAAGACTTTTTTATTATTCATGTACTAATGGGGTCTCATACTTTTAGGAAGACCCACATTTGTACACATGTAAAAGAAATTTCTCCTTGGATCATCAGTCTTAGAGATCTTAGGGAACCAAAGTCTTTCCATAGGACTCTTTCTCTCACTTTTTTTTTTTTAACTTTGATTTTGCGATCTACTCTTCATGATAGCTTGAATTAATTACAATAGTGAAGGGCATAGCACCCATGGGACCTCCCAAATCCCACACAAGCAAGGGTTGAACACCTAGCACCTACTAAGAATGAGGCCCGAAGCCTCACTAAGGGTAGAGACTAGATAGGGATGGCCCCAAGGTCAAATGAGGAGACTGGTTTCAACTTGCCGCAATGCACAATGCCCTTGCCACTAGTCACGTAGTTCAAGAGCTCCCAAAGGCCCACTAATCCCCAAAGAGGAACTGGTTTCGTCATTTCACCAATACAAGTGAGTGCGGGGCATCCTGCCAATGCAGCCCACGAACTTGAACGCATGCCCCCACAAAAGAGGCAACAGATTCAGGCAGTCGAGCTAGATTCAGGCAGTCGAGCTAGTGCTGCTGGACTGATTTTTTCTCTCTTCGCTTGTGTTAAGACAAGACTTTTAATATTTCTTTATCTGTGTTTTTCTCTTCAAGATAGTTCTCGATCCCTGAATGAGGTCTTCTTGTAGAAGTATATGTTGCTTGCCTATAAAAGACAAAATGTCTAAGTCAAAAACCTTGCCTAGGGTCTAAAATGAAACGAAGTGAAGTATATGTTGCTTGCCTATAAAAGACAAAATGTCGAAGTCAAAAGCCTTGCCTCGCACGTTCAGATGCATTTCAAGCAGGATATGGAATTTTTCAACTGTTATGATCGAATGTGGTTCAGCTTAGCCTACTTATCCAAGCCTAAAAGCATAAAAGACGGCATCCACGGCGCTTTTTCCAATCAGACACTGATATCCTACCATTATCTAACAGAGGTTACAGCGCCAGGCAACCGCGGCCTACAAGAAATCAACAGATACAAATAAGTTCAATAAATACCTGGAAATTGTCGAGGTAGAACTGGCGTGCTTGACAGCAACTGCTCGTCAAGATCTTTCAAAGAGGTTCTGACCTGTTCATTTGATGACGACTGCCACTCGTCGCCTTTCTGAGCACAAAGGCAAGAACACAAGGGCAACCTCTCTTTGTTTCTGGAGAAACTGTAAGCACACGATAATGAGACCATATGTACACTACTGAGAGCAGCCATTTGCAAATTATCTTCAGCTCCCTCCTACGCGATGTAGAAGCGTGGCGAGACCAAACGACATCGTATTGAAAACAAATATCTTGCTTATCTAATCATTCTTGTCAAAGATTTCTCGGCCATGCTTTTCCTTTTAAGTTCTCTCTTCACCTATTTTTCTTTTAAGTTCTCTCTTCACCTATTCTTTTCCATTAAGTTTGAAATTTGAAACAACAATGCACGCATTCAAAGGATAGCTTTGATTTCCCACATTCAGAGGTTAATGTCAGCCAAATCTGAAGGTATTGGATCCTGGATCTTGCTAACCTCAGTCGAGTACAATTAAGGGCAAGAACAGGTTTGAGGGTTCTTGGGTGGCAAAATCTAGTATGAACTAGATCCTTGTGTTTCTCCAACTTACTAGTTTCCTTAACCAGTGTGCTACTCACTCGAATCAGAGATCGATTCTATCTATCGGATACAAGTATCTATCGGACCGCACGATTTTCGTCAGAAATGACTTAGGTGCTAACACTAAGTACTTCAAACTTCTTAGAGAGAATTTTACACAATTTGGTGTAGAATATGGTTAAACTGACATAATCCTAAACAAACCAAAAAGAATGAAAGAGAATGCAATACTCAGAACTTAGCATATAGCAAAACACTTTCCTACAGTGTGATAGATGGATAGTCTGGTAGGTCCGATACTTGTCTCTGTCTCTCTACATCAAGGGTGACGGAGGTAGAGGCTGTACTGCATCCTGCATGGCATGCTCGATGGGAGCAATAAGATCAACCAATGGGAGAGAGGAAGTGGGGGAGGGTTGGACAACACCAATGGGAGAATGGAAAGATTTGGTGGAAGAGGCAACATGAAAGGCTTGAGTAGCAGTGGAAAAAGGTTCTGTCGTATGTCCCAAACCAGCAATATGAACGTTGGAGAAAGAAGAGCTTTGGACTTGACAAGGTCTCTTTGCATGCCATAAGATGAGGTTTACACTCGCATCATCTTCTTCTTCCGTGGGTGAGGATGGAGGGGTGAGTGAACTCAAGATTAGAAGAACAAAGATAGCGATGGGGAAGTCTCCGGGATAGAGTATGGAAAGCAGATAGGGAAGGCAGGTTTTTGGGCAATGTCCTTGGTCTAACTGCCTAACAATCATTTGGACTTCCCTATGAATTCGGCTAAGATCGACCAATTAATCGAATCGTGGGCAGTGGCAGCAACAAGGGAATAATACTGTCAACTAATGTTGTAGGGATGGTGTTGGAGATTCATGGCGATCACCATGAACTACAGGATAGAACGCTCTAGTTCAGGGTGACAACTAATGGCATATTCATTCAAACTATGTCATGGAAACAATTGTTCCATGTCAGCACGGAAAATTGATGCAACCGAGGAGCTTCCATCAATGGGTAGGAAAAAAATGCTAACCTACCTCGGTTGTTGTCGTGCGTAGTTCTATGCCACTTGAGGGAACAATCCAGAGCATCGCAGAAATGGGTTCAATGGTGATGGACCGGATGATACTCTCCGCAGAAGGGTGTGTCACAGTAGCATCCCACTCCAAGAGGGCGAATCGCAATAACCTACAGAGGTGTAGGAATTACAAGGTCTCTCCTGAGAAGACAGCCAAAAGCGACTCAAAGGATGCAAGCATATCCATAGCGGATTGGCCTGAGAGCACTAGAACTACAACGCAAGCATGCAAGGATGCTAAAACAATAAAGGGTAGAATGCAGAGCGAAGGAATTTTAAATAGGAAGGAGGAATGCAAGCATTATGGTTAAAGGACGAGGGGAATGATGAACACGACCCAAGGCAAGGCACAATAAATTGACATGCAAAATCATGCAATAATGGACAGGGAACAAATGATTGCACATGTGGAGGATGAGCGAAAAGGACGGAGTTTTGACCCATTGATTGGAATTTTAATCGGTTCTCTGATAAGAGTCTACAATCGAAAAGTTGTCGGACCAAGCTTCGCCAAAATTTGGTAGGGGCCGAACCACCAGACTTTGAATTTTCCAGCATCCCGGTCTGCCTTCGAATTGTAAAAAAGTACCAATTAGCCTTATTGAAATACCGGGGTGCTAAGAAATCAATCATGAGGAGCTTGCAAAAGCTTCACTTTTTGCATTAACATAAAACTCTCAAAACATTGTTCATCTAACAAACAAAGGTCATGAATCTAAGCATACAAGGAGTCTTCAGGCAACAATTTCTGCTCAACAGCCACTCGCACGCTATGAACTACAAGTTCAATAGGAGCAATTACCTCAATCATGTAAGCTAATTTAAAAAGTGTATAATCAGTAGTGACTTTATAAGTAGTCTCATATGCCCATAATACAGTATGCAATAATTGATCCCAACGTTTAGGACAATCAATAATGAGTTTATTTAACAGGGTCAACAGAGTCTTGTTAGTTCTTTCAGTTAAGCCATTAGCTCTCAGATAATAAGGGGTACCAAATTTATGGGTAATATGGAAAGACTGTGTGAGGGCCTGAATCAAGTCATTAGCAAAGTGTGTACCACAATCAGATACAATCTCCAAAGGAAGACCAAAAGGTGGGAAGAGATCTCAAGCTAAACATTTCGCAACCACTGAAGTTGTGGCCGACTTAATAGCTCATGCTTCAGCCTAACGAGTTGCATAGTCTGTGTAGGTAAGAATGTATCGATTACTGGTAAGGACCGCACGGGGAGTGATTGGACCAACAAAATACAATCCCCACTTCTAAGAAGGCTCAAGAGGGAGGATGGGTTGAAGAGGGAAGTTATGCCAAGGAAGGGGTTGGCCACTACATTGATAAGGATCACATGTCTACACATAGGCATGAACATCATGTTGCATCGTGGGTTACCAAAGTCTGCTATGCATCAGTGGGAGCCGAATGTGTGAATGCCAAGATCAAAGGAACCTCGTGAGTGGGGACAGAGTGGAGCCAAGCTCCCGAAGGATCAAAATAATACAATTGACCTACAATAATACAAAACCGACGGCTATACAATGCCAACTTTTATCGAGCAGGAATGGAAAGGGAATCTGAAGGACAACCGGTAGTCAGGAAATCCATCATAGTATCATAATAAGAGTCGGCTAAATCCCAAAAAACCAGAGAAGTGCTGGGTTGAACAGTGTAGATGGCAGGAGATGAATCATCCACCTAAATCGGAGCTTCATCTGAATTTAGACGAGAAAGGAAGTCAGCAATGTTGGTATATTTAGGTAGTGATGTGTGTGAACACATTAGAACTGTCGGGTCCCTCTTTAGGAGGCTTTTTCCCCCTGCTTGTATATATGCTTATAACCCTTATAGATAACTTATCTTTGTACATTCTCTTGGTAATACATTCAGTATTGTGTGTTGTGCTCCAAGCTTCTTCTTCTTCCTTGTGTTGTTTGCATGCTTCCGCAAACATCAAACTCCAACAATTGGTATAAGAGCAGGTAGTCACTTCATCTAGGGCATCGTCGACACCCCTTTGGTCACAATCTCATAAGCGCACGAAATTTGGTGAGCATACTAGAGATGATTAAGCGCTCATAGATTTGTTGTGTGGTGTCGAAATTGCGATCTAAGCTTGTTTTGGCCTTCGAATGCACTATCGAAGCACCTATGCAGGTAGTTTCATCTTTTTGTGCCAAAGATATATACAGGTTTCGGTTCACCAATATAAACATCTCGAATCTACTATAGGTTTAGCATAACTTGACCGGTAGTTTTGTTCAACTTTTTGAGATAGAATCATTTTTCTACATCAGGGTATTTTAGTTGGTGGCCATGGCTGAAAGCAATGACGTATTTTGTATGCTAGCTATTGAGGATAAGTTGGATGGTACCAATTACCCATTATGGGCTTATATGATGCATCATGTATTGGTTGCAAAAGGACTCTAGAATATTGTATCTGCACACACACTTGATGATTTTCTATCTCGGTTGGATTCCGGTGAACTTCCAGAAGGAGTTGATGATACCACACCTGCTATCTATGTCAATGAGTCGGTATCGGATGATCAACAAGAATTACCGTTCAATGCTTTTCTTGACAAGTGGATGTCCTCCCAGTACAACCTCTCCTGCTGCTCGCCGTAAACTGGCGATGTATAGTTGACGATTCCGGTTAATTGTAGGGCAGTTATATTACATGGATCACTCAAGAGTGTTGCTCAGATGTGTTCCCCCACACGAAATTGCTTCAGTAATCACAATGGCTCATTCGACCCCAGTTGGAGGTCATTTTGCGGTGGACCTGACCCACCGGAAGATTCTGTAGAGTGGATTATGGTGGCCTACTATGTACCAAGATGTGACTAAGTATGCAATGAGTGTCAGCGTTCTGGTCAACCTTTACAAAGACATTACTTCCCGCTTCAACCCGTTTTGCCTCTCGAACCTTTCCAGAAATGGGGTTTGGATTTTATTGGACCAATTACACCTCCTGCGACAGTTACCAGTAACCAATACATCCTTACCTGCATAGATTATGCGACGAGGTGGGCCGAAGCTTTGGCTTTACGGTTAGCCACAGCTGCTGTGGTCGTTAAATGTTTGATGAAAGATATTTTTCCATGCTATGGGTTACCTTTGGAAATCGTGACGGATCAAGGTACGCACTTTGCAAACACATTAATGCAAGTGCTTACTAAAACCTTCCAGATTGTGCATAAGTTCAGTTCTCCCTATTATCCACGAGCGAATGGATTCGCTGAGAGCACCAACAAATCTCTGTTGAACATCTTAAAGAAACTGGTATTAGATTGCCCGGAGAGATGGGACCAATTCCTACCTACTGTATTATGGGCTTATCGTACCACATACAAAGTGGCGACCAGAACAACTCCCTTCAAGTTGGCTTATGGTTTGGAGGCAATTGCTCCTATGGAACTAGTGGTTCCTAGTCTACGAGTGGCATTAGAGAAGAAATTACTACCGAAAGAATCATTTCCTTTCAGAGTGGAGGCTTTACAATCTCTGGATGAACAGCGCCTTGAGAGTTTTCTGGTGTTGCAGGAAGTTCAACTCAGACAAGCAAGAACTCATGATCGTTTTCTTAAAACCCCCGTGTTTACCATCAACCAGTTAGTGCTCTTTTATAACGCTAAATCTAATCGATCCACCGGCAAGTTTAAATTGTGCTGGTTCGGTCCATACTGCATTGTCGAACAAGTGGGACCTGCAACTTTTTGCTTATCCACCCTCAATGGTAACCTCCTTCCTAAAGAGATTAATGGATCGAAGCTTCGTCCTTATTATCCACCGCCTTCCTCCTGTAAGGTCGCCGGATTGGCATTATGTAAATATTATATTTTCCTATACCGCACGTACCGAAAGGTCGTAGTGTTGTACCCTTTTTATCAACTAATGAAAAGACATTATGGTGGTTCTCCGGTAGAGAGGAACGGGATCGCCAGACTCTCTGTCTGGGTGATTTGCGACCTATGGAGACGTCGTAGTGCAGCATTCTAAATTCTGAGTATTATCTCCTTACCTTGTTGAATCACATTAATGTCTGATTAACACAGTAATGTTCGTTGGCGATATTAAATCTGTGCGACGGTAATCATTACTCTCTGCGTTACATACTGTGAAAAGCTTAACTGGAATATGAATAGTAATACTGTGTAGAAGACATCATACTGGATAATAACGTACTGCTTGTTTGATAAGTTAATTGGGAAAATAAGATACAGGGCCTCTGATTTATCAGACCCCTACCATCCCCAAGAACCCGAAAAGAACTTAAAAGTGTCTGTGACGGAAAGCACACTTTTAACACTCCCCATGAGACATGATCTATATTTTTCACTCATTTTTTTTCACTCTTCTACTTCGATGTTCCTGTCCACTCTGCGTAATTTCAATTGAACGACCGTAATATTTTAAGTTTTCTTAACTAAACATGATTAGCAGTCACCTTTTGTGTCTCCAATTCTGTTAATGCGTGCATGTCGCCATTATACCTGTATATTTCCAACACTCTGTGATGATTAGGTTTCTTTTCGTATGATTCTTCCAGTGTTCTTACTTAATCTTGTTCTTTACGCTGATTTTCGCTATTGCATCCGTGTGTGCTAGTGTATTCTGTGTTATTGTGCTCTTGTGTGTTGACACCTGTATCATGGAAGCTCTGGCAAACATCATCACCTTCTGTGTTGGACTCGCTCTAGATGTGAGTGAGTTCTTGCGTGTGCGAGGTCTCTTGGCCTTCGCTGAATTGCCCTGGCATTCAGTGGAGTGTCATCCATTTTTGGCGTAGATAATCTTTGCTATTGCGGCTACGCCTGCTACAGAACAGTGCTGGCCGCTTGTCTGTTTGAACCCCCGCATTGTCATCACCCTTAATACTGTCACTGAGGGCTTTCATCTCCCTCAGGAGGGTTTGTTCAATGGTCCTCTCCCTCCCATAGCAACCATGAAGGAACTTTTCCCCAGGCACTCATCTAACGAGTTTGCCATTTTGTGTCGTCCAGAACCGGAACGCACAACCCTTCAATTCTTGGTCGTTGCCTTGAACCTACAAAAACGCACATACGACATCTCTCATCCATTTTACTCCATGATAGATACTGTAGCCCGAGAAGCAGTTATAACCTCACTTCTTTCTTTTTTCGACGCATTCACCGTGAATGCCAAGCCGTTTCTAAACAACTAGCCAAGAACGAAATTCCTAGAACTCGTTTATCGCACCTCCTCACGTTCCTCCTTGCGGTGATTCAAGCAGAGCAACCACCTCCATTGAACACGATTTTGTTCCATGAAGAGTCTGTGCAAATGATGGAGATTGACGATGATGCCGATCTTCTTCAATTCTTCCCAAAAAAATGCCGCAGATTGAGTCCGTCGCATAGCAAAGTCCTGTCATCTTCCACCATACAAGTGCAAGACACAACTTCGTCGGCATATAATCCTTCTCCTCTGTCATCTCCTCTAGACAAAACCCTTCAGGATACAATCATTGAAGAAGTACAACTTGTCGATAAAGTCGTGCCACCTGAGCCCAATTCACAGGAGACCATGCTCGATATGACCACCAACACGGGCGCAACCTGCTGATCAACCTCAACCCGAGGAACAGACCACGCAACCAGATGATTCAACAATCATGGTAACCACTCTTGCCCTTCTCTCTTCCTCTCAACAATTGCCTTTACCTTTGTCCCCCTCCAAGGTACCACTGCCGGCTAGCTCTTCTTCTTCATCCGGTCAGTCAGCCACTCATCCTCTTCCCTCCTCCCCAAATTATTCTCCTCCCTCTTCCTCTGCCACGGTTTCAGTTAATCCCTCGCAGCCTCTCTCCACCTCTATCATCACTGACTCCTTAGCCCAATTAGCTCGGATAGGTAATTATCTCCTACAACTCTCCACCCATCTTCGGCAGTAGTATCAAGCCAAAGTGGATCTGCTTGAAGCAGATATCGTGCCACTTCAAGAAGAAGTGATTGCTGCGAAAGCTGAAACCAATTCATTAGAAGAACGGATTCGTCTTCTGCAAGCAGAATTGAAAGAGAAAGACACTCTTCTTGCTACTCGTGATGAAGAAATTATTCAATTGAAACAAACGGTGAGTGATAAAGAAGATTCCAGGATTGCATTAGGAAATCTTCTGGAGAATACATGTGCAGATCTTACTCTGGTGGAGCAAAAAGGATAGGAAATGGAAGACCTTGCTATGTAGGTCACTGCACAATTAAAGAAGGTGTCCGAAGAGCTCTTCCAGAAGAGTCATGCTTTGGAAGAAGAGATTGGCCTGAATATTAAATTAAAGAAGGAGATGGAAGCCATTAAAAAGGAGCGAGAAGATTTCTATAAAACAATGCAATTTCAATCTCAGGAACTCGAGCGTAGAGAAAAGCAGCTCAGAGTCCAAGCTGACAGGTTGTCTCGGATTGATGCAGAGATCGCTGAAATCAAGTTACGCTGAGATGCTGCTTTAGCAAAAGAGTTCTATTTACAAGAAGCATTTTTGCAGACACAGGCTGAGTCTCTTATTAGTCAGGTCATCACTGCCAATTTGGTTTGGAATGATGCGCAGCTTATTGAACCTGATATTTTGCAGAATATGCTAGAGTCTTTGAAACAAAAGATTGCTCGCACATTCAAATTAGCTCACTCTATGTATGTACAGGGTATCATAGATGAACCCTAAATTTTGTAATTTTCCTTTTCGGGTTCGAGTCCACCGTGCATGCCAGTGTGAGCCGTCGGAATGTAATATGAAAAGTTGCACGCATACCGAAAGGGCATAGCGCATAGTTGTAACCTTTGATTAATAAAGGAAACGTACGTGAAACAGAAGGTGTGTCACGGGACTGTTAGTCTAGGCGAATGCCTGAAGTGTAGCGGAACGTATATTCTCCATATTCTATTTATTCTGTTGTCTGTCTTTCTGCTAATTAAGTTCGGTGATTAATTAAGTCGTTGAGGAAGTATTAAGTGATCGACATTGCGGTGACTTGACGAAGCACGCATAGGTGTATTGCGATGAAGATCATTGTACTGTGTAGTTAATTATCGTGTATTGAAGAATGTTGTAATATGCAAACAAATAGTAATTGAAGAGTAATCTAACTCATCGTGTTAAGTCTGCGAAGTAGCCCAAAACCGGATCCGTAGAATTTGGAAAAATACAAACAGAGCCTCTGTTTTTACAGACCCCTAACCATCCCAAGAACCCAAAATTTGATAGCAGATTAAACAATAAAGTTTAACAATGTGTGTATGGATATGCATGTGTGTGTTTATACATATGTGAGTGTGTATGTATATGTATCTCTCTCTCTCTATGTCAATCGAAAACAAAACGATCACTTACATCGATGTAATTGTTTGAATCATCAATATGCTTCTCATGAGGACTAGTGAGCAGCATATCATCAACATAGACAACAATGATTAGCATGTTCTCAAAACCATGTACAATCAGGTAGGCATGTATCTTTCATACCAAGAACGCGGTGCTTGCTTCAAACCATATAATTCCTTTCTCAACCTACACACTTGTTTTTCATGCCCTTTCTCCAAAAAGCCACGGGGCTAAAAAACATACATTTCTTCATGCAAGTCACCATTCAAAAATGCAGTTTTAATGTCCAACTGATGTACATTCCAACCATGATGAGCTATAGGTGCACAGATGCTATGAATAGTAGTCATTCGGCATGTAGGAGCAAATGTGTCATCAAAATCGATTCCTCGTTCTTAAGCATAACCCTTTGCAAAAAGTCTAGCCTTATACATGTCAACTGTTCCATTAGGCTTACACCAGCTTGTATACCCATTTAGTACCAATGGCCATCTTGCCTGGAGGCAAGTCACATAAAGACCAGGTACCATTCTTCATTATAGCATCATATTCAAATTGCATAACAACCATCCATTTTTTTGAATTTTGTGCTTCATCAAACAAAACAGAATCCTTCTCATCACAAAGACTAGAGGCAGACATAGCATAGCAATCTGATGCAAAAGAAGCACTCTAAGAGCTAGAACGAGTACAATATGATAGAGCTGCATCTAATTTGCTCTCATGCAAAGTTTGCACCAACCATTTTGGCATAGTTTCTGCCTCCTCAATATTAGCTCTCTCATCAACAAGTGTGTCATGTAAATTTGCATAAAAAATGGAATGATCTGCATCATCACATGAAAACTATAAAGGCTGAGAAATTGCCTCATTTGAGCCAAGACTAGATTTTCCACCTATAAAAAGAGGCAGCAAAGTATCATACATATCTTTGGAGCTATCAAATGTCTCCCTAGTAAATGAAACTAATGGCTGAAGAGCATCTTCCACAAAAACAACATCACGACTAACCAGAATGCGTTTAGTCTATGGATGATACAGATGATAGCCTTTGCTTTAAGAACTATACCCAACAAAATACATTTCACTGCCTTATCATCCAATTTCCTACGTTCTTGTTCAAGCACTAATGCATATGCCAGACAACCAAAAACATGTAAGTGAGCAACAGATGGCTTACAACCATGCCAATTCTCATATGGAGTGATAGATTGCAATGCTTTAGTGGGACACCTATTAAGGACATATGATGCACACATAATAGCCTCAAGCTAGAAACTATGTAGTAAAGCCTCACTCTTAATCGTACACCTCACCATCTCCATGAGTGATATGTTCTTCCATTCAACAACTCCATTCTGTTGAGGTGTATACAACACTATACACTAATGTTTTATCCCACGTTCAACCAAAATGTATTAAAATGAGAAGATATATTCCCCCCCTTGATCAGAATCGAGGGTGCCCATTTTACATGCTGATAGATTTTCAACCAAAACCAAACATTGTTTGAAGCACATAAACACTTCAAACTTTTCTTTCAATGGATATACCCATGCATGCCTAGAAAAATCATTGATGAAAGTCACGAAGTAAAGATAGTTCCCAAAAGAAGGTGTCTCCATAGGTCCATAGACATCACTATGAACAAGCTGCAATTTTTGAGTAGCTCAAATTGAACCATATTTTGGGAAAGAGGAACACTGGATTTTTCCAAAATACAGCCTTCACATACATGTTTACCAGGTGCCTCAAGTTTGGGCAAAGAGGACACCATTTCAGATTTTTGCAGGCGTAACAAACTAGCGAAATTCAGATGACCAAAGCATGCATGCCAAAGCTTTGCATTTATAAAGCTTGCAAATCATGTACTACACATGCTGAATTATTCGTAGATTTTTCATAGTCTATGAGCTTATACAACCCACAACATAAAATACTAAAAGCAATAATGACATTGTCATGTGACAGATCATGAACTGTACATATGTCATCAACAAAATATGTCATCAACAAATTTCACAACCAAGCCAATCTTGGCTAAAGCTGAAACTAATAATAGATTATTCTTGATCTTTGGCACAAATAAATCATCCGATAATGTAAAAGAACTACCATCAGCAGTAGTGAGAATGATCTTACCGACTCCCATGACAGGATAAGAGGAGTTGTTGGCGCATGTGATATTATTCGTTGTAGGGGCAGGCTTGAGTGAAGTGAAGAAACTACGATGTGAGGTAATCTGTTTGGTTGCCCGGCTATCAAAGTAACAAATATCTGAGTCTGCTACAGACATACACTATTCATGAGAAGATGGGTCATAACTGCAAACAATGGTAAATGCCCATTCTTCATTCTGCACAAGATTAACATATTTTGTTTTGGGTGTAGAGGCCTCTGCAACAACCATTCCAACATCTTTCTTCCTTGCCTCTTTAGTAGCCAATTTTGGACAACTCATTATGACATGATGATTTCCTTTACAGTATTTGCAAAACAATTTCTGCTTTTCTATTTTCTTCTCGTCTCTATCATCCTTCTTTGATTATGCAAAAGTGGCAAATTTCTCCTTACTAATAGAAGAGCTCCATTTACCTTTGCCCTTCTTAGTAGCCAAGAATGCTTGATCTACAACATGCATAATGGACCTGTTCTGCCTAGACTGATCTTCTTGCAATAGAACACAGACTAACACCTCAAATGTTAAGGCATTTGGATTTCCGTTCATGATCAAACAAAGAGTAGAAGCAAAACTTTGATATGAATCAAGAAGACCATTCAGAACGGTGTGCACAAGTGAGTTGTCAGGCAAGACTTCATCAGTAGAAATCAACTGCTCCTTCAAATCTTTGATCTTTGTCAGAAAACTGTCCATGGAATCACCTTCATTCATGTGCTCACTCTCTAACTATTTTCACAGGTAAGCAACAGAAGCCTCATTCCTTGCCTATTATAAAGTTGTAAGTGTATCCCAAGCATCTTTAGCTATTATGCAAGAGTGAATGTGAGGAATAATGGAATGTGAGGAAGAACGACATGTTTGACAAACAAGGCTATCAATGCATGTGCCTGTAAGCCGCCGGATTGGCAATTGTAAATCCTTTTTCCTTTTCATATTTCGCACGAACTGAGAAGTTGCTGCGACGATTTGTAACCTTTTTATAAAGCAATGAAAAGACACTTTCGGTGACGACCAGCAGATCGCCAGACTATCTGTCTAGGCAATACGTCTGTGTACCGAAGTGTTGTGTTTTCATAACTCTGAGTCATATTGTGTCTTTCTGTTGTGTTTGATTATCTGTATCTATGCGTTACAGATTGAGTTACGGTAATGTTTACATTAAGTGAAGTATTGAACCGCTGTTCTGTAAGTTGTTTACTGTAAGTCTGTGTTACGGTAGCATTCACCTTGTACACCGGTTACTGAGAAGTTTAATCTGTGTATGAGTCGATACTCTGTGAGTGAGCGAATCAGAATAATAAGTCTGTAAGGAACGAGTCTGAGTTTTCTGTTAGTAAGTTTGATTAGCAGAGTTGATGAATAAACTATCATGTGAAGTGATTATTTGGGAAAATCAAGTATAGGGCCTCTGAGTACCAGACCCCTTCCACTCCCAAGAACCCGAATAGAGTTTAAATGCATTCTGACGGCAAACCCGCGTTTAACACTGGCGACGTCTATGGGAAAGTGGCAATCGATTGTTGCAAAGTGATTATCGGAAAGTGGCAACAGAGCGTTGCTCAGTGAATTTGGGAAGGTAACCATAGATTGTGAATCGACAGTAAGATAGAGTAGTACGCAAGTGTAGCAAAGGTGCTATATGCCGGTTACTCGATCCGGAGAGTCATATCCGAAGTACAAACAGCCTTGGGTGGTACCAAATTTGCGAAGGACACCCCCAGGAGGAAGAAGCGTAGATTGGTTAGGTCTGGTCATCGAAGAAGCGAAGCATATTAGTAGTGATTCCGGTAGCGTTCCGGTGGAACATACTGCAATTCTGGTCAATTCCGGTGAAATCTCGGTGCAATCTGCAGAAGAGACAGTAACTTCGGAGTCCACAGGAACGCAATGTGTAGTTGATCTGACACCGTCTGGTCAAGATTCAAATCTCTCTACGGATAGAGGTGTATTATCTAGAGAGGTCATTGAAGGTGAAAGAATACCCTGGATTGGAGAAAGTTCCACTAATTCCGGTGGTAGTTCGGTCCTGGTTGCAGAAAATTTACAATTTTCCGGTGACAGTGTTATACTTCCCGGTGAATCTTCATTCCGGACACCACTGTTCGGAGCAAGTTTTCCTACGTTTGATACCACAGAAGAGGATAAGCTATTCGAATTAGAAATTCGTAAGAGGTTAAGCGCTATTTTCAAACCGGAAGAAGAGCAGTCTCATCATACAGACTCTAAAGAACCGGAAGCACATCCTCAGAACTCAGGAAATAGTAATAGTACCAACATGAGTGGGCAATAACAACAACAACAACAACAACAACAACAACAACAACAACAACAACAACAACAACAACAACAACAACAACAACAGCAACAGCTACTTCCACCTTGTCCAGTTCCAACAGGAGTCACCTACATAAAATTCGGTGGATTTCCAGGTGATGATCCTGATGCTCATGTACGTACCTTTGAAATTAGTTATGCAGTACTTAATCATCCACCCGATCCGGCATACAAGGCCATAGTATTCCAGTCAACATTAGTTAATGAAGCCGCCAGCACCTATGAAGCAGTAAGGGATGCGTTTCTACAGAGATTCCGGCTAAAGAAGAATCCTGCCGAAATTTTTGATTACCTGCAGAACAATAGACAGAAGCTGAATCAAACAGTGCAAGAATATGCCACCCTATTCAGAACTCATTTGAGACAACTACCGCCAACACATGCTAATTTACCGGATGATGTCATCACTCAGTGGTTTATTAATGGTTTAACTCCGCAACTTAGACAGATTATGATCATCCGTTGTGTGGGAGCTATGACATTAGATGCGGTTATTGCAATGGCTTTACAGCTTGAGCATAAGGTTGGAGGCTTTACTGAAGATTTGGAGTGGTTAAAAGCCAGTAAAAGTGTTGCACAGGATCCGACTAGACAAATGTACTGCACTAAGTGCAAGAATCCAGGGCATACCAGTGTCACATGTGCCCTTAATCAGATGTATTGCGCTATCTGCAATACAACCGGACATTCCACCGAAAACTGTGCTTATAACACAAAAGTGCAGGGATCAGCAACTGTCAATGCTATCATACAAGAACCAGGGCAGCCGACCACTCATTATGTACCACCTCAGATGAGAAATAATCAGCAGTAAGGATACAAAAATTATCGAGGACAACAAAATACAAATTACAATACAAATCGATGGCAGACAGGAACATCACAGGAAGGTAATTCTTTGCCACCCCCTCGCTGTCATTTTTGTAGTGAATTAAGCCACATACGCATATTCTGTAAAGATGCAGCTGAATATGATCAAAGGAAGAAAGAGCGTCAGAACCCTATGACCAATATGGTATATATTTCACCAGTAGAAACTCAGGCCGTAGTGATTCAAACCAGATCTGGTAAGCAGCTACAACCAGCAGCAGAAATATTTGAACCTGGAATCCATGAACAACAGAGAATGTATGACAAAGCTAGTCAATGGACCACCAAAGAGCCTACAGTGTTTCTAGATCCCATTCCAGTAACCCAAGTTCCGCTACCAAAGGAAGGATCGCAGGAACAAGATTCTACCACTGTAACAGGCGCATCACCTTCAGAATCGGTGAAAAGTACAATTCAAGCCGATCAGGCATGGGAAATTTTATCTAAGGCGTCCATTACTCTCCGTCTTGGACAGTTACTTGCACTAGTACCGAGAGTTCGGTAGCAAATCCAACAACAGCTTAGTCCTGGATCTTCCTGCATTCCAACGACAACAATGGTACAATCGGAAGCTGATTCTACGGTGGATCATTCGGTCCCCTTGATTACGGTATGGTACAAAAATCACAAAATTACTCAAGTACTAATTGATGGTGGATCTGGTGTAAACAAAGCCACTGCAAGACTTTGTAAGAAGTTAGGGTGGATGCAAATCGAGCCTGTTCAATTTTTCGTTAGGATGGCAGATCAATCTCGAGTTCATCTAGTAGGACTCGTACGAAATGTCCCGATAACTTTGCAGGGAACAACGTTTAAGATGACCTTTGTCATCTTAGAATTACCGGAGTCCAGTCTTGATTATAATCTTCTTTTCGGCCGTCCTTGGTTGAAACAAGCTAAGGTTATACAGGATTGGTCAGCACAGGAACTCACTTTCAAAGACAATAATCGTAAATATGTTGTCAAATTGGATGCTATTCAGCCCTGTGAATTACATGCTAGACCATATGTAGCAGAACCGGTTCACATGTTAGATGGTTTATCCGATGATGAAGAAGAAGAATTTTTAAAGAATAACATTGATTTGATGTCGTTAGGAACTGTTGATCTGCAAACTGTTGTAGATAACTGGAGTCCGGCAGCCTGTACGGTAGTGCCTGTGACCGAAGAAGTGGGGATCACAGATACTGTTGTTATGGATGAAGCCACTATACAACAACTTTTACAACCAATTGACAATTCAGGAAAACCTCATCAATTCTATGTTCCAGAAGATCAGTTGATCACCTATAATTTAGGAGATGAAGTAAATCCACGACCTATCAAGATAAAGGAAGGATTGTCTGAAGTATTTCAAGCAGATTTGATCCAACTTATTCGTGAATTCTCTGATGTTTTTGCATGGGATTATCGTGATATGAAAGGTCTAGACCCTCGCATCTATCAACATAGGGTCGTACTCAAACCTGAAGCAAAGCCGATTAAACAACCCAGCTACCGTATGAACCCTAACTATGCAGCACAGGTCAAAGCAGAACTTGATCGCCTATTAAAGGTAGGATTCATTGTACCTATTGAGCATGTTGAGTGGATCTCCCCGATCGTGATTGTACCAAAGAAAAACAAGCAGCTCCGAATATGTGTCGATTACCGGAAATTGAATGCAGCCACCATACCTGATCCATTTCTTCTTCCATTTCTTGACACCATGCTAGACAGAGTGGCTGGACATGAGATATACTCATTTCTCGACGATTATAGTGGTTATAACCAGGTCCGAATGGCTGAGCAGGATATATCGAAAACAACGTTTATTACGAATTGGGGAGTTTTTGCTTGCACAATCATGTGGTTTGGATTAAGAAATGCTCCTAGTACCTTTCAGCGATGTATGCAAGAAATCTTCTCACCCTATCTTACTTCTTTTATGCAAGTATATCTAGATGATTTCTCTTTATCGGTAAGATGGTTGCACACCTATATCATTTACGGTGTTGCTTTGAAAAATGCCAAGAATACCGACTCTGTTTGAACCCCACCAAATCTGTCTTTGCGGTTTCTTGTGGTAAACTCCTTGGCCACATTGTATCTGCACAAGGCATACAAGTTGATCCAGACAAAATTGCAGCCGTGTTAGAAGCACCTCAGCCTACTACACCGAAAGAAGTCATGCAATTCATGGGTCAAGTCAGGTGGCATGGTCGACATTTACGATGGCTTGTCCATTTGGCAATACCCCTGAATCGGCTAATCACTAGTATTCCTTGACAGTTTGATTGGACACTAGAATGTCAAACTGCATTTGATCGTCTAAAAGTTTTATTAACGCAGGTTCCAATTCTACAACCTCCTGATTGGGAACGCCCCCTTTCATGTTTTTGTAGACGCATCAGATATAGCCATTGGAAGTGTTTTAATGCAACAAACTGATAAGTGGTTTATGCCTATCTATTATGCAAGTTGAAGGCTTGCTCCTGCTGAAAAGAATTATTCAGTAACTGAAAGAGAATGTCTTGGTTTAGTATATTCTGTAAAGAAATTCCAGCATTATTTACTAGGCCGAAAATTCGTATTTCATGTAGATCATGCTGCACTGGTATATCTGGTTCGGCAGCAGCATTTAGGTGGCCGCTTGGCACGTTGGGTTTTATTGTTACAAGAATTTGATTATGAAGTGATTCATCGACCTGGAACTGCACATGCCTTAGCAGATTTTCTTTCTCGGTTGGATTCTGGTGAAGCTCCGGTCGGTGTTGATGACACCACACCAGCTATTTAAGTTACTGAAATGACTAATGATGAAACTGCACAACCTCCTGTGAAACCTACTTACTATGATTAGTTATTAACCTTTCTTACCGATGGATGTCTCCCTTCTCAAACTTCCTCTGCAATGCGCCGAAAAATTGCAGTTTACAGTCGCAGATTCCGGTTGATTGCCGGAGAGTTGTATTATATGGATCACACTGGGGTTTTACTTCGTTGTATTCCTCCACATGAAGTAAACTCAGTAATCGCTCTAGCACATTCCATACCCTCCGATGGACATTTTGCAGCAGATTTGACACACTGAAAAATTCTGCAAAGTGGGCTCTGGTGGCCTACTATGTACAGAGATGTATCTCAATTTGTGCAGCAATGTGACAATTGTCAGCGATCTGGACAGCCTTTACAATGCCATTTTTTTCCTCTGCAGCCTGTCTTACCTTTAGAACCTTTTCAGAAATGGGGTCTTGACTTTATTGGACCAATCACACCTCCAGCAATCCTTAGCAACAATAGATATATTCTGACATGCACAGATTATGCTACAAGATGGGCAGAAGCTTGGGCTTTACGGTCCGCCACAACTGTTTCGGTGGCAAAATGTCTAATGAATGATGTGTTCCCACGTTATGGATTACCTTTGGAACTTGTCACAGATCAAGGGACCCACTTTATCAACAGTTTAATGCGAGTGCTCACACACACTTTTCAGATACTGCATAAATTCAGTTCACCGTATTATCCTCGTGCTAATGGCTTAGCTGAGAGTACAAACAAAACGTTGTTGACTATGCTTCGAAAATTGACTGTGGAATCACCAGAAAGATGGAATCAGTTACTACCTACAGTATTATGGGCATACCGGACTACTTACAAAGTTGCCACCGGACTGACTCCTTTCAAACTTGCATATGGAATGGAGGCAATTGCACCAATGGAACTTGTAGTACCAAGCTTACGTGTGGCCATCTCTCAGAAAATGTTACCTGAAGAATCTTTACCATTTCGGTTGGACACACTCAGAGAATTAGATGAGCATCGCTGGGAAAGTTTTCTAACTCTTCAAGAAGTGTAGTTGAGGCAAGCTCGTACACATGATCGGTATCTTACAACTCCAGTTTTTACGGTAGGACAACTTGTGCTATTTTATAATGCAAAATCAAATCAATCTGCTGGCAAATTCAAGTTACGATGATTTGGTCCTTACCGGATTACTGAACAAGTGGGCCCAGCTACTTTTTGGTTGACTACTTTGACCGGAATTCCTCTTCCGAAAGTGATAAAATGGTTCAAAGTTGCGGCCGTATCATCAAGCGCCTGATTCGCACTGAAGTGTTCTGCAGTTGCCCGCATATTTTTTTTCTTTTTCTCTTTTCTTTTCTTTTTCTTTTTTGGTTTTGCTTGTTAGTTGGATAAAAACCATAAACTCCTCATTTTGCTATATAATCATAAAACTCCTCGTTTGGATACATAACCATGAATAATCGCCACCTTTTGTTATTGATTCTGCTCATGCATGCACACCGTAGTTATGAGGTTATCATCTCAACATCGCGTGATCATTAAACAATTTCAATCGCTTCCTGCTGCCAAGTATCTACTTAACCTTTTCCATTCCGCTGTTAATCGCTATTGTGTCTGCGTGCTTTGTGTACTTTGTGTTTCCTGTAATCCCTATGTCTGCTTGCTATTCGTATGCGCATCATGGAAGCTCTGGCAAACTTTGCTACCTTCCGTGACAGACTCCCTGCGGATGTGGGTGAGTTCCTGCGTGTACGTGGGTTGTTCAATTTCGCTGAATTGCCTTGGCATTCAGTGGAATGTCACCCATTCTACGCCCAGATTATTGCCGCAATAGCTGCCACACCTGCTGGGGAGAAGAGTTGGCCAATTACTTCCTTACCATCTCGGGTAGTAATCACTCTACAGACTTTTGCTGATGCTTTCCGACTCTCTCCGGAAGGTCGAGAAAATGGCCCTAATCTGCCGATAGCTACAATGATCCAATTGTTTCCTAGATACTCTTCAAATGAATATGCCATCCTTTGTCGTCCTGAGCTTGAAAGAACAGCCGTGCAATTTTTAGTAGCAATACTAAATTTGCAGAAACGTACATATGGCATATCTCGCCCATTCTACTCAGCGATAGATATGGCTGCTAGACAGCCTGTTAATTTTGCCTCTTACTATTTCCGCCGCATTTACCGTGAATGCGTTTCGGTAATTAAACAGGTTAACAAAGGAGATATGCCACGTTCTCGTCTCCCCCACATACTAAGTTTCCTGTTTCCGGTCCTTCAAGGAGCGCAACCACCACCCAGAGGTCCTGTTTTGTATCATGAAGAATCCGCACAAATCCTGGAAGATGATGAAGAAGATGACGAAGAAATCTTCCAGCTACTCCGCCAAAAATGCATCAGAATAAGTTCATCTGACAGTCAAGTACAGGGTTCGGCCGTAGGAAATGAAGCCGACAACAATGAAGAAGAAGGACATGAAGAAAGAAACTTTCCACGACACAGCTACTTCGATGCATCATGATTAATCAGCTCAATCATCTCCAAACCAGCAAAAAGAGGATGATGATACTACAGATTCTAGAGCCAGTTCTTCTAAAGAAGAATCTCAGCAACACTCCAAACAGGATAAGCAAGAAGAGGTACAACATATTATTACCAAAATTTTTGAAGAATTGATTACAACAGTGGAATCTGTAGATGCCCATCCTGATAACACTACACAGCAATCCACCGAAAAGGTATTAGAAACTAACACTGTTCTTCTTACTTCTCCCCCCGAACCTCCAATTAAGCCCATTGTCCCTGTTCCACCCATTGTACTTGACGAAACCAACTCATCATCCTCTTCACCAAACTATTCTCCACCCAATTCCCATCAACTCCTCACCACTTCTTCATCTCAACCACGTCCTTCTCTTTTGTTTCCTTCGATACCTGTATTTAATGAGCTCGCATCCATGGGACAAATGTTGATTCATTTATCGTAGCAACTACCAGCACAAATGAAAGAAGTAACTGATAATATCAGAGATGATTTCCAGCATAAACTCGATGTTCTAGAGGTAGATATTAGTCCACTCCAGGAAGAAATAGATGTAGTAAAAGCAGAAAATCAAGCTTTACAAGTACAGATTAAAAATTTACAGGCCAGACTTGTCGAACAGGAAACAGTAATCAGTCAACGAGATGCTGCATTGGCTGAAGTCAAAGAAAAAGCTGATTTATTGTGTGTTGCTGATGCCGAAATTATTCATTTGAAACAGTTATTCAAAGATAAAGAGGATGCCCGCATAGCCTTAGGAGATCTGTTAAAGGAAACTCGTGATCAATTGGATGAAGCAATACAGTAAGGACAAGAAATGGAAGCTTTACTAAAGCAAACAAATATGCAGCTAGAGTTTGCAAATTCAAACCTATTTGAATCAAATGTTGCTCTCAAAAGCCAGATGATGTTAGTCGCTCAACTACAGAAGGAGATACCAGGGATAAGAAGAGAAAGAGATGCATATTACAGGACCATCCAGTTTCAGAATCAAGAGTTGGAAAGAAGAGAGAACCAACTGGATGCTCAAAAAGAAAGACTAGCCGGAGTTGATAAGCAGATTGCAGACATGAAGGTGAACCAGGATGCGGCTCTGTCAAACAACTTCTATCTGCAGGAAGCTTTTCTGCAAACACAAGCACAACTTTTGATGAGCCAGGTCATTGCAACAAGTTCAGTATGGATAGATGCTCAACTTGTAGAACCCGAAGTCCTAAAACAGATGTTCGTTGCGACGAGTTGTAACCTTTTTATAAAGCAATGAAAAGACACTTTCGGTGATGACCAGCAGATCTCTAGACTGTCTCTCTGGGCGATACGTCTGTGTAGTACCGAAGTGTTGTGTTTTCATAACTCTGAGTCATATTGTGTCTTTCTGTTGTGTTTGATTATCTGTATCTGTGCGTTACAGATTGAGTTACGGTAATGTTTACATTAAGTGAAGTATTGAACCGCTATTCTGTAAGTTGTTTACTGTAAGTCTGTGTTACGGTAGCATTCACCTTGTACGCCGGTTACTGAGAAGTTTAATCTGTGTATGAGTCGATACTCTGTGAGTGAGCGAATCAGAATAATAAGTCTGTAAGGAACGAGTCTGAGTTTTCTATTAATAAGTTTGATTAGCAGAGTTGATGAATAAACTGTCATGTGAAGTGATTATTTGGGAAAATTGAGTATAGGGCCTCTGAGTAACAGACCCCTTCCACTCCCAAGAACCCGAATAGAGTTTAAACGCATTCTGACGGCTAACCCGCGTTTAACATGCCTGAGCATCTCTGTCATCCCGATGAATTTTCTCTATAGTAGGTGCAACAGTAATTGCAACACGAACAAGAACATGAAGAATATCGCCATCTTCAATGTCATCTACATCACCTTCAGCAACTGTGTTTGCAGGTGTAATAGGATGCTTTTCAACACCCTACACAATATTCCACAATCCTTTTACAACCAATACATGATGCATCATATAAGCCCATAGTGGGTAATTGGTACCATGCAACTTATCCTCAAGAGCCAACATATGGAATACATCACTGCTTTCAGGCAACTTCATCCTTTTGTGCCAAACATATTATACAGGTTTCAATTCACCAATACAAGCACCTCAAAGTCTATACAAGTTTAGAAGAGCTCGACAAGGTGTTTTTGCCCATTTTTTTGAGATACATTCAAGTTTCTTCATGAGGGTATTGTGTCACTATCCATGGTTGAAAGCAATGATGTATTTCGTATGTTTGTTATTGAGGATATGTTTGATGGTATAAGTTACCCATCGTGGGCATATATGAAACATCATGTATTGGTAGCAAAAGGGCTATGGAATATTGTTCAAGGTGATGAAAAACATCCTACTACACCTACAAATACAGTAATTGAAGGTGATGCAAATGGTGTTGAAGATGATGATCTTCAATTTACTAGTCATGATATGGTTATTGTTGCACCTACTATAGAACAACTTTGTCAGGATGGCAGAGATGCACAAACACATGCATTGATAGCTTTGTCTATCAAAGGTGCTATTATCCCTCATTTTTGCTCATGCAAAAAAAGAAAAGATGCTTGGGATAATCGTACAAGATTATAACAGGCAAGAAATGAGGCTTGTGTTGCTTACCTCCAAAAATAGTTAGAGAGTGAGCATATGAATGAAGGAGATTTAGATAGATTTTTTATCAAGATCAAAGATTTGAAAGAGAAATTAATTTCTACTCATGAAATCATCCAGATAGTTCACTTGTGTAGATTGTTCTTAACAGTTTTCCAAATTCATATAAGAGCTTTGCTTCTACACTTCACTTTTTTGCACTAGCCAAGAGTCACTTGGTTGTTAAATTTGTTGATGATAGATGTACAGTTCATTATCTCTTGAATGATGTATCATCATTGCTTTTGGAATTTTATGTCATGGGTTGTATAAGCTCATAGATATTTTTGATTGATTTAACATGATAGTTCATGATTCTCAGTCATCTCAAATGCAAAGCTTTGGCATGCATGCTTTGCTCATTTGAATTTTGCTAGTTTGCTTCACCTACAAAAATATGAAATGGTGTTTTATCTACCCAAACTAGAGAAAGCATCTAAACATGTCTATGAGGGATATACTTTGGGAAAAATGCAACATTCTTCCTTCCCTAAAGATGGTTGAGTTAGAGTTGCACATAAATTTCAACTCATTCATAGTGATGTATGTGGTCCTATACAGACACCTTCATTTGGGAATTAAATATACTTCATGACTAAGGCATGCATGGGTATATACATTAAAAGAAAAGTCTAAGGTGTTTATATGTTTTAAGCATGCATGGGTATATACATTAAAAGAAAAGTCTAAGGTGTTTATATGTTTTCAAGCATGCATGGGTATATACATTAAAAGAATGCATGCATGGGTATATACATTAAAAGAATGCATGCATGGGTATATACATTAAAAGAAAAGTCTAAGGTGTTTATATGTTTTAAACAGTTCTTGGTTATGGTGGGAAAGTTGTCAGCATGTAAAATGGGCACCCTCCATTCTAATCGAGGGGCAAAATATATGTCTTTTGAGTTCAATGCATTTCTGGTTGAGTGTGGGGTAAAACATCAATGTATAGTGCCATACACCTCAACAAACTGAAGTTTTTGAAAGGAAAATGGTTTGCTCATAGAAATGATGAGGTGTATGGTTAAAAGTTAGGCTTTACCACATATCTTTTAGTTTGAGGATGTTATGTTGCAAGATATCTACTTACTAGGTGCCCCACCAAAGCATTATAGTCTATCACTCTATATGCGGCTTTGCATATTCACAAGACATCCCTTGCATTAGTGTCTAAATAAAAATTCAAAAAATTGGATGATAAAGCAATGAAATGTATTTTTGTTGGGTATAGTTCTGAATGAAAGGTTATCATTTGTATCATCCACAAACCAAACACATTCTGGTTAGCTATGATGATGTTTTTACAGAAGACATAATTCATACTTTAGTTTCATGTATGAAGGAGGCATCAATTAGCTCAAAAGTTGTGTATGACACTCTGCTTCCTCTTTGTATAGGTGGTGTCGCAACTGCCCAATGAAAACCCCTATTTTTGGGAGTAGGCTAAAAATAGAATCATGCAAAAAGAGCTACATGAATTGAGTGAGTTGAGAGAGGACACGAGATCACCTCCCATGCATACAACCTATATATATCTTACCTCTACTTTCTCTTATTCCATGCATCTCATGCATGAGTGCCAAGTGGCCTCACACCCTCCAACCTCCAATAGAGGTGGTTCACACTAAATGTGATATATAACATTTCCTTCTCGTTAAGTTTAAGCTTTTCCTCTGACCTGATCATGGAAGGCATAGATGAATAAGAGAAGGAACATATATATGAGTTGTTCCCACTAAACCCATGTACTTGATGTACATAGTCATCTCTCTGTAGTGTTTCCCATATCCTTCCCCTTAAGAAGATTCTTGTTGGGAAAGAAAAGAAGCAAGATGATTTTTTAGAGTGATAAATTGGCTTTTTAATTGCTTGAAGGCTAAGGTCATGCTCTGTAAAACAAATTCTAATTTAGTGGTTCTATCTTGTATGGCACGATGCTGAGCATGAGTAATAAACTCTTCATATAAATCCACTTCCTCCTCAACACCTTGCATATCTAACTCTTTTTATTTTTCCTCATTTTCCATTTTTTTAAATTTTCCATGACCTGAGGAACTACCAAAGATGAAACTTGGGCTTGCTTCTCTACTGTTTCCATGGTTGGAACAATACTAATAGAATTTGAAGCTGCCAGTAGTAAAAGAAAAGACTCAAGTTCACTCCTATATAGGTCTTTGATGCTTTGGAAGCAAACTTGGATGGATCTTCAAAGCTTTTAGTCATTGGTCGTAGTCCTCACTAGGTCCGAAAGTGAATTCGAAATGTGCGATTGACAATTGAGCGCTATGAGAAGCAACAAAATCACCAAACAAGTCTCAACAATCACCAAAAGTAACCAAATTTTGACAAATCTAGATACTTGCTAGTCCTCACTAGAGAAAAAATGGATATCCAGCACCTAAAACTTGCAAGCACAGTTCAAATCCAAGTGAAATAGCAAAATTTGGACTTTTTCAACATCAAAATGAGCCTCTAAAAGGTATTCCGAGTTCCTATAGAGAAACTACAGAGACCTTTAGACCTTCAAAAAAGTTTCCAAAATTTATGTTCTTGGAATCTTTGGAAAGCTCAAAGGAAGCTTCTAGCTCCAACAAAAATCATGGCAATACGACACTCGAGCGAGAAATAGCACCTTGTTGAAGTAGAGGGTGTAAGCATAGGCAAGAGTGAAAGCAAGAAAAGTGAATCTTGCCATAGGGGTGACTTTGAGGCTTTGGAAAGCAAGGATTTTGATGTCCAAAAGTTGGAGAAATAGTGGATTCAGAGAGAGCATGTGATAGATAACATAGATGTATCTTGGTTTTGAAATTTAACCACGACTATGTCCTTCAAATCTTTACTCAAGATTGAGAAAACAACCAAATTTTGAATCCTCTTCCAAATGAAGTTTGTGTCTTCCCCTTCCTTTGTTTGCTCAGAGCTCATGTTTTTAGGTCATTTTATCCCACATGTGCAGATGGAGAGCTCATCGGATCCTTCATAAAAGAGGCAAAAACATCCCCATTAGCATCCTACAGAGGGAATGGAAGGCAAAGATAGCGTGTAGCTCTGCTCCTCGTGGGCATCCATCTTCTGTTCACATGCATGTAACTTCTTCTATTCTATTGCATGTGCAGGCATCCATCATTTGGCATGCTATGAAGATGGCATTGATACCAATGTCATGGTTGCCCAATGAAAACCCCTATTTTTGGGAGTAGGCTAAAAATAAAATCAAGCAAAAAGAGCTATGCGAACTAAATGAGTTTAGAGAGGACATGATATTCACTTCCCAACCATACAACCTATATATATCTTACCTATACTTTCTCTTATTCTGTGCATCTCATGCATGAGTGCCAAGTGGCCTCATACCCCCAACCTCCAATAGAGGTGGTTCACACTAAATGTTATATATAATAGGTGGACAATGAAGTGTTGGTCCAAGCGAGGCAATTTCTCAGCCTTTATACGTTTCAAATGATGATGCAGATCATTCCATTTCTAACATAGATTTACATGATGCACTTGTTGATGAGAGGCTGGCATAGAAGAGGCAAAAATGGTTGGTGCAGACTTTGAGGGATAGAAAATTAGATGCATCATTGCCCTATCATACTTGTTTAGGCTCTCATAATTTCTTCCTTTGCATTAGATTGTATGCAATGGATGTCTTTAGTATTTGTGATGAGAATGATCTTGTTTCTTTTGATGAAGCACATAATTCAAAAAATTGGATGGCTGCTATGCAATTAGAATACGATTCTATTATGAAGAACATAACTCAATCTTTATTTGCCTCCAAGAAAAAATCCCATTAGCATTGAATGGGTGTACAAGCTAAAATGTAAGCATGATGGAACAATTGATAGGTGTAAGGCAAGCCTTGTTGCCAAAGGCTATGTTAAAGAGAAAGGCATTGATTTTGATGATACTTTTGCTCCCACATGCCGAATGACTACTGTTCATAGCATATGTTAACTTGAAACTCATCATAGTTGAAATGTGCATCAACAATAAGATTGCATTTGTGAATGGTGATTTACATGAAGAAGTGTATGTATTTCAGCCCCATGATTATGTGTAATAAGAGCATGAAAAAAAATTGTGTATGTTGAAGAAGGCATTATATGATTTGAAGCAAACACAACATGCTAGTATGAGAAGATACATTCCTACTTTCTAGCACATGGTTTTGAGAACAATCCAACTAAGATAACCTTATATGTTAAGCATGCATATTATGAACTTTAGATCATTGTTGTATATGTTGCTCATTGGTTCTAATGAGAAGCATATTCTTGAATTTAAGGTAGATTTGCATGCCTCTTTTGGAATGCCAAATTTAGGGCATTTGCATCATTATTTGAGCATTTAATTTATGCAAATTGAAGGAAGACTAAGTAGACAAGGGAGTCTCATGCAACAGGGCCAACAAGAAAGAGAAGACTTAGATACATGATTAAATAGGCAGGGAAGTCAATGTAAATCTAGCAGAGAATAGGCCTATCAATTTTTTCAAACATAATTTCTATCAAAATGGTGATTTTCATCACTACACCTCAATGTAAATACCTGTTTTTGGTAGATTCAACTTTATTTTATGCAAGCCAAGGATTCCTCAATCCTGAGGAGTATTAGAAGAGCTCACCTGTCAATTTTCATATTTTTTGAATCTCATTTGAGCCCTCAAATGAGACTAGAGACATAATTTTTAACTAGGCTGAACACTAAGTGTGGACTAGGCCAAAGCTAGTCGAAAAATATAAAAGGAGTTAGAGAGCTCACTTTTGATGTTGTATGCTCTATGAAACTTTGTATCGAGAGCTCTCAAATGAAAGATTCCATTGTTTTATTCTTTGTTCTACCTTGTGTGCATGTGTGTGTATGTGTGTGCATGCTAGTGTGCTTCTCACTCGTGCACTTGTGCATTCCTCTTTCTCATGGTCATCATACCATCCTCACATATCCATGGATTGACATTTATGAGGTCGATCTTCACTATGGTGGTATTCTCATTGTGCTATAGTGACACCAAATTTGCGTTCTTATCAAGGAGCGCAATTTAATGACGAGCGTGTGACGATAAGATGTAGAGTCTTGACCTTGGAATTATAAATAAGTAGGTGATTTTCCTTTAGGAGTAGGATTTGTCATTGCCATCACTTCCCTATAGAAACGTTGGGGCAAGCTAGCTCTAAATCCAACAAGGATGAAGCTACAAATGGTAGATGGGCATATAGAGAAGCCCCTAGGATTGATGGAGGGGATAACTCTCACAACTTGTGGTGTAGAGTTTGAGCATATATTTTCCATATGTGAGTTTGGAAAGAATCATGCCTATGAAATGATTTTAGGTAGAACATTCATGAGGCAATTGCAGATAGTGTAGGATTGGGGAACCAACTCCTTGTCCTTACAACACTTAGCAGTAACTACCAAAGTCAATCTCAAGGATCATTCCAATAGAGATGTACAACCCTTGCAATGGAACATAGTTCATAAAGTAGTAAACGAGATAGAATCTATGCATTCCATAAGTTCAGATCCTTCATGGATGCATGAGGATACACACTTATGCATGTGTAAAGTTGCAGTGGAAGAAGAAAAAATGATTAGATTCGAGAAATTTAGGCACTACAAAAAACCATAGATCAATTCAAGACCTAGCCTATACACCTATGGTATTCCCGGATGAAGAATGTTAACCCCATGGTCGGGCAAAAATCTCAGCGACAATGGACATAGCTGTGAAGGAGGAACAATGGACCCCCCATTGTGATGAAGATGGCTATGCTATCTTGGTACTTATGTTAGAACCTCTCATGTTTGACCCTATCATTGAGGAATGTGAGCCTAGTGCAAAAGTACTAGCAAAGCCAGTGATGAGGATTTTGAATCCATTATCATGGAACCTTTTTGCAATTTAGAGGAAGAATACCTTAATTTGGTAGAATCTAGGACTCAAGAACAAAGAAGAACATAAGCACAAAGTAATGTGAGCTACACACTTAGACACCAAGAGTGAAGGAAAGAAAAAGTCCCCCACACAAGAAGAGGAAGAATCTTTATTCAAGGTGCTAGACAATTTCAAGAAATATGAGATAGAGGGCATAAAACTTTTTATAAGAATTCCTAAAAGAGAATCCCTCATAGGAGAAGCATAAAATAATAAGGAACATACTAAGAAGATTTTCATAACAATTGAAGAAGAGAAGAAAGATGCATGTACATAAGACATGATTTGAGTGAACAGGACGAACAAGAGTTGATCATTTGTTGAGAGAATATAGAGATGTGTTCGCTTGGAACTATAAGGACATGAAAGGAGTGGATCTAGAAATTTGTTCGCATAGGCTCCCTATGACCTTAGAGGACAAGCCAACAAAACAGAAGCCTTATACCTATAATGATAATTATGCATCCGAGATCAAAGAAGAAATAGATCGGTTGATAGAAGCAGGTTTCATCTATGAGATTGAACATACTAAATGGGTATCCCCCATTGTTGTAGTGCCCAAAATAAAATGGAAAATTTCATGTGTGCATTAACTTGAAAAAAGTTGAGATAGTTATATGCTTTCGATCATTGAGCATCTCTTAGAACAAGTAGTGGGCAAGGAAGTTTCCAACTTCCTTGATGGATTTTTGGTTTACAACCAAGTAGCCATTGTCACTAAGGATCAAAACAAGATGGATGGATTTTGTCACTAAATGCGGTATCCTTGCATTTTGCATGATGCGATTTGGGCTCACAAACACACTAGTACCTTTCAAAGCCTGATGTGCTATGTGTTTAAGGACTTCTTGAGGAAGAATTTAGAAGTCTATGTGGATGAGATGTGCACTCATTCCCACATAAGACAAACACACATCCTAGAGATCATACAAACCTTTGACAGATGTCGTGAATATCAAGTATGCTTGAACCCAAAAAAGTGTGTTTTCATGGTCAGGATAGGCAAGATTTTAGGCCACATTGTGTCAAAGAATGGCATATCAATAGACGAGGATAAGGTGAGATCTATTGTAGAATTACCTAGACTTGAAATTCTCAAGGAATTACAAGCTTTTATGGGTCACTATGGATACTATCAACATTTCATCCACATGTACGTGATAATAGCAAAGCCTCTATACATCCTCTTGACTAACTTTGAGTGGAGTGAAGAATGTGATACATATTTCAATGAGCTAAATTGACGATTGTGCTTAGCCCCTATTTTGACAATGCGTGATTGGAATAAGCCATTCCATGTTCATGTGGATGCTTCCAATTTCGCTATTGGATGTGTGCTAGCATGATTCACACTATCTACTTGCAAATAAGTTTAAATTCTTTATAGACCATCATGCCCTACTATACTTAATGAACAAACCTTGCAATATGGGTAGCTTAGTAAGATGGTTTCTCTTACTAACAGAATAAAATTTTGGAGTAGTCGTGTAGAAGGGTAAGAATCACCTTCGAGTAGACCACCTTTCTAGACTCACTTCAGGAGAATCATTGCAAGGAGTGTCACATGACCTTCCTGGTGCTTACTTGTTCAACTTGGAAATGGTCCCAAATTGAGCTAAAACACTTGTGCCTATTTTTACATTTGGACCTAAGAATCAAGTGGTCAAGAAAAAGGATGAAGAGATTGTCAAATTGCAGAGCTATCACACACTCATAGGAAGCAATTACAAGCAGAATAACAAGGAATCTTAGCTTGTTGTGTGGAAGAGGAAGAGCATGATAAGTGGTTCAATTAGCACATGTATGTGCACTAGGGCAAAATCATTCTAAACATTAAACCCTAGAGACATTGAAGAGATTTAGCATGTATTGATCAACCATGGAAGCATATGTCCATAGGTTGTTCAAGGACTGTCCAAATTGTATTAACAAACCACCCATCAAACATGCCACATTATATCAAGTGTCATTAATACCTAACTAGAGTAGTCCTTTAGTTGACTTTTTGAGGATGAAAACATTCCCTGAAGAGATGAATTTAGCATGATAGAGAAGTCTAGAGCAGGAAGCTCAAGACTATACACTCATTGGAGATAACGTATACAATCGTGGATGAGATAGATATCTGAGATTGTGTGTACATGAAAGTGAATACTTGAAGATCTTAGAAACTACACACCAAGGTGTTGTGGGAGGACACTTTGTACCTCATTGAGTGACCAAGGCATTTTTGGTTTTAGGTCTTTGGTGGCCTACCCTCCACATGGATGCACATACCTATGTGAAGAGTTGTGATAAGTATCAAAGAGCTCAATATCCAATGAACAAGGATGAGATGCCACTCAGACCCCATGATGGGTGGATGTGCATTCTCTAAGTGGGGAATAGACTTTGTAGGTCATATTAACCCCCCATCTAATCATTCACATGCCGAATATATCATCATAGCAGCAAATTATCTTAGCAAATGTGTAGAAGTGAAAGCCACTAGGAAGAATGACACACAAATGATGGCTAAGTTTTTGTTTGGGAATGTATTCACAAGATACATGTTGCCTATAGAACTGATTAGCAATCGTGGAACCCATTTCTTGAATGAGGCCATTGAATATCTTCTAAAAGATTTCATGGTAATTCACAAGGGGTCGGTACCCTATCATCCATAAGCGAATGGAGAGGCAAAAAGTATGAATAAGATCCTATGAAATGTTTTGACCAAGATTGTAAACAACAAATGTTCTGATTGGGACATACAACTTCATCATGTTGTATGGCCTTATTGAGTGGCCTATAAGACAATACTCAACACCACTCCCTTTCATATGGTTTTTGGCCAAAATGACGTGCTTCCTTTAGATTTATTAATACCCACACTCAGGGTTGCACAAGAGCATCAATGGATAGACCATGAGCTATCCTTCAGGATCATGGATTTAGAATGACTAGGTGAAACTAGATGGAGAGTACAACATGGATATATGTGGCAAAGAAAAGACAAAAAGCCTATTTTGATGCACATGCGAAGGATAAAGGGATTGACAACTAGTGATTTAGTTTTGGTGTACACATTGAAGCAACATGCACAAAATTAGAGAAATGTGGCTATGGACCCATGATTGTCAATAGGATATCAGCCAATAGTCTATGAAGTTAACCACTTTAGAGGAAGATGTATTACCAAACTACATTAGTGGATGTCAAGCCAATCTCTATCAAGAGCCTTTGACAAAAAATATGCTAAGACAAATCAACATGGCTAAGAAGCACAAAGAAGAAGAGAAAAGGATACGAAAAGAATCACAAGCAAAAGCCTTAGAACACATTAGAAGAATGAAATTAAGAAGAAAAGGCTTAGATCTGCCAAGGATCAATAGTGATCTTCCCCACTCTAAAGCTCTTTGATACCACATGGCTATGTGCCAAACTAAGAGGAATCCCTCTCATAGCATCATTGATTGATGACCATTTATTTTAGTTGAGCTAGGACAAGGCACAATATTCAAGACAATCAAAGCATTGATTGATTCAGGAGCATCTATTAGTGAGATACAATATTCTTGTTGTCAGAACATGGATTTACCAATGAATCCTATTGAGGCCTACCTTGTAGGATTAGGAGGTGTGGAAGCCCTTTGCATGGGTGAGGAGGAACTTCCCATCTCAATTTAGGACGTCCCTATGATCGTAAAATTGTTTGTATGACATGATGAAGATCTCACTAAGTCTCTCATCTAGGCTCAAGGTTGGGTCTATGATCATGCAGTCAACTTAAACCTAAGAAGTTGGCTTCTTCAGGTTTGGGTACGAAAACAATATCCCATAGTCAAATTAGACAATAACATGGTCATTGATTTAGCTCCCACACAAGCTCTTAGTTCTTCTAAGACTAATCTTGAAGACGAAGATGATGTATATGTCCCAAGCTCTATGTTGCAGAAGAATTCGAACATTGAAGAATAGTCTCAAGAGTGACTAGAACTCCCTTCTATTACAAAGCCAAGTGTTGTATCATCAACTCAAGCAAAGATGCATGCTAAGCAAACAATGGAAGACTAGTGCATCTAGACAACCGACCAAACCTTGGAGAAAAGCAGTTCCAAGAAGGAAGTAGATTTGAGTATGAAAAGGAGAGCAAGTAATTACACCCTCACTATCAAAGTCACCACCTAAGAAGCAGATGAGAAAGCCACAAAGAAAGCCACAAGAAAGCCACAAAGACGAGCAGAAAAACAATGAGGAAATCCATCTCAAAGAGTGCTCTATATTTGGTTATCAAAGTGCTCGATGAAGGCTGACCACAATGATGCACAAATTTGGGTGCCTAAAGAGCTGCTTGAGAGTTCGGATCTATCCACTTAAACTTTTAGGTCCTAGTCTTTTGAACTCTATCCCTAGAAATATACAAAGAAAGCTATTGTATTTGAATCATGATGTAATATTATCCTAGAAAAACTTTGAAATGGGTATCTAAAAAGTCCCATGCCCAAGTTAAGTCATCATCATATAGTATGTACAAACCCAAATGAAAATATTGTATAGGAGCATGTAGAGCTAATGCATCTACCCGAGTATGCATCTAGACTTTACACTAACCCACCTTCTCACCTCACCACATACTTTTCATTGTCATGCCACTTGCACAACACACAAAGACATAGGGAGACATAATGGTATTGTAAAAGAAACAACATCTCACTGGGTTTCTTAGAAAATACTAATGTGTTACTCTTATTATAATATATCTACAAGGAGCACCACATGTAATAGTACACAATGATTGAAGCAAGAACAAGTCCACAAACCATGGGCATCAATAGTTTACTTATTAAGGACCATCCCACCAAGATGCAAGCACAATTCAGACACTTGAGGCATATACCAATTCAAGACCCCCCTTCAGGACAAATGCAACGGGTGAACACACACTCACACTGGTTCAATGAGCTAGTTGGACAACTCGGAGAAGCTTCGCATGTTTGGGAATCCAATTGTGAGTTCAAAAACATATGGGGTAAGTTCTAGTATTTCTCTAGGGAGTTTGAGCATCTCCAAGACACACTAGAGCGACAAACCATCTTGCAGCAAGCAAGATTAGCATAATACTTCAGTGAGATGTTGCCAAAGCCAATCATAATTGATTGACACTCTGTATTGTATTAGTGCCACTTAGGATGTGCATGCAACATTTCACCTTTTTGGGGTAGGACAAATTCACCTAGCCTCACAAGAAGATTTGGTCAAGTCTATACTTAGCAAAGACTACAAGGCTGACCATTAGCCTCCCTCACTGGATCATTGATCAACTTTATGCAAGTACGACAAGATGGATACACAAGCCTATGCTCAATGGATGCTATGCAATCACTCGGATTACCTACAAATGCCTGTCATATGATGTACCCATTGAGAGAGACCTTACTTGGGCAAGGCTTTAGTTGTTAAAAAGTCATAAGGCATTAGCACTGCAACCAAAAAGGATGCAAGATACACTTCCCTATGCACTACCGCAAGATGTGGTTAGGAAACTAGATATCTCACCTATAGGGGAAAGGACTCTGCTACATTTCACGATCTTTCTTCCTACGCCTTACTTGGGCAAGGCTTCAGTTTTTAAAAATTCATAAAGGATTGTGCTACATTTCACGATCTTTCTTGGGGGGTCTGTTTGAAAATGTGAATCAAAGATGAGGTGTTGTGCCTAATCCCACTTTTAGAGAATTCAAGAATCTTAGCAAAAAGTTGGACCATAAGTCAAAGAAATGCATTTTTCTTGGATATGGTTGAGAAGGACAATTCGGATATTGCTTATGGGATCTTGAAACATGATTAGTCATCAGACGTAGTGATGTCATTTTCAATGTCTAAGATGCATAAACAACCCATTAAGGAGGTTGAAGTGAGAAGAGTGGTGTTTGAGGATACTAGTCCTCTAGTTAGCATGCATAAAAATGTTTCACATATGGATGTTCAAGAGAATATCTAATCAGATCAGTGTGCAAACGTGTTTAGCAACCATTGGGACACTCTACACATCTCTCACATCCACCTAATAGATATGTTCCAGGTTTTGATTTTGTTATGCTAGCAGATGCTCGTGAGCCTTCTTGCTACAAAGAGGCTATGCAGACAAGAGACCATGTCAAGTGGAAGCCTTCCATGAAGAGTGATTTGGATTCTATTCACAAGAATGATACTTGGGATGTAGTACCTTTACCAAAGGGCAAGAAAGCTTTACCATGTAAATGGGTATATAAGTTGAAATTCACATGAGATAGTGCTTCTCCAAAGTATAAAGCACGACTTGTTGCAAAGGGTTTTAAGCAACATGGCGTTGATTTTGAGGAAATCTTCTCTCTAGTGGTCAAGATGACTACCTTGTGCATGTTGCTTCGATTCGTTGCAATGGAAGACTTAGAGCTAGTCCAAATAGATGTGAAAATTTCTTTCTTGCATGGAGGTTTTACAGATGAGATCTATATGGAATAACTAGAGGCTTATGTAGTTCTTGGCATAGAAAGTCTAGTTTGTAAGCTCAAGAACAGCCTATATGGACTTAAACAGTCCCCTAGACAATGGTATCAAAAGTTTGATGCTTTTATGAAGTCTCAAGGCTATTCTCGAAGCAACGAGGATCATTGTCTCTACACAAAGCGATGCTCAGATGGGAACTTGATATGCTTGGTACTTTATGTTGATGATATGTTGATTGCTGGGAAGTCCTCTTATGACTTGTCAATTCTCAAAAAGAAGTTGAGTCATGCATTTGATATGAAGGATTTGGGGGATGCCAAACATAGTCTTGGCATGCACATTACTCGTGATAGGAGTAAAAGATGCATATACTTGTCTCAAAGTGAGTACATATCCAAAGTACTTCACAAGTTCAATATGCACGGTGGAAAGGCATTAAGTATACCTTTACCCACATATGTGAAATTGAGCAAGGATGATTGCCCCAAATCAGATGAGGAAAAGGAATTCATGACCAAAATTCCTTATCAATCTGTTGTTGGTAGTCTCATGTATGCTATGGTAGCTACAAGACCAGACATTGCATTTGTAATGGGAGTTGTCAGCAGATATATGTCTAATCCTGGAAAGCAACAATATTGGGAAGTGCTCAAGATGATTCTGAGATATTTGGGTGGCACTAAGGACAAGTGTCTATGCTTAGGTAGATCTGTTATTGGTTACACAGATTTTGATTATGCTGGTTGTGTAGACAATCTTAAGTCTACAGCAGGGTACATTTTTCATTTTGCTGGAGGTGCTATCTCTTGGAGATCTCATCCTCAAAAATGCACAACTGTTTTGCCACAAAAACAGAGTATGTCAGAGCAAGTGAGGCATGTAAGGAAGCATTGTGGCTTTCTCATCTTGCTTGTGATATGGGTCTACCTTAGCATGTACCTTGTTTGCTCAGAGATAGTCAGAGTGCCATTGCTTTGGCTAAGAATCTAGTCCATCATGCAAAGACCAAGCACATTGAGGTGAGGTATCACTTTGTTAGAGATTGCTTAGCCACTGAGTGCATTATTCTTGAGAAGGTTCATACTCGAGATAATGCTGCAGATGCTTTGTCCAAAGCTCTACCATAGGATAGCTTTCGACACTCTTGTTACTTGATGGGGGTTACTTGATTCATGATCTTACACAGTCACTTGTATACTGTGTAACATGCCCATCAGGTGGGAGGTATAGTTTGTATACTTATATTCAGGTATTCTTATCATTCTTCATTTTTCTTGCATAGTTACTTTGGCCATATTGGCCTTTAGTGGGAGATTTTTACCATTAGTGTCCATGTGAAAGGAAAAATGGCAAGAGGACACTTTTGTATATGTTCTTTAATAAAACATATAGTGGCTTGGTCAGCCACATGCTGTAATTTTGATTGCATTTGTATAACCTAAGAAGTTTGTGTTTGTGCTCCCTGTGTACTGTGTTTTTCTACATATTCTGTAGCCTCTGTGTGGAGTACTCTGTGTGGTGCTTGGAGCTCGGTTTTCTACTCTGAGGATATCATTGTGGAGCTCTCAAAAAGGAGAGCCTGTTGGAAAACAATGTCCCATTGGTCAAGGATTGGTCAATTTTGTCCATTCTTTAAAGCATGTGTACAGAATCTGTTCATTCCCTTGTACAAGAAAGGACGACGGGCGTCGTGGATAAGCAAACATCCTCCCATGTAACCCACCAGGGTTCAATACCCGTGAACGGCAGCGCGAAACGCGAAAAGAGTTTTAGATTATCTTTAACTTTTCCCATAAAATTATGGCGGACAAAAACGGATTCGCGAACGGCGTTTTCTTGTTCTAATCACTACGATTTGATCGCTTGCTTTATGCGAACGTAAGCTTTTAGTGGTGCTTTTCAAGGACAACCAAATACTATATAACAAGTGCTTGGGCTCACTTGTATGCATCATTCACCTAGGATCAACACAAGCTTTGGAGCTTGGACCTCAGTAGAGGTGGTGTTTCTTCTAGCACATGGGGCAGCCATGGTGCTAACTTGAAGCATGTTGAGGAGCAGCTATGGAGTTCTTCTTGGTGATTCTTCTTGGAGAAGATGAAGAGTGTGCTCACACTCTACCTCATGGAGAGGAGGGTATCTCTTGTTCATGGCAAGAAGACTTAGTCATTAGCAGCTTGATGTTGAGGATCGCCCATCTACAGGATGATTTTGAAGATTGTCTTCTACAGGAAGATATTAGGTTGAAGATTGTCTTCTACAAGAAGCTGTCTGGATACTTCAAAGACATTGGATGGGACCATCTACATGGCGTATTTGAAGGTCATCTTCTACAAGAAGATGTTAGGTTGAAGATTGTCTTCTACAAGAAGATATCTGGCTACTTCAAAGACATTAGATGGAGTTTAACATAAGATTCACATCTTATGTTAAAGTATTCAGGTACATATTCTCTTTATGCACACAGGTACTACTTGAAGTTTATGGAGGTCGTGGCGTTCATATCAGGAGGAGTCCTATTTGGCATAGGTACAAGAGAATCAGTACTTATATGCTTTATGCATATTTTATGAGGTGTTTAAGAAGGTGTGTTCACATGAGTTTGAGGATTTCCGTTCACACTGATCCTTCCTCTTTCAGTCACTCATATTCACTCTTCTATAACCTATAAGGTCACACATCTCATGTATATTCAGATTACTGCCCACACATCTGAATATGTTTGTTACATTGTACATTCACTCATTCATCCATTTCTCATCACATAGAGTGGTTGAGAGATATGCTCCCACATTGTACATTGAACATTGGTATATATGATACTATGAGTAAGCGCTGGCTTACATAACACCTTACACATGATGTCTATTCTTTCTCTATCTTTATCTCATCATTTGTATGATTAAGTTGTGATATGTTCATGTTTTGTCAATATGGAAGATTGCTGGAATTAATGTTGTACATGACTGGAACTATGGAACCATGGACCTGTGACATGAGCCTAAGGGCCTACCTCACTTCCAACATTTGGTATCAGAGCACTAAGGTTTTGGTTACAAAACTTTAGATCTTTGGCATCAATGCATTAAGGCTCATTCATAATCCCAGGTTCCTAGACTTCCAGATTTACAACATATGATTTGAAAGCATCTTCTAACATTTGACATTTGACATACACACTTAATCTAGATGAGTAGAGATTTGAGAATTAGACACTTCAGTTACATTCATCAGTGTGGAGTATGAAGTTGATGATCTGTTAGCAGCCGAATATTTTTGAAGAGTATGCAAATACTTTACAAAAGTATTGTTTGAAGACCCAGAATTGATGAAGAGAAGACTACTTCAAATTCAAGGAAGAACAATGGTTTAGAGAAGATGAAGAAATCAGATCAACATCAAATCACAGGTATCACTTTCTACTATCAGATTATCATTTGCAGGTCATATCTTAGAAGAGCAGTTATGAAGAGATTTGAAGAAATTCAAGGAGTGCTTTTATACGCTTTCATCATTTGAAAGTTAAAGGCTACATCAAAACAGGTATCTAGAGGTTTTTCTAGAGAGTTTTGAGAAATCTCTTTCATGGCAAGAAAGTTCATCTAAGAAGACAAGTGCAGAGATGAGATGAGTTTTTTCAGCCAATTTTCTGTTGTAAGTTGGTTGGATATCAAGGTACAAATGTATCTAGAGAAGGTAACTCTAGAAGGGCAATTCATCATTCAGACAAACGATTGGTGAATTTAGTCGATTCAGACATTTGAAGCAGAATTTTGATTCAGAGATATGAGGAGATGATAAAACATGTTTCTATATTCAACTTCCATTTATATACCATGTTTGTTTTATCTCTTACTCTAAGCATTAGAGGAAGAGAAAAGTTCATTTGAAGAGGTCAAGAGTGTTTGCTACTTCAAGATGAAGAGAACAAAATGTATGGAAGTGAAGTTTGAAGATGTTAACATCATCAGGTGGAAGAAAGATGCAGAAGAAGAAAGTCCATCATTTCCAAAAGAAAAGTAAGGCTTCCTTTTCTCATATATTTTCCATATACTTTTCCTATTTTATCCTCTACATCCAAAGACAAGTCTACGAGAACATCTTGTTTAAAGAAGAAGCAGTTTCTTGTTTTGCATTACACTTGGTCATGATTTAGTAGATTTGACAAAGAAATTGCATTGAGAGAAAGAAAAGCAGCAGATATATGTTTTAACTCATATATGTATGAGTTATGTTTTAGTTGAAGCTTTTAAGCAGGCAGCTTATATGTTCCCTCAAAGAATTCTTGGAGTGTCAATACAGAGCTACTTGATATATGACAAGTTGCAGAGAAGTATATTTCTTCTTTATCTAAATCTTGAGGTAAAAGAGTTTTTTGTAGCAGATGTTGAAGACTTGGGTTGAGGTTTTATGTTTGGAAAAGGTTACCTCATATTCAGTACTTTCAGAAACTTCAAAAAATTCAGACTTATTGATGTACCAGTCAGTTGAAGAATCTACTTTTTATGATTGTCTAGACTTTTGGATACATGTTTGTATTCAAAAAGGTGTTCCATCATATCCTATCACTTGATTGAAAAGTGGAGTTAGCCAAAAGAAAATCAAGCAGGTACTATCACATTTCACCCGGGTAAAATATGAAAGTTATGAAGTATCAACTTGCAGCTTTTGGAGTTCTCAAGGTGAGAAGTTTGTCCACTTATGGTTCAAGTAGGAATTTCAGATTCCTTAAAGGATTTGTTTGAAGAAAAGTTTTACAACTTTTTGAGAAGCATGGACACTTGGAGACATTCAGGTAAACAAATCAAACATTCAGACATGAAGGTTTGATAAGAGCAGATTCTACACAGGAGAGATCATTGATCTTGGATAGATCTTGTATGATCTTGAGTATTTATGATTCAATTGTCTATCCTTTGTTTGATAAGGTTCTTAGCATTGGAAGAAGTAAGTCAAAGATTCAGATTCTATCAGATTTGTGTTGCAGAGAAAAAGAAGATACTTGTTATGTTACAGAAAAATATGGATCCTAAACTTTTGTTTCAGATACAAGTATTGATCATTACAGATCAGATTTATTGAAAGAAGGAAGACGTTCCACATTTCATAAAGTCTGATATATTTGAAGAATACTGAATACTAGTGTTAAGTCATCCAGGGGGTGATGAAACATGAAGACTTATTTTCAGCCATATGTAAAAGAATGCAAAGTCATACCTACAGGTATTCCTATTTCAGGTATTTCTATATTTCCTTTGTCAGGTTCTCTTTATGTTCCAGCTTTGAAAGAAGAAGGAAGAAGAAGAATGTTTGGAGAAAGTTCCTGTTAGGATGTTCCTGTTCAGGAAAAGGTTCCAAAATTCTATTGAAGAGAAGCTTGATATTTCAGAAAGGTTTATTTCAGAAGTGCGCACATATATGGTTATACCAAGTTCTGAAGGAAAGAGGTATGAAGGATTTAAAGGATGAAGACATGATGATATCATAGCTTCTTTGACTCATATTTCAGTTGATTTCAATTGAGTTGAGTTGATTTGACTTGAGTACAGTCAGAGATGAACCAGCAGTGTTCATAATACACTAAGTTGTGAGTTGACAGTCACAGGTTCCAGGATTCAGTTCTTGATTTGTTTAGTGTATTTACATGACGCAGCAGAAGTACGTTGAGAAACCTTTTTTGGAAGGTAAATGCAAATATATGGATCCTAGTGTATGTTTTCAGGTTTTTGAAGACAAGAGATAGCAGGTTCAGAGTCAGTACATGCTACATTTGTTGTCAAGCAGTGATTGCTTGATGTGTACACTATTGGATATCTAGTTTGCATATTTTCTCAAGTATTATGGTTCATATTCAGCAAGTTCAGGTTCTTTTGAAGGAAAGTCAAATTCAGTTTTGAAGAAGACTTTTTGAAGAAAAATTCTGAAGTTCGGGAGTACAAGCTTGAAGCTTGTGACAAGCTATTTGAAGCTTGTAATAGTTTGCAGCTTATGAAGTTTGCAGATTCAATCCAGGTTGTACCAATATGACATTGCAGGGGGGATTGTTGGAAAACAATGTCCCATTGGTCAAGGATTGGTCAATTTTGTCCATTCTTTAAAGCATGTGTACAGAATCTGTTCACTCCCTTGTACAAGAAAGGACGACGGGCGTCGTGGATAAGCAAACATCCTCCCATGTAACCCACCAGGGTTCAATACCCGTGAACGGCAGTGCGAAACCTGAAAAGAGTTTTAGATTATCTTTAACTTTTCCCATAAAATTATGGCGGACAAAAACGGATTCGCGAACGGCGTTTTCTTGTTCTAATCACTACGATTTGATCGCTTGCTTTATGCGAACGTAAGCTTTTAGTGGTGCTTTTCAAGGACAACCAAATACTATATAACAAGTGCTTGGGCTCACTTGTATGCATCCTTCACCTAGGATCAACACAAGCTTTGGAGCTTGGACCTCAGTAGAGGTGGTGTTTCTTCTAGCACATGGGGCAGCCATGGTGCTAACTTGAAGCATGTTGAGGAGCAGCTATGGAGTTCTTCTGGGTGATTCTTCTTGGAGAAGATGAAGAGTGTGCTCACACTCTACCTCATGGAGAGGAGGGTATCTCTTGTTCATGGCAAGAAGACTTAGTCATTAGCAGCTTGATGTTGAGGATCGCCCATCTACAGGATGATTTTGAAGATTGTCTTCTACAGGAAGATATTAGGTTGAAGATTGTCTTCTACAAGAAGCTGTCTGGATACTTCAAAGACATTGGATGGGACCATCTACATGGCGTATTTGAAGATCATCTTCTACAAGAAGATGTTAGGTTGAAGATTGTCTTCTACAAGAAGATATCTGGCTACTTCAAAGACATTAGATGGAGTTTAACATAAGATTCACATCTTATGTTAAAGTATTCAGGTACATATTCTCTTTATGCACACAGGTACTACTTGAAGTTTATGGAGGTCGTGGCGTTCATATCAGGAGGAGTCCTATTTGGCATAGGTACAAGAGAATCAGTACTTATATGCTTTATGCATATTTTATGAGGTGTTTAAGAAGGTGTGTTCACATGAGTTTGAGGATTTCCGTTCACACTGATCCTTCCTCTTTCAGTCACTCATATTCACTCTTCTATAACCTATAAGGTCACACATCTCATGTATATTCAGATTACTGCCCACACATCTGAATATGTTTGTTACATTGTACATTCACTCATTCATCCATTTCTCATCACATAGAGTGGTTGAGAGATATGCTCCCACATTGTACATTGAACATTGGTATATATGATACTATGAGTAAGCGCTGGCTTACGTAACACCTTACACATGATGTCTATTCTTTCTCTATCTTTATCTCATCATTTGTATGATTAAGTTGTGATATGTTCATGTTTTGTCAATATGGAAGATTGCTGGAATTAATGTTGTACATGACTGGAACTATGGAACCATGGACCTGTGACATGAGCCTAAGGGCCTACCTCACTTCCAACAGAGCCAACTATGGTGCATCACCATTGAAATACTTCACTAAAATGTGAACCGCCACAATGAATTTTATCTTGACCTTTGGAATGATCAAGGGAAAAGGGTGGGGATGATCCTTTCAAACAGTGTGTGTGTGTTGTTGGAAAGAAATATTGATCGTATGTTATCTTGAGGTAAAGCATCTTTATTAGATTGTGTGCAATCTTGGAGAATGACCATAAGGTAAGTGTTCAATACATTGCATAGGCCGAGGTCTCCTTTGATCATATGGGTAAGATGGACCTTGATTGGATGGATATGTTTGATTTTGCATGAGGCAAAAAATCACTAAGAAACTAAAGTTCTAGTTGGATTGAATTAACCCTTGAAAAATTGTCAAAGGGGGTTCCACTTGATCGTGTATGGATCACATACCACACGAATGATGGTATTTGATCTTTGCCCTTTGATCGCTTGGAGGGAAAACACAAGATTACATGATGTTTCATCACAAGGACAATACAAACCTTGATTATCCAAGGCATTTTATGGGCTAGGACATGAACAAAGGGTCTTAGCCTCTAAGATTGTGTGGGCAATGGGCTCAAGATCATGATCCAAAACAAAGATCATATGAGATATTTATGAGGTAGGGGTCACAAAGAGCTCAGAACCCGATTTGATCATATTGACTTGCAAGGGTTTGCTTGCAAAGAGTCAATCACCTAGCTATCAAGCAACTAAAACTCACACAAGTTGTAAGCAAACATGATAGGCCATGAGGTGATAAACTTGCAAGTTCATGATCCATCATGCCAAGTTTGCTAGAGGTGGAAACGTCTCTTTGAAAATGGCACACAAATGTGAATGTTGTATTATCAATCGAAGAGAGTAGATTTTCTTCTAGTTGCAATGAAAAATTGTAAGTGTACACAATATTTGAACAAAAGACCATGCAATCACCAAGTAAATGATCAGATCACAGATGATCTTTGATGCATGATCGATGATCAATGATCATCTAATCAAAGAAAAAAAAAGCATTTGCATACATAATTTGGGTGTGGAAATACTTGAACACTAAGAATAGCCTTTGTGAAAAGGTCTACAATGTTCTCCTCTGTGGGCACATATGCCAAACTAATCTCTCCAGCAGAGAACCTCTCCCTGACATAATGATAATGCACCTAAATGTTCTTAGTGCGAGCATGGAACACAGGATTCCTCACAACTGCCAATGTGATTTGGCTGTCAGTGAAGATAATGGTGGCAAAAGACTAACCAACACCCAAATTAGCCATAAGGCATCTGAGCCACACACAATCAATAATTGTTGTCAAAGCTACCCTAACTCAGCCTCACAACTAGAAGTGGCCACATTAGGCTGCTTCTTGCTCAACCAAGATATACACGAGCTACCAAGCATGAAGCAAAAACCACTAGTGAACACATGAGTGTCATAGAAACCACCCTTGTCAGAGTCAAAAAAAGCATGTAAACATGGTGGTAGTGATCCCCCCTTGGGATAAAACAATCCAAGTAGCCGAGTACCACTCAAGTAGCAAAAGATGGGCTTAACTGCCTGCCAATGCTTGACACTTGGGTAACGCACAAACCTGCTCATCTATGAGACAAAAACTATATATCTGGCCAAGTAATGCATAAGTAAATCAAGCATCCAATAGCCTACTGATAGAGATTAGCATCAAATGCATCTCCAACATCATGAAGACTCAATCATAAACCTGTCTCCATAGGAGTGGCAATAGGTTTGCAGTCTTCAAGGCCAAAACTCTGCAATAATGTGTCAATAGTTTTTGTTTTACACAAAGCTATTCCACCATCAACTTGCATAAATTGAATGCCCAAATAATGATGCAAATGCCCCAAATATAACATCTCAAATAAGGCATGCAGATCAGCCTTAAAATCAGCACTATGCTTCTCATGATGACGAGTGAGCAGCATGTCATCAACATACAAAACAATGATCAAAAGCACATCATTAGCACGCTTAACATATAATGTGCTTTTAGTTGGAATGTTCTCAAAACCATGTGTAATCAGATAGGCATGTATCTTTTCATACCAAGCACGTGTTGCTTGCTTCATATGCACTTAGTTTTCATGCCTTCTTCAACCTGCACACTTAGTTTTCATGCCCTTTTTGCACAAATCCATGGGGCTGAAAAACATACACTTCTTCATGCAAGTCACCATTCGAAAATGAATTTTTAATGTCCAACTGATGTACATTCCAACCATGATGATCTACAAGTGCGCAGATGCTATGAACAGTAGTCATTTGGCATGTAGGTGCAAAGGACTCATCAAAATCAATGCCTCTTTCCTATGCATAACCCTTTGCAACAATCCTAGCCTTATACTTGTCAACTGTTCCATGAGGCTTACACTTTAGCTTGTATACCCACTTAGTGCCAATGGCCTTCTTGTGAGGAGGCAAATCACATAAAGACCAGGTATCATTTTTCATGATAGCATCATATTCTGATTGCATAACAGCCATCCAATTTTTAGAATTTTGTGCTTCATCAAACAAAAGAGGCTCATTCTCATCACAGAGACTAGAGGCAGCCATAGCATTGCAATCTGACGCAAAAGAGGCACTATGAGAGCATGAATGAGTACGATATGACAAAGATGCATTTAATTTGCTATCATGTAAAGTCTCCACCAACCATTTTGGCATAGTTTTTGCCTTCTCAATATCAACTCTCTCATCAACAAGTGCATCATGTAAATCTGCATCAGAAATGGAATGATCTCCATCATCACATGAAACCTCTAAAGGATGAAAAGTTGCCTCATTAGGACTAGCACTAGACTATCCACCTATAAAAAGAGGCAGCAAAGTGTCATAAATGTCTTTGGAGCTAACTGATGTCTCCCTGGTACATGAAAGTAATGGTTGAATAGCATCTTCCACAAAAACAACATCACTATCCGAGTTAGACATCTGTGGAAGCACGTGGACATCAGAAGGAAGAAGAAGAAGCTTGGAGCACAACACACACTACTGAATGTATTACCACTAGAATGTACAAAGATCAGTAACATGTTAGGGCTATATGCATATATACAAGCCTGGGGAAAAAAAACCTCCTAAAGAGGGAAAAAAGTGCCCCGAAGTTCCTAGTGTGTTCACACACATCACTACCTAAATATATCAACAAATCCACCCTTGGAGTGATGCGGTGAACCACGAGCTGGCACTCATGCAAGCTATGTGGAATCAATCCACAAAAGTAAGTAAGCCCAAAGCTTTGCGGAAAGCTTCAAAATTCTCCCTAGGTAGAGCCTTTGTGAAAAGATCTGCAATGTTCTCCTGCGTGGGCACATATGCCAAGCTTATCTCTCCAGTAGAGAACCTCTCCCTAACATAATGATAATGCACCTCAATGCTTAGTAGGAGCATGGAACAAAGGGTTCCTCGCAATTGCCAATGTGCTATGATTGTCAGTGAAGATGGTGGTATCAGAAGATTGACCAACACCCAAATCAGCCATAAGGCATGTGAGCCACACACACTCAACAGTCGTTGTGAAAGTTGTCCTATACTCAGCTTCATAACTTGAAGTGGCCATAGTAGGGTGCTTTTTGCTCATCCAAGATATGCATGAGCTACCAAGCATGAAGCAAAAACTACTAGTGGACACATGAGTGTCATAGCAACTAGCCCAGTCAGAGTCAGAAAAACCATGCAAATCCAGCAATAGTGATCCCCCCTTGGGATAAAACAACCCAAGTAGTTGGGTACCACTCAAGTAGCGAAAGATGCGCTTACTGCCAATGCTTGAAACTTGGGCAATGCATAAACTTGCTCATCTATGAGATAGCAAACTGAATATCTGGCCGAGTAATGCATAAGTAAATCAAGCATTCAATAGCATGCTGATAGAGAACAACATCAAATGCATCTCCAACATCATGAAGACTCAATCGTAAACCTGTCTCCATAGGAGTGGCAATAGGTTTATAGTCTTCAAGGCAAAAATGCTACAATAATGTGTCAATATGTTTCATTTGACACAAAGCTATTCCGCCATCAACTTGCATAAACGGAATGTCCAAATAATGATGCAAATGCCCCAAATCAGACATCTCAAATGACACATGCAAATCAGCCTTGAAATCAGCAATATGCTTCCCATGAGGAGCAATGAGCAGCATGTCATCAACATACACAACAATGATCAGAAGCACATCATTATCACTCTTAACATATAAGGTGCTTTCAGTTGGACTGTTCTCAAAACCATGAGCAATCATATCTTTTCATACCAAGCATGTGGTGCTTGCTTTAAACCATATAATGCCTTCTTTAACCTACACACCTAGTTTTCATGCCCTTTCTACACAAAGCCATGGGTGTGGAAAACATACACTTCTTCATGCAAGTCACCATTCAGAAATGTTGTTTTTATACTGATGTACATTCCAACCATGATGAACTACAAGTGCATAGATGCTACGAACAATAGTCATGCGAAAAGTAGGTGCAAAGATTTCATCAAAATCAATGCCTCTTTCCTGTGCATAACCCTTTGAAACAAGCCTAGCCTTATACCTGTCAACTGTTCCATCAGGTTTATGCTTCAACTTGTAGACCCACTTAGTTCCAATGGCCTTTTTGCCAGCAGGCAAGTCACATAAAGGCCAAGTACCATTTTTCATGATAGCTTCATATTCAGATTGCATTGCAGCCATCCAATGTTTAGAATTTTGTGCTTCATCAAACGAAACAGGCTCAGTCTCATCACAAATGCTAGAGGCAGCCATAGCATAGCAATCTGATGCAAAAGAGGCACTATGAGAGCCTGAACGAGTATGGTATGACAAAGGTGCATCTAATTTGCTATCATGTAAAGTTTTAACCAATCATTTTGGCATAGTTTTTGCTTCCTCAATATTAGCTCTCTCATTAACAAGTGCATCATGTAAATATGCATCAGAACTGGAATGATTTGCATCATCACCCAAGACCTGCAAAGGCTGAGAAGTTGCCTCATTAGAACTAGCACTAGACTATCCATGTGTAAAAAGAGGCAGCAAAGTATCATACATGTCTTTGGAGCTAACAGGTGTCTCCTTGGTACATGAAAGTAACGGTTGAATAGCATCTTCCACAAAAACAACATCACGGCTAACCAAAATGTGTTTTATTTGTGGATGATACAGACGATAGCCTTTGGTTTCAGAATTGTACCCAACAAAAATACATTTTACTGCTTTATCATCGAATTTCCTGTGATGTTGTTCAGGCACTAATGCATATGACAGACAACCAAAAACATGCAGATGAGCAACAGATGGCTTGCGACCATGCCAAGCCTCATATGGAGTGATAGACTATAGTGCTTTAGTGGGACACCTGTTAAGTACATATGCTGCACACATCACAACCTCAAGCTAGAAACAATGTGGTAAAGCTTGACTCTTGACCATACACCTCGCCATCTCCATGAGTGACCTGTTCTTGCGTTCAGCAATTCCATTTTGTTGAGGTATATATGGCACTATACACTAATTTTTTATCCCACATTCAGCCAAAAATGCATCAAAGTCAGAAGACATATATTCCCCCCCTTGATCAGAATGGTGGGTGTCCATTTTACATGCTGATAAATTTTCAGCCAAAAGCAAAAACTGTTTGAAGCACATAAACACTTCGGACTTTGCTTTGAATGGATATACCCATGCATGCCTGGAAACATCATCAATGAAAGTCACGAAATAAAGATAGTTTCCAAAAGAAGGATTATGCATAGGACCACAGACATCAATATATACAAGCTGCAATTTCTGAGTAGCCCAAACTGAACCATCTTTTGGAAAGAAGGAACGCTACATTTTGTCTAAAATACAACCTTCACAAACATGTTTTCCGGGTGCCACAATTTTGGGCAAAGAGGACACCATTTCAGATTTATGTAGGCATAGTAAACTAGCAAAATTTAGATGACCAAAGTGTGCATGCCAAAGCTTTGCATCTGACATGACCTGAGAATCATGTACTGCACATGTTGAATCATTCATAGATTTTCATAATCTATGAGCTTATACAACCCATGAGATAAAATGCCATAAGCAATAATCACTTCACCATTTGACAAATCATGAATTGTACATCTATCATCAACAAATTTCACAACCAAACGAATCTTAGCTAAGGTCAAAACTGATAACATATTCTTCTTGATCCCTGGCACAAATAAAGCATTTGACAATGTAAAAGAACTACCATCAATAGTAGTCAGAATGATCTTACCAACTCCCATAACAAGATAAGAGGAATTGTTGGCGCATGTAATGGTATTCCTTGTAGGGGCAAGCTCAAGTGAAGAGAAGAAATTGCGCTGCGAGGTAATATGTTTGGTCGCCTCACTATCAAAGTACCAAACATCTGAGTCTACTGCACACATGCACTGCTCATGAGAAGATGGGTCAAAACTGCAAACAGTAGTAAACACCCATTCTTCATCCTGCACAAGATTAGTAGACTTTGTTTTTGGTGTAGAGGCCTCTGCAACAACCATTCCGGCCTCTTTCTTCTTTGCCTCTTTAGCAATTTGTTTTGGATAGCTCTTAATGACATGTCATTTGCTTTATAGTATTTGCAAAACAATTTCTGTTTTTCTAAGTTTCTTCTCATCTTTGTCTTCCTTCTTCGATTGTGCAGAATTAGCAGAGTTCTGCTTACTAGCAAAAGAGCTCCATTTTCCTCAACCCTTCTCACTAGCCAAGAAAGCTTGATCTACAACACGCATTATAGACCTGTTCTGCCTAGAATCATCTTCCTACAACAGAACGGAAACTAACTCTTCAAATGTTTAGGCATTTCGATTGCCTTTCATCATCAATGAAGAGTAGAAGCAAAACTCTAATATGAGTCGGGAAGACCATTCAGAACAGTCTACACAAGTGAACTGTCAGGAAGGACTTCATCAACACAAATCAACTGTTCCTTCAAATCCTTGATGGTTGACAGACAAAGCTATTAATGCATGTGCTTGAGCATCTCTACCATTCCAATGAATTTGATCTATAGTAAGTGCAACAGGAACCGCAACACAAATAGGAATCTGAAGAATATCAGCATCTTCAACGCCATCTGCATTAGCATCAATACCTATATTCACAGGTGTAATAGGACATTTTTCAACACCCTGCACAATGTTCCATAGTCCTTTTGCAACCAATACATGTCGCATCATATAAGCCCACAACGGGTAATTGGTACTGCCAACTTGTCCTCAACAGCCAACATACAGAATACATCATTGCTTTTAGCCATGGCCACTGACTAAAATACCTTGATGCAGAAAAATGATTGTATCCGAAAAAGTTGAACATAATTTCTCTAATGAGTTCTACTAGACTAGTAGCAGACTTCGAGATGCTTATACTTGCAAACCAAAACTTGTATATATCTTTGGCACAAAAAGATGAAATAGCTTGCACAAGTGCTACGATAGTGCGTTCGGAGGCCGAAACATGCTCAGATTGCGATTTCGGCATCACATTGCAGAGTTGCTTTGATCTCCTAATCACCTTGAGTATGCTCACCACATTTCATGCAAATCTGAGACTATGATTGGAGGGGTGTTGACAATGCCCTAGATGAGGTGGTGACCTGCTCTGATACCAACTATTGGAGTTAGATGTCTGTGGAAGCACGCGAATAGCACAATGAAGAAGAAGAAGCTTGGAGCACAACACATACTACTGAATGTATTACCACTAGACTGTACAAAGATAAGCAACCCCCCATTAGGGTTATATGTATATATACAAGCTGGCAAAAAAACCTTTTAAAGAGGGAAAAAAGTGCCCGATGGTCCAAGTGTGTTCACACACATCCATACCTAAATATATCAACAATCAGGGATAACCAAAATGCGTTTAGTCTGTGGATGACACAGACAATAGCCTTTGCTTTCAGAACTATACCCAACCAAAATACATTTCACTACTTTATTATCCAATTTCTTGCGTTGTTGTTCAAGCACTAATGCGTATGCTAGACAAAAAAAACATGTATGTGAGCAAGAGATGGCTTGCAACCATGCCAAGCCGCATATGGAGTGATAGAGTGCAATGCTTTAGTGGGACACCTGTTAAGTACATATGTTGTAGACATGACAGGCTGAAGCCAAAAACTGTGGTAAAGCCTGACTTTTGACCATACACCTTACCATCTCCATGAGTGACCTTTTCTTCCGTTCAACAACTCTATTCCAGTGAGGTATATACAGCTCAATACACTGATGTTTTATCCCAAGTCCAGCCAGAAATGCATAAAAGTCAAAAGACATATATTCCCCCCCTCGATTAGAATGAAAGGTGCCCATTTTACATGCTGATAGATTTTCAACCAAAACCAAAAACTGTTTGAAGCACATAAACACTTAAAAATTTTCTTCCAATGGATATACACATGCATGCCTAGAAAAATAGTCGATGAAAGTCATGAAGTAAAGATAGTTCCCAAAAGAGGGTGTTTGCATAGGATCATAGACATCACTGTGAACAAACTGCAATTTTTGAGTAGCTTGAATTGAACCATCTTTTGGGAAGGAGGAACACTGCATTTTGTGCAAAATACAGCCTTCACATACATGTTTACTAGGTGCCTCAAGTTTGGGCAAAGAGGACACCATTTCAGATTTCTGCAGGCATAGTAAACTAGCAAAATTCAGATGACCAAAGTGTGCATGCCAAAGCTTTGCATCTGACAAAGCTGAGAATCATGTACTACACATTCTGAATCATTCACAAATTTTTCATAGTCTATGAGCTTATACAACTCATGACATAAGAGTGCCAAAAGCAATAATGACATCACCATTTGACAGATCATGGACTGTGCATTTGTTATCAAAAGGTTTCACAACCAAGACAATCTTGGCTAAAGTTGAAACTGATAACAAATTCTTCTTGATCCTTGGCATAAATAAAGCATCTCACAATGTAAAAGAACTACCATCAACAGTAGTCAGAATGATCTTACCAACTCCCATAACAGGATAAGAGGAGTTTTTGGCACATGTCAGTATTCCCTGTAGGGGAAGGCTCAAGTGAAGTGAAGAAACTGCGTTATGAGGTAATACGTTTGGTTGCCCCACTATCAAAGTACCAAATATCTGAGTCTGCTACAAATATACACTATTCATGTGAAGATGGGTCAAAACTGCAGACAGTAGTAAATGCCCATTCTTAATTTTGCACAAGATTACCTTTGTTTTGGGTGTAGAGATCTCTGCAACAACCATTCTAGTCTCTTTCTTCCTTACTTCTTTAGCAGCCAATTTTGGATAGCTCTTTATGACATGATCATTTCCTTTACAGTATTTACAAAATAATTTTTGGTTTTTTTTCTTCTTGTCTTTGTCAGCCTTCTTTGATTATGCAAAATTAGCATATTTTTGCTTACGAGTAGAAGAGTTCCATTTACTTTTGCCCTTCTGACTAGCCAAGAAAGCTTGATCTGCAACACACATAATGGACATGTTCTGCCTAGACTAATCTTCTTGCTATAGAATAGAGTCTAACTCCTCAAATGTTAAGGCATTTGGATTGCCTTGCATCATCAAACGAAGAGTAGAAGCAAAACTCTGGTATGAATCAGGGAGACCATTTAGAACAGTTTGCACAAATGAACTGTCAGACAAGACTTGATGAGCAAAAATCAACTGTTCTTTCAAATCTTTGATCTTTGTCAGAAAATTGTTCATGGAATCACCTTCATTCAATTGCACACTCTCCAACTGTTTTCGGAGGTAAGCAACACAAGCCACATTCCTTGACTGGTATAAAGTGGTAAGTATATCCCAATCATCCTTAGTTGTTCTACAAGAGTGAATGTGAGGAATAACTGCATGTTTGATAGACAAGGCTATCAATGCATTTACCTGAGCATCTCTGCCATCGTAACGAATTTGCTCTGCAGTAGGTGCAGCACGAACCGCAACACGAACAGGAACATAAAGAATATCATCATCTTCAATGCCATCTTCATCACCTTCAACAATTGTGTTTGTGGGTGTAATAGGTGTTTTTCAACACCCTACATAATATTCCACAGTCCTTTTGCAACCAATACATGATGCATCATATATGCCCATAACGGATAATTGGTACCATCCAACTTATCCTTAACAACCAACAAATGGAATATATCACTACTTTGGGCCATGGCCACTGACCAAAATACCTTGATGCAAAAAAATGAGTGTACCTCAAAAAGTTGAACAAAACTGCCCTGCTGAGTTCTCCTAGACCTCTAGCAGACTTTGAGATGCTTATACTGGTGAACCGAAACCTGTATATATGTTTGACACGAAAAGATGAAATTGCCTACACAAGCATTACGATAGTGCGTTTGGAGGCCGAAACGAGCTATGATCACAATTTCGGCACACAAAATAAAGCCGTTTTAATCTCCTAATCACCCTAAGTATGCTCATCAATTTTTGTGTGATTCTGAGAGTGTGATTGGAGGGGTGTCGACGATGCCCTAGATGAAGTGGTGACCTGCTTTGATACCAATTGTTGGAGTTAAAGGTCTCCAGAAGCACACGAACAACACCAGGAAGAAGAAGAAACTTGGAGCACAACACATAATACTGAATGTATTACCACTAGAATGTACAAAGATAAGTAACCCGTTAGGGTTATAGGCATATATACAAACCGAGGGAAGAAAACCTCCTAAAGAGGGAAAAAAGTGTCCGGACAGTCCCAGTGTGTTCACACACATCACTACCTAAATATATCAACAATAGCTCATTTCAAAGCTAAGGAGACTATATATAAGCATAATGCAAATGAAAACACACATAAAAACTATCAAACATATGAAAGTCAGATTGAAATATAATCATAAGCAACACTTGCACAAGAGCTCAAAATCACTCCAAATGGTCACAAAAGTGAAGTTCAATGGTAACTAACACTATGGGAGTCATGCAAAAGTGTCTCAAGTACCAGGTCATGCAAGATTCACACTCAAAAGTTGGCTGCAGTCAAGTGCACAAATTTTGAAAGAAGAAGAATCTCACTCTTCACACTAGCAAAAAGTCTATGTACAATAGAGATCTTACTGTTTTTATTCCAAAACCACATATATGGGACTCTTTCTACCCTTGTCTTATTGCTTCTCTTCTCAAAAGTACTCAAGAGGAGAGACTCTCTCCATATTTACAAGGTAAAGTTATATACAATTGCTATGAGGGTATGAAACTAAAAGTTCGAAATTTACAAAATGCAGAAAAGGTAAAACCTTGTTTTTGCTGCTAGGAATGCTAACAACTTCCTTTTGTGGATTGATCTTATTCCACATTGTTTGACACTTAGCATTATTACAAGGGCTTTGTCCATGACATCACTCACATATGGGGAGGGAGGGGAGGGTTTGTTAGTATATTTGGTAGTGATTTGTGTGAACACTCTTCAAATTGTCAAGACACTTTTTTCCCTCTTTAGGAGTTCCCCTCCCCCCACCTTGAAGATATGCCCATAACCCTAATCGGCTAATTAGCTTTGTGTATTCCACAATCAATAATACATTGTGTTTGGATCCCAAGCTTCTTCTTTCTCATGTTGCTTCTGTGCATTCTCACTCCCCGTACTCCAACAAAGCTAATGAAGAAAGTACAACACCAAACCAACAAGTTATGTGATTTCTTATTCATGTATGGAGTATGCAACCATACATTCAATTTCTTCTCTCACATGAGCAAATTCATGGATATCTCAAGTATGAAACTTTTGTTGGAACATCAAGCTTACACTATGCTTGAGGTGGATTTGATCTACATCAAAGGCTATCGCGTCGAAAGAATATCCGTTGGAGAGTTCTTTTTCATATGCTCATTTATTGTATTTTTTGAGAATATTTTGATGGATCATTTACCGTTGTAAAAGCCTTGAGTTGTACACATGTAAAGGTACAAATATAGGGCCAAAATCCCACGAAATTTTGGTGGTTGAAGTTGCATTCAATCAAGCAAATCAAGTCACTTAAAAGATCAATCAAGATCTTCACTTTTCCTAGATTGTAGGGAAGTGAATTGATTCCCTCCAACAACCATTCCCACCTTCATTTGAATTCAAATTCAAGTTGTAAAAGTCGTGGAACACTCCTAGAGGCTATATAAGGAGTTTAAATCACTTGTAAAATACATGGAAGCAATATACATACACTTGTGACCATCATTGTCTTGCTCCTTCAATTTTCTGCATCATCTTCTTCGCCAACAGTAATCTTGCAGAGGCTGCTGCTCTCTCCTCAGAGCTCCAAATTGAGTGCAAGAGGACTCATTGGAAAGGTATCAGTGTCTAGTTTATGCATGTAAATTTTCAAAGCATTTGGTTCAGCAGATTTGGAGAAATCTCAGTTTTTCTGTCTCGAGGTCAATCTCTGCGTATTCCTGAAAAATAGGAGGTACCACCGGTGAATGTCGCATTCATTCCTATAGCATATTTTGCTTATTCCTTATACTTTTGTGCATTCCATACACTCAACCCTATGTGTATCACTCCCATAAAAGGATTTTTTCTAATTGTAATCACGCTGGTCGCTATGGGCATTTGAAGTTCATTGTCTCTTTCATAGATAGTAAGTTTTTTTGAGCTAGTCGCCCCGCGAACCTATCTGTTTTGTATCGACTCATTCTCCTTGATGCTCCAAGGTACATAGTGTGTTTCTTTGCACTTATAGCATGCCTATAAGGCCTATTTGAGTCTCCAAAAGCTCAAGGGCTGGTCTTGTGCCGGTTGGCTTGACCAAACTTCATCGCTTCGAAACACACTTTTCTACCTTCGACAAGCTTCTCCAAGTTCTTTCAACTTTGACAAACAATTGAGCACATATTTCACTACTTGAATGGCACCAAGCAACTTGAGTTTGTCTTATTCCATGGGAGAATTAATATCACCAAATCTACATGCTCTTTGGTACTCAGATCAGGTTGGTTGGCATGCATGTCCACAAGTTGCTTCATGCTTGGTAGCTCATGCAATATAATGTGGCCATTTTCTAATTGTGATTTTAAGTAGAGGGAATCTTTCCCAACTACTTTTGAGTGTGTGTGTGTGTGTGTGTGTGGGGTTTGTGCCTCATGGCTGATTTGGGTTTTGGCCAATCATCTTCCACCACCATCTTTACTCAAAGTTGAAACCCATCTGTACTTTGGAAAATGAAACCAAGTTTTCCATGCCTGCACAAAGCATATTGAGATGCACTATCATTATATGGAGTAGAAAATCTTTGCTCAAGATGCCAATCTGGATTACAAGCCTACACAAGAAAATCTTGGAACCTTATCGCAAAGGTCTTCTCCTTGAAAGGTTTGAAGCTTTTCACAAAGCTTTGGATTTATTTCCTTCTATAGATTATTCACAATCCACATGGCTTGGCACTCCTCATACATGAGTGCAAGCTTTTTGTTCACAACACTCATAGGAAGATTTGGCACGTTAAGTATGTTAAAGAACCTTTCTTTTCTCCTTAAGAGGTTTTCTTCTCCAATCCATATATATGTGATAACCCTAATGGGTCACTTATCTTTGTACATCACACACTTTCTAATATCACACTTTTGTGCTCTTGAACTTCTTTGCCGTGTTCAAACTCCAACAAGATGTGCATCTTTTATTGAATTTCACAATAAAATCTCAACACATCAACATAGCATTGGATCATTTGTTTCACATTGACTCTCTCTTTCCAATTTATCAAAAGTGAAGATAAAATCAGTGTAAGTAGACAAAATCTCTCTCTCTCTCTCTCTCTCTCTCTCTCTCTCTCTCTCTCTCTCTCTCTCAAAAGATAAAGTACATCCACAATATATGACAGAGCTTTTTCAACGGTCAGTAAAGACAATAATCAGAATAAGATTCTCCTGCTTCTGCAGGTTCTCCAAAAACTGCACTCAAAAAAACAATAGCAGTAGATCCAGAATATGTGGCAGCGCAAAGCTATAAAGGTAATGATCAAAATAAGATACTCCTGCTTCTGCAGTTTCTCTGGAAACTGCATTTCTAAAAATATAAAATGTTTTTGCTAGCCTGCTCAATGCAATCTAGACTGAAAGATCTTTGTGCCTCGATTCTCCCTCTATCTACTGCCAGTAATTTGAACCCTTTCCTTGGATGTGAACCTTTGTCTACTGGCATCTGATAAGTGGCTTATAATCCCATGTTTCTATTCCGTGCCAGCTTTTATATCATATATGCCTTTTTAGATTATCATTTGAATACTTTAATCATCAGGACACAGAGATCACCAGACAATCAAGTCACTACAGGCTACAATAACCTTTCGAGACAAATTCACACCAGCATATGCTCTAAATTTCAAGACCTACAGCATGTTATATGTTTTACATACAGATATTAAACATGTGTGTCTAGGCTGATGACAGTTTGTAAATTTCCTATCTAATTTGTACAAACATAACCCATGTAAATCAAGAACAATTCAGGCACATGTATCTGATTCAAGTACCCCCCAGATATGCATCTGCAAGGATATGAGACATAGTCACATAGCCAGAGGAAACAGAGGGATTCAACTGGATGACGTGTTCATAGCAATGCTTTCCAAATTTCAGATTACCATATGTTCTACATGCAGTCAGTAAAGATGTCCATGCCAAACTGTCTGGTGATAAAGAAATATTTTCTAACAGCTGCTCTGCCTCTTTGAGGCATCCAACCCTACTGAAAAGGTCAACTACACAGTTGATGTGCTCTGTGCTGGGTAAAATACTGTGGTCCAGCATCATAGATTTGAATTGCTGATAACCTTCCTCTGCTAATCCAGCATGACTGCAAGTTGACAGAACACTGCTAAATATCTTATCATTTGGCCTCATGCCTTCACATTGCATTGCTTTAAGTAACAAAATAACAATCTTAAATAGCCCATGCTGAGCGCACCCTGAGATTAATGCACCCCAAGACACTATATCCCTATCTTGTAAAGTGCTGAAAACTGTGAAAGCCTCCTCTAACTCCCCACACTTCGCATACATGTCAATCAAAGCGTTTCCTAGTACGACATCCATATGCAATTTATGAATTCTTATAAGATTGTGTACTAGTTTTCCCTGCCAAAGTGTTCCTATGCTGCCACAGGCTTTTAGAACACACAGCAACCGGACTTTGTCTGGTTCTGCACCATCTTGAAGCATCTTTTGGAAGAGCTCCAAAGCTGAAAGTTCTTTGTTATGTTGGTTGTACCCTGCTAACATTGCACCCCATGATACCTCATTCTTATTAAGAAGATTGTCAAATACCCTACGTGCTTCTTCAACAACACCACACTTCGCATAAGAATCAATGAGAGAGCTACCAATAGATACATCTTTTTCCAAACCATCATCAATGATTTGATGGTGGAGTAGCATGATCTCCATGAAAGTTTGCTCCAAGCCACATGCTTTTAAGACACATGTATACACAAATTTGTCTAGACAAGAAACTGATTGCTGCATTCTCTCAAAAAGCTCAAGGGCTGAAGCACCTTGTTCATGATGAACATAACCTGAAAGCATCACAGACCATGTAACTACATTCCGGTCTATGGTGTCATCAAACAATTTACAGGCTGTTTGAAACTCCCCAAGAGTCACCCACATATCAATAAGAGCACTTCTAATTACTGAATCTGACTCTAAATCTTCACTTTTTATTTGATCATGAACATATTCAGCTTGCTTCATTGATCCCGTATTTTTGCATGCCTGTAACAGGCTGAGAAATATTACTCTGTTAGGTTGAACGCTTCTGTTTTCCATCTCTTGAAAATATTGAAAAACAGCTTCATAATGCCCGTGCTGGACATATCCTGATATGATGGCACCCCAAGATACTATATTTGGATTGACCAGACGCCTGAAGACTTTGCATGCTTCTTCAATACTCCCGCACTTTGAATACATGTCAATAATGGTATTTGCAACAGCAAGATCTGAGTTGAGCCCATTTCTAACAATAAGGTCATGTACAAACCAACTTTCTCTGAGTGCAGTTTCACTGCCACATGCTGCAAGTACACCAAGGAAGATAACTCTGTTTGGTTGAATCCCAATGTATAACATGTGCTCAAACAGTTGTAGTGCGGCATGGCCGTGATTATTTTGTGCATAGCCCACGATAATTGCTCCATACGATACGACATTCCGATGTGGCAATCCATCAAAGACTATGCGCGCTTCCATTAAGAGCCCAAACTTCATATACAGATCGATCAAAGTGCTGCCAATGATGACATCTGATTCCATGTTGTGGAAGGTTGACTGATAATGAATGGTCATACCATAGAAAAGGGAGTCCATGTTGCAACACGCCTTGAGGATACAGGAGAATATATAATTATTGGGGCAAATGTCCCTCAACTCAAGCATATTGACGTAGAGCGACATCGCGAGTGAATGCTGCAGATTGTTTGTGTGTGCAAGAATGATGCCATACCAGGTGTAGATCGACTGGGAAGGGCTCTGCACAAAAACAAGGCTCGCTTCTAGTAGAGAACCACAGGAAGCATATAAACGGATGAGGTAATCGACATGCATGGCGTTCTGGAGGAGGCCATGAAGAAGCATGAGACAGTGTAGTCTCCTCCCTCCACGGACATCCTTGGTGCGTGCCCCAGCCTGAAGAAGATGGAGAAATTTCTGCTCCGAACTCCATCTGCACATTGGCATACATTTTCATCATTAATCATAGGGCCGTTTTGTTTGAGTTTATCATGGTCTTTGATGCAGCCAGCATAAAGCAATGGCAGAGCAGCGCATAGTGGGCTGGGCAAAAAGAGAATCTCCGTTACCTCAAAAAAACATCTTTAGTTCCAAAATGTGTTTTTGGTTCCGAACAAACCAACACAGCATCATATTAAAGAAAAACTGCAGCAATATTCCCTTCTGTAAGATAGAGGGAGACACAGCCAGATTCATCCCTGTCGATAGGGATACAAATCATACACATGCATACAATCAGTAAAATTATCTATACATAACAGCATAGTAGTTGAAAGCTCAAGCGTAATACAAAACCTAACCCCTTATCATTCCTTCAAAGTGTTCTCATTGACTAGTACGCTGTTCTTCTAGTTCTCAGTCTTCTTGTAGTGTTTCAGTGGCTCCAGGCCACTTTCTCTTCGAAGTCATGACGATGTTGTATATTTTCCTCTCTCTTCAAAGTCATGACGATGTTGCATATTTTCCTCTCACGATGAGATTTGGACCAAAAATAGATTGAAATCTTGGTGTAACATGAAACGCTGGTACCCAAAACTGATTGATTTATGCCCGCATGATACCTTGAAAGCGAGCTCTAATAAACGAAGAAAACCATTATCATACATACGACCATGTTGTATTTCTGTTCATCACGTAGATCAAAGTTGCTAACCTCTCATACTACATACATGTACTAGGCATATTCCTCTGATCAGTATATTATAGAAACCTAAATGAACATAAATACCAATACCTCTATAACTTCACGAATAAATAATTTAACACTATTCATTTGTGTGTTCATACATCATACATAAAGGCACATGTGCGCAAACATGCACACACATATTACGTATCTATGCATGCAGGAAAACACACAAGACAGAGTCAATAGCACTTGAGTTCAAGTTTGATGGGTTCAATTGCGATTAGGGTTTCATCGTAAAACATGGATGCAAGCACATGCACACTAAGACCTTATCAAACGATGAAACTATTGGAATCTGCTAAAATACATTTAGCTTCATCTCTCCCTTTCATTTCTCTCTTAGACAACTATCTGCCATGTAAGATAATACAAATTCTAACTAAAAGATCATTCAAAAATTCCCATTCTGCTACAACAAATATAATGCATAACTCTACAGATCTTAATGGTTTCCAAGCATTCATTGTTTTCTATGAGTTATACACTCTCTTTATCTTCATTGCCATTTAAGTAATGGACACCCTTGATGATCAGTATAATAAGCTCTTAAGAAAAAAAAAAAGTGTTATCATCTCCTAGAGCTTATGGGAAATCCATAATGGGAGAAGGGGGGGGGGGGTGTAAGGAATTTGAGCATAAATTAGATACAAGTGCAATAAGCTCGCATGACACACAAAAGTTTGCTACATAACGTATAATAAAAGGTGAAAATTTTGATAATATTATTTGAAGATTGGTATGTATAAGAGATTAATGCCTAATTATCTTGGAGCCAAGTATTTCACATATTAATAAGTTACTTTGCATCCTCATAAGTTATCAAATAATTAAATGAATTATCATACGGCTATAAAATTATATATGTTGATATAGATATGATGTTACTTCGTTTATTTTACATGCTTTATTCCATGCCATCCGAGATCAAGTTTTATGGTGAGGCCGTGTTATGTTAGGGGATTATCAATCGTTGACATCTCTTTAGTGAATTAGATATTGCAATAAGCCCTTGGAACATCGTCCTTTGAAAATCAATAAAAAAGATGTATATGTATGGGGGTATCACAAATTTACAATGTGCGCATAAACCAATTTACAATGTGTACTTCGTTTTCCAAAACTAAGATTACTAACGATTGTGTATTATGGATCTTGATTGCAATACTTAATGCTGACATATACAAAGAATCTTCATTGGAAGTGTCTTTAAAGCCATTCAATGTTAATTTCTCAATACAAGGCAAGACCCACATGGTGCAATTAATCAATTAATGAAGCAAACAAGCAAATGATTAACCTGAGGAACGGGATTAACACATACACAACCACTAGTCACAAGCACCAAACACACACGCGCACACACGTACATGAAGCAAAATAGTAAGTGCACACACATGCAAGTAAATGATGGCACAAAGCATGCATATATCCCTTACGCACCACCCTTTTTTTTGCTTAACCCCTTGCTCTTGAAATAATATGTTTGTCTCTAATGCCTTGGACCATAGACTTACTGGATTAGGAAGTTGATCAAAACTACCCAAAAACCTGACATTCTACCTTTGAAACACGGTGAAGGCTATGTGCATCTTTTCTTGGGAAATTTGAGCATGTGCCTTACCTTTTCTTCTTCTAGAGAAGAGTTCCAAGCCTTCCTATGCCTGCAAAAATCATCAATGAAAGTCACGAAGTAAAGATAGTTCTCAAAAGAGGGTGTCTATATAGGACCACAGACATTAGTATGAACAAGCTGCTATTTCTGAGTAGCTCAAAATGAACCATCTTTTGGAAAGGAGGAACACTGCATTTTGCACAAAGTTCAGCCTTCACATACATGGTTACTAGGTGCCTCAAGTTTGGGCAAAGAGGACACCATTTCAGATTTCTGCAAGCATAGCAAACTAGCAAAATTCAGATGACCAAAGTGTGCATGCCAAAGCTTTGCATCTGACATAGCTTTAGAATCATGTACTACACATGCTCAATCATTCACAAATTTTTCATAATCTATGAGCTAATTATACAACCCATGAGATAAAATGCTAGAAGCAATAATCACATCGCCATTTGACAGATCATGAACTGTACATCTGTCATCAACAAATTTCACAACCAAACCAGTTTGGCTAAGGTTGAAACTGATAATAACTTCTTCTTGATCCATGGCACAAATAAAGCATCTCACAATGTAAAAGAACTATCATCAGTAGTAGTCAGAATGATCTTACCAACTCCCATAACAGGATAAGAGGAGTTGTTGGCGCATGTAACAGTATTCCCTCTAGGGGTAGGCTCGAGTGAAGAGAAGAAACTATGCTATGAGGTAATATGTTTGGTCGCCCCACTATCAAAGTACCAAACATTTGAGTCTACTACAGACATGCACTGCTCATGAGAAGATAGGTCAAAATTGCGAACAGTAGTAAACGCCCATTCTTCATACTGCACAAGATTAGCAGACTCTATTTTTGGTGTAGAGGCCTCTGCAACAACCTTTCTGGCCTCTTAATGACATGATCATTTGCTTTACGGTATTTGCAAAAACAATTCTATTTTTTTTTATTTCTCTTCATCTTTGTCCTCCTTTTTGATTGTGCAGAATTAGCATATTTTTGCTTACTAGCAAAAGAGCTCTATTTTCCTTTGCCCTTCTGACTAGCCTAGAAAGCTTGATCTACAACACACATAATACACATGTTCTGCCTTGACTGATCTTCCTACAATAGAACTGAAACTAAATCTTTAAACGTTAAGGCATTTGGATTGCCTTTCATCATCAAACGAAGAGTAGAAGCAAAACTCTGATATGACTTGGGAAGACCATTCAAAACAGTCTGCACAAGTGAACTATTAGGAAGGACTTCATCATCAGAAATCAATTATTCCTTCAAATCCTTGATCTTTCTCAGAATACTATCCATAGAATCACCTTCATTCATGTGCTCAATCTCCAATTGTTTTTGGAGGTAAGCAACATAAGCCTCATTCCTAGCCTGGTACAATGTGGTAAGTGTATCCCAAGCATCCTTAGTTGTTCTACAAGAGAGAATGTGAGGGATAATGGCACGTTTGATAGACAAAGCTATCAATGCATGTGCCTGAGCATCTCTGCCATCCCAACAAATTTTCTCTATAGTAGGTGCAGCAGAAATTGTAGCGCGAACAAGACTCTGAAGAATATCAGCATCTTCAATGCCATCTACATCAACTTCAATACCTGTATTTGCAGGTGTAATATGACATTTTTCAACACCCTGCACAATGTTCCATAGTCCTTTTGCAACCAATACATGCCGCATCATATAAGCCCACAATGGGTAATTGGTACTGTCCAACTTATCCTCAACAGCCAACATACGAAATACATCACTACTTTCAGCCATGGCCCTTGACTAAAATACATTGATGCAAAAAAATGACTATATTAGAAAAAGTTGAACATAACTACCCAAAATAGTTCCACTAGACCTGTAGCAGACTTTGCGATGCTTAACTGGCAAACCAAAACTTTTATATATCTTTGGCACAAAAAAGATGAAATGGCCTATACAAGTGCTACAATAATGCGTTCGGAGGCCAAAATGAGCTCAGATCATGATTTCGGCACCACAAAGCGAAGTAGTTTTGATCTGCAAATTAGCCTGAGTATGCACACCAAATTACGTGCAATTCTGAGACTGTGATTGGAGGGGTGTCGACGATGCCCTAGATGAAGCGCTGACCTGCTCTGATACCAATTGTTGGAGTTAGATGTCTACGGAAGCACGCAAACAACACAATGAAGAAGAAGAAGCTTGGAGCACAACACACAATACTGAATGTATTACCACTAGAATGTACAAAGATAAGTAACCCGTTAGGGCTAAAGGTGTATTTACAAGCCGAGGAAAAAAAAACCTCCTAAAGAGGGAAAAAAGTGCCCCGGTGGTCCTAATGTGTTCACACACATCACTACCTAAATATATCAATAGTATCCCCCCCAGTCCCTAGGGCTCACACAGTAGGGCTTCTGGTCATGGATATAGTGTTGGATTATATATTTTGTCAACTAATTTGTCTCCTTCAATAACATTTATCTGTATTGACTCCCTATTGGAGTTCGATGTCTATGGAAGCACACAAACAACAGAAGGAAGAAGAAGAAGAAGTGTATCCCAAGCATCCTTAGCTATTCTACAAGAGAGAATGTGAGGGATAATGGCACGTTTGATAGAAAAAGCTATCAATGCATGTGCCTGAGCATCTCTGCCATCCCAACAAATTTGCTCTACAATAAGTGCAACAGAAATCATAGCACGAACAAGAATATGAAGAATATCAGCATCTTCAATGCCATCTACATCAGCTTCAATACCTGTATTTGTAGGTGTAATAGGACATTTTTCAACACCTTGCACAATGTTCCATAGTCCTTTTGCAACCAATACATGTCACATCATATAAGCCCACAATGGGTAATTGGTACCGTCCAACTTATCCTCAACAACCAACATACGGAATACATCACTAGTTTCAGCCATGGCCCCTGACTAAAATACATTGATGCAGAAAAATGACTGTATTAGAAAATGTTGAACATAACTACCCAAAAGAGTCCCACTATACCTGTAGCAGACTTCACGATGCTTATACTGGTGAATCAAAACTTTTATATATCTTTGGCACAAAAAGATGAAATAGCCTGCACAAGCACTACGATAATGCATTCGAAGGCCAAAACGAGCTCAGATCGTGATTTCGACACCACAAAGCGAAGTAGTTTTGATCTCCAAATCTTTTGAGTATGCACACCAAATTTTGTGCGATTTTGAGACTGTGATTGGAGGGGTGTCGACGACACCCTAGATAAAGTGCTGACCTGCTCTGCTACCAATTGTTGGAGTTAGATGTCTGCACAAGCACGCAAACCGCATAACGAAGAAGAAGAATCTTGGAGCACAACACACAATACTGAATGTATTACCACTATAATGTACAAAGATAAGTAACCCGTTAGGGTTAAAGGTGTATTTACAAGCCGAGGGGAAAAACCCTCCTAAAGAGGGAAAAAAGTGCCCCAGTGGTCCTAATGTGTTCACACACATTACCACCTAAATATATCAACAGTATCCCCCCCAGTCCCTAGGGCTGACACAATAGGACTTTTGGTCATGGATATAGTGTTGGGTTATATATTTTGTCCACTGATTTGTCTCTTTTGATAACATTTATCTGTACTGATTCCCTATTGGAGTTTGATGTCTATGGAAGCACATGAACAACAGAAGGAAGAAGAAGAAGAAGAACAAGAAGAAGAAGAAGAAGAAGAAGAAGAAGAAGAAGAAGAAGAAGAAGAAGAAGAAGAAGAAGAAGAAGAAGAAGAAGAAGAAGAAGAAGAAGGAGGAGGAGGAGGATAAGAATAAGAAGAAGAAGAAGAAGAAGAAGAAGAAGAAGAAGCTTGGAGCACAGCACAATATTGAATGTATTACCAAGTGAACGCAAAGCTAATTGACCTATTAGGGTTATATGCATATATACAAGTTGGGGGAAAAGGCCTCATAAAAAGGGAAAAGGTGCCCCAACAGTCCTAAGTGTGTTCACATACATCACTACCAAAATATACCAACCAATCCTCCCTCGGAGTGATGCGGTGAACAAGGAGTTAGCAATCATGTATAAGGAAGTGCAAAGCTATGTGGAAAGAATAATTCCACAAAAGGAAATTAGCCCAAAGATTTGTAGAAAACTTCAAACTTCTCCCTAGACAGAGCCTTTGTGAAAAAGTCAGCAACATTATCTTGTGTGTGCACATAAGCCAAATTGATCTCTATAGTAGAGAACCTCTCCCTGACATAATGATCGTGCACCTCAATGTGCTTTGTGCAAGTATGGAACACAGGGATCCTCGCAACCAATGCACTATGATTGTTAGTAAAGATGGTGGTGGCAAAAGACTAACCAACATCTGAGCCACACACACACACACACTCAACAACCATTGTGAAAGCTACCCTATATTGAGCCTCACAACTAGAAGTGGCCACTGTAGGCTGCTTCTTGTTTAATCAAGATATCCATGAGCTACCAAGCATGAAGCAAAAACCACTAGTGGAGAAACAAATGTCATAGCAACCAGCCCAATCGGAGTCAAGAAAATCATGTAAATCTCATGGTAACTTGGGATTAAAAAATCCAAGTAGTTGGGTACCACTCAAATAATGAAAGATGCACTTAACTATGTGTCAATGCTTTGCACCTTATCAATGCATAAACTTTATCCTCTAAGAGATAACAAATTGAATATCATGCCAATGTATGCATAAGTAAATCAAGCATCCAATAGCTTGTTAATAGAGAAGAACATCAAATGCATCCTGACAGTCATGAAGACTCAATCTTGAACATGTTTTCATCGAAGTGGCAATGTGTTTGTAGTTGTCAAGGCCAAAACACCACAATATTATATCGATATATTTTTCTTTGATGCAAAGCTATTCCCCCATCAACTTGCATAAACTAAATGCCCAAAAAATGATGCAAACACCCCAAATTAGACATTTCAAAAAAACATGCAAATTAGTGTTAAATTCAGCGATATGCTCCTCATTAGGACCAACGAGTATCATAGCATCAACATATAGAACAATGATTACAAGTACATCATCTCCATGTTTAACATATAAGTTGCTCTCAATTGGAATGTTCTCAAAACCATGTGCAAGCAAGTAGGCATGTATTTTTCCATGTGAAGCATGTGGTGCTTGCTTCAAACCATATAGTGACATTTTCAACATGCACACTTTGTTTTCATGCCCTTTCTACACAAAACCACAAGGCTAAAACACGTACACTTGTTATGTAAGTCACCATTTAGAAGCATAGCAAACTAGCAAAATTTAGATGACCAAAGCATGCATGCCAAAGCTTTGCATATGAGAAACCCTGCTAACCTTGAATTGCACATGATGAATCATTGATAGATTTTGCATAGTCTATGAGCGTATACAACCCACGACATAAACTGTCGTTAGCAATTAGAACACCACCATTGGAGAGATCATGAATTGTACATCTGTCATCAATAAATTTGACAACAAAGATAATCTTGGGTAATTTTCAAAATGGCAACAAATTTTTCTTGATCCTAGGCACATATAAGCCATTTGATAACATGAAAGAACTACCATTGGTAGTATTCAAAATGATCTTTCCAACACCCACTACAAGATAAGAGGAGTTGTTAGCACATGAAAATAGTCCCTATAGGGACAAGCTCAAGTGAAGTGAATAAACTATGTTATGAGGTAAATTTTTGGTTGCTCCACTATCAAAGTACCAAACATCAGAGTCTACTATAGACATACATTGCTCATGAGAAGATGGTTCATAGCTATAAAAAGTAGTAATGCCAATTCTTCATTCTAAAGAAGATCAGTAGAATCTATTTTAGGTGTAGAGGCCTTTGCAACAACCATTCCACCCTCTTTCTTCTTTGCCTCCTTTGCAGCCAGTTTTGGACAACTCGTTATGACGTGATCATTTGCCTTATAATACTTGCAAAACTTTTTATCCTTTTCTATTTTTTTATCATCTTTGTCTTCCTTCTTTGATCGTGTAGCATTAGGAGATTTTTGCTTACTAGTAGATGATCTCCATTTACCTTTTGCCTTCTAACTAGTTAAGAACGCTTAATCTGCAACACACCTAATTGGCTTCTTCTGACAGGATTGATCTTCTTGGAACAAAACAGAAACTAAATCCTCGAATGTCAAGGCATTTGGATTGCCCTTCATCATCAATCGAAGAGTAGAAGCTTTGATATGAATCTAGAAGATCGTTAAGAACAGTCCACGCAAGTGAACTATTTGGTAAGATTTCATCAGCAAAAATTAGCTGCGCTTTCAAATCTTTGATCTTTGTCAAAAAATTGTCCATAGAAGCTCCTTCATTCATATGCCCACTCTCCAACTATTTTTGGAGGTAAGCAACACGAGCCCCATTCCTTGCTTTGTATAATGTTGTAAGAGTATCCCAAGAATATGAGGGATAATGGCATCTTTGATCGATAACCCTAGCAATGCATGTGCTTGTGCATCTCTTCCATACCAATGAGATATTAGGTGCAATAAGGGCCAAAGAATGACCAGGAAATTGAAGATCATCATGTTCGACACCATCTACATCACCTTCAATAACCGTATTTTCAAGTATAGTAGGACATTTCTCAATGCCTTGCATAATATTCCACATCCCTTTTGCTACCAATATATGACACATCATATATGCCCATAATGGGTAATTAGTAGCATCCAACTTATCCTCAACAAAGAACACATGGAAATTGCTTCAGACATGGCCAGAGAATAAATACCCTGATGCAAAAAATTAATTGTATATAAAAAAGTTGACCAGAAATACCTTGTGGAGCTATGCTAAATCTGTAGTAGACTTTGAGGCATTTGTACTAGTGAACCGAAACTTGTATATATGTTTGGGACAAAAGGACAAAACTACCTACACAATTGATATAATAGTGTATTTGAGGCTAAAACGAGCTCAAATCAACATTTTGATGCTACATAGCAAAGTTTCTTTGAACTCATAATCGCCCCATATGCTCACTAGATTTCTTGCACTTTTGCGATTGTGACTAGAGGGGTGTTGATGATGCCCTAGATGAAGAGGCAACCTACTCTAATACCAATTGTTGGAGTTCAAGGTCTATGGAAGCACATGAATAAGATAAGGAAGAAGAAGAAGCTTGGAGCAAAAAACAATACTGAATACATTACCAAGTGAATGTACAAAAATAAGTGACCTGTTAGGGTTATATACGTATATACAAGCCAGGGAGAAAACCTCATAAAGAGAGAAAAAGTGTGTTCACACACATCACTACCAAAATATGTCAACACTCCTTTTGCAAAAGTTATATAAGGATGGCCTATGCAAAGCTCTATAATACGTCAATGTACACTAGTGATCCCTTCATCTAGACTTTTCCTAGATCACGTTCTAAGCTTCATATTGGGAGCACATAGGTGGACAATGCCATCTTTGTTGCTGCATTGCTCTTGGCGATTTGAAAATTTGAGTTCTTTATCTCTTACTTTATGTCTCTTTCTATCTACATTTTTCTCGAATTTTTCTGTTGGTTTATTGCATTATGCTATTATTTCTTACATGGTATTCGAGCTCAGGAGGCTTTGAGTGGCAAAATGTTGAGGTTTCAATGATGAAGGAGAGAAGATGTGAAGTGTTGAATCATCATCTAGGACTATGAATCAAGTTGGTTTGTTAACAGGAGTAGGTGGAGCACATTCAAGAGCAAAAATGATGCCAGTCATCCCAACATTGCAAATATGCACCAACCTTCATAAAAGGTAAGCTTGATGGTACTAATTACACCCTGTGGAAGTTTGAAATCACTTCTATATGGAGATTGTTATTTGTATTGATAATGAGCTTCAAGAAAGACTTTATCCATATAACCTCATTCAAATGATTCCTCTTGATGATGATCTTCTACATACTTGGAAGTGTAGAAACATATATGCACTTTGTGCTCTAGTTAAGAGTACTATTTATAGTGTTTTGACTCTAATTCAGCATACTACCAAATGTGTACTGATAGCGTTCTGATTCTAATTCAGCCTATGAACTACTAAAAATTAGAAGAAAGCACAAATTTCACTTGTAAACACTTCTTACCTCAGCTTCAAGGTGCTTACTATCATGTGAAGATCCAGTGGGAACTCACCCAAGAAACAAAACCCAAAAAAAATTGTTGTAGGAGAAGATGCGCATGGTGCAATCGGAGGTAAAAATATACCAATGATGATGGATGAATTAGAGGAAGGATTTGGAGAATATCTTTCCCTAATTACCATTACACACTAATCAATAACTTAACCAAGCAAGAAAATGAACAATTAACATGTGGAAGGGCATTGACACATAGAAAACCACTAGCCACGAAGCACTAAGCACATACATGAAGCAAAATAGCAAGTGCAGACATGCAAGTAAGTGGAAGATATACAACTATGGAGAAGCTTCCACATGTTCTTCAACAAAAATTAGACCAAAAGGTGGTTATAAATCCAAGGATTACATATAAATCTGCAAGTAAGTGGAAGCTATACAACTATGGAGAAGCTTCCACATGTTCTTTAATAAAAATTAGACTAAAAGATGGTCATAAATCCAAGGATTACATATAACTTGATTGATTCTCTAACAAAAAAAGTGTTCCTCCAAACACACCATATCTTTAACTATCTTCAATGCACTTTTACTTCCAACAAGTTACATCATGTGCATGCAAGTTACATCATAATGAATGTCTTCTCACATTGAAGTTAATATATGTCTCTCATTGGTTTCATTGAATTATCAAGATATCACGTTAGTCACTTGACCATCAATATCTCATCCTTTATAAAGTAAAAAGCAATCTCAAAAATTAATAAAAATAACTATAAAGAAAGAGGTGAATTTTTTATAAAAAGGGCGTGATGGTAAGAACCGTGATGGTAGGAATTAGTACGCCTCACGAAATATCAATTGCTGTTTAATCGAAATCCTTTCTGGTAGTGTCGAGTCAAACTTCTTGGAACAAAACAGAAACTAAATCCTCGAATGTCAAGGCATTTGGATTGCCCTTCATCATCAATCGAAGAGTAGAAGGGAAACTTTGATATGAATCTAGAAGATCGTTAAGAACAATCCTCACAAGTGAACTATTTGGTAAGATTTCATCAACAAAAATTAGCTGCTCTTTCAAATCTTTGATCTTTGTCAAAAAATTGTCCATAGAAGCTCCTTCATTCATATGCCCACTCTCCAACTATTTTTGGAGGTAAGCAACACGAGCCCCATTCCTTGCTTTGTATAATGTTGTAAGAGTATCCCAAGAATATGAGGGATAATGGCATGTTTGATCGATAACCCTAGCAATGCATGTGCTTGTGCATCTCTTCCATACCAATGAGATATTAGGTGCAATAAGGGCCAACGAATGACCAGGAAATTGAAGATCATCATGTTCGACACCATCTACATCATCTTCAATAACCATATTTTCAAGTGTAGTAGGACATTTCCCAACGCCTTGCATAATATTCCACATCCCTTTTGCTACCAATATATGACGCATCATATATGCCCATAACGGGTAATTAGTAGCATCCAACTTATCCTCAACAAAGAACATATGGAATACATCATTGCTTCAGACATGGCCAGTGAATAAATACCCCGATGCAAAAAATTAATTGTATATAAAAAAGTTGACCAGAAATACCTTGTGGAGCTATGCTAAATCTGTAGTAGACTTTGAGGCATTTGTACTAGTGAACCGAAACTTGTATATATGTTTGGCACAAAAGGACAAAACTGCCTACACAATTGATATAATAGTGTGTTTGAGGCTAAAACGAGCTGAAATCAACATTTTGATGCTACATAGCAAAGTTGCTTTGAACTCAGAATCGCCCCGTATGCTCACTAGATTTCTTGCACTTTTGCGATTGTGACTAGAGGGGTGTTGATGATGCCCTAGATGAAGAGGCAACCTACTCTAATACCAATTGTTGGAGTTCAAGGTCTATGGAAGCACATGAATATGATAAGGAAGAAGAAGAAGCTTGGAGCAAAAAACAATACTGAATACATTACCAAGTGAATGTACAAAAATAAGTGACCTGTTAGGGTTATATACGTATATACAAGCCAGGGAGAAAACCTCATAAAGAGAGAAAAAGTGTGTTCACACACATCACTACCAAAATATGTCAACACTCCTTTTGCAAAAGTTATATAAGGATGGCCTATGCAAAGCTCTATAATACGTCAATGTACACTAGTGATCCCTTCATCTAGAATTTTCCTAGATCACCTTCTAAGCTCCATATTGGGAGCACACAAGTGGACAATGCCATCTTTGTTGCTGCATTGCTCTTGGCGATTTGAAAATTTGAGTTCTCTATCTCTTACTTTATGTCTCTTTCTATCTCGAATTTTTCTGTTGGTTTATTGCATTATGCTATTATTTCTTACATGGTATTCGAGCTGAGGAGGCTTTGAGTGGCAAAATGTTGAGGTTTCAATGATGAAGGAGAGAAGATGTGAAGTGTTGAAATTCATCATCTAGGACTATGAATCAAGTTGTTTTGTTAACAGGAGTAGGTGGAGCACATTCAAGAGCAAAAATGATGCCAGCCACCCCGACATTGCAAATATGCACCAACCTTCATAAAAGGTAAGCTTGATGGTACTAATTACACCCTGTGGAAGTTTGAAATCACTTCTATATGGAGATTGTTATTTGTATTGATAATGAGCTTCAAGAAAGACTTTATCCATATAACCTCATTCAAATGATTCCTCTTGATGATGATCTTCTACATACTTGGAAGTGTAGAAACATATATGCACTTTGTGCTCTAGTTAAGAGTACTTTTTATAGTGTTTTGACTCTAATTCAACATACTACCAAATGTGTATTGATAGCGTTCTGATTCTAATTTAGCCTATGAACTACTAAAAATTAGAAGAAAGCACAAATTTTTCTCGTAAACACTTCTTACCTCAGCTTCAAGGTGCTTACTATCATGTGAACATCGAGTGGGAACTCTCCCAAGAAACAAAACCCAAAAAAAATTGTTGTAGGAGAAGATGCACATGGTGCAATCGGAGGTAAAAATATACCAATGATGATGGATGAATTAGAGGAAGGATTTGGAGAATATCTTTCCCTAATTACCATTACACACTAATCAATAACTTAACCAAGCAAGAAAATGAACAATTAACATGTGGAAGTGCATTGACACATAGAAAACCACTAGCCATGAAGCACTAAGCACATACATGAAGCAAAATAGCAAGTGCAGACATGCAAGTAAGTGGAAGATATACAACTATGGAGAAGCTTCCACATGTTCTTCAACAAAAATTAGACCAAAAGGTGGTTATAAATCCAAGGATTACATATAAATCTGCAAGTAAGTGGAAGCTATGCAACTATGGAGAAGCTTCCACATGTTCTTTAATAAAAATTAGACTAAAAGATGGTCATAAATCCAAGGATTACATATAACTTGATTGATTCTCTAACAAAAAAAGTGTTCCTCCAAACACACCATATCTTTAACTATCTTCAATGCACTTTTACTTCCAACAAGTTACATCATGTGCATGCAAGTTACGTCGTCTTCTCATATTGAAGTTAATATATGTCTCTCATTGGTTTCATTGAATTATCAAGCTATCACGTTAGTCACTTGACCATCAATATCTCATCCTTTATAAAGTAAAAAGCAATGTCAAAAATTAATAAAAATAACTATAAAGAAAGAGGTGAATTTTTTATAAAAAGGGCGTGATGGTAAGAACCTTGGCAACCTATCTGGTCTATATCAATTGCTGTTGAATCGAAAGTAGTGTCGAGTCAAACTTCTGAAGTGTCCGGTGAACCTATCGACCATTTTACGATCTCAATGCCTTAAAAAACTGTTCCACCGAAAACTAGCCAAGTCGTGGACCTTCAAATACTGGAATAGCAAGATAGTGGATTTTTTTTTGTAATTTTTGGACCTTTAGGAAACCATCGAGTAAACTAGACATGGAAGACATTAACAAGTGGCATTCCAAACCCACCACCATTGAATCCATCCCACTTTGAGGATGCTTTTACACAATTTCCCCAAATTCAAACAGAATCATTTGCGACAAGTTCTGACTTAGACAAAATCATAGATGCTACAAAACAGTTTAGCCCTACTACTTTGGTAGGAGAAGAATTAAGTCTGAGAAGATCATTTCCAAGTGGGATGTCATATGCAAAGTTTGGTGGATTTCGAGGTGACGATCTAGATGCTCATGTTTGGGAATTTGAAATTAGTTTGGAGTTCTAGAAAATCCCACAAATACACCTGGTGCCAAGCAACATAAGGCTAGAGTGTTCCAAGCAACTCTCATTAATGAAGCAACTAGGTGGTTAACGAAATTTGAACTGGACCATTTCCAAACATATACAATAGTAAAGGAGGCCTTCTTGCAATGATTTAAATTAAAGAAGAGAGGTAGATTAGGTTTTTGATTTTTCACGAAACAACAAATAGAAACCTCAACAGATTGTGCAAGAGTATGCCATGACCTTTCGCATTCACCTCAGAGAAATTTTGATAAAGAATGCATTACCTATGGGTGAAATCACCCAATCATTCATCAATGGGATAAATTCCCAATTGCAAAAGATTATGATTATCAGATGTGTGGGAGCCATGCATTTAGATGTAGTTATTGATGTGGCCCTAGAACTAGAACACAAAGTGGGTGGTTTTACTAAAGATTTGGAGTGGTCCTCTTTTAAGATGCCAAATTCTACCAATGACTGTTGGAGATAGACGTCTGCTGAAGCACGCGAACAACACAAGGAAGAAGAAGAAGCTTGGAGCACAAACACACAATACTGAATGTATTACTAGAGAATATACAAAGATAAGTAGCCCATTAGGGCAATAGGCGTATATACAAGCCGGGGGAAAAAAACCTCCTAAAGAGGGAAAAAAGTGCCCCGGCGGTCCTAGAGTGTTCACACACATCACTACCTAAATATATCAACAAATCCCCCCTAGGCGTGATGCGGTGAACAAGGAGCTGGCACTCATGTATAAGGAAGTGCCAAGCTATGTGGAAATCACTCCACAAAAGGAAGTAAGCCCAAAGCTTTGCGGAAAGCTTCAAACTTCTCCCTAGGCAGAGCCTTCGTGAAAAGGTCTGCAATGTTCTCCTGCGTGGGCACATATGCCAAGCTGAAGGTCCATTATGCGTGTTGCAGATCAAGCTTTCCTGGCTAGTCAGAAGGGCCAAGGAAAATGGAGCTCTTCTACTAGTAAGCAGAAATCTGCAAATGCTGCACAATCGAAGAACCAGGATAAAGATGAGAAGAAATCAGAAAAGCAAAAATTGTTCTGCAAGTACTGTAAAGGAAATGATCATATTATAAAGAACTGTCCAAAACTGGCTGCTAAAGAGGCAAAGAAGAAAGAGGCTGGAATGGTTGTTGCAGAGGCCTCTACACCAAAAATAGAGTCTGCAAATGTTGTGCAGGAAGAAGAATGCATAGTCAATGCTATATTGTTGTGCATATCCTTTGGCAACCAATCTAGCTTTGTAGCAATCAATGCTACCATCATTTTTTCTTGTCTTATAAACCCACTTTGTACCGATGGCATTCTTTCCTTTTGGCAATTCACATAGCTCCCAAGTACCATTCCTATGTATGGAATCCATTTCTGATTGCATAGCACTCATCCGTTGTGGATCGTCACATGCATCTTCAAAAGAAAGTGGCTCTTCATTACATGTTGTAGCAATAAGAGAATAATCCACAAAATTACTTGATGCATGGTGAGAGCTTGATCTTGTTCTACCAAGTAAAGGTGCACTCAATTTGCTATCCTGCAAAGTTTGTTTCAACCACTTTGGCATAGATTGTGCACTCTTGATAGACATGCGTTCATTATGTAAAACATCTTCAATATGTACATCATGCGTGGGCTGAATTTCATGCTCAGTTTCAGCCATATTTTGACGCAAATGTTCAGCCATATGTGGCTGGAAATTTCCAGCAGTTTGGACATTTTTTGACTGAAAATTTTCAGCCATGTTTGACTAGAAATTCTCTGCATTTTCAGCCCTATTTGGCTGGAATTTTTCAGCCCTTTAAACCTCAGTTGGCTGATCTACATGGCCATAGTCAAGCGCACCATTTTAGAACAAAGGCATGAGTGTATCGAACACATCTTGTGAGCTAACTGTTGGCAGTTTTTTGCATTCAAGTAGAGGGAAAACTGAATTTTCAGCAAATACCACATCTTGACTCATAATAATTGTGTTCGTCAATGGATGGTACAACCTATATCCCTTACTTTCAGCACTATAACCAAAAAATATACATTTCTTTGCCTTGTCATCAAGTTTGTGATGTTGTTGTGATGACACAAGAGCATATGCCAAACAACCAAATACACGCATATGACTAACCATAGGATTATGAACATTCCAAGCCTCATAAGGAGTGATGACTCTCAATGCTTTTGTAGGGCAGCGATTCAACACATAGTTTGCACACATGACCGCTTCCATCCAAAACTTATGAGGAAGATGCTTTCCTTTAACCATACATCGTGCCATTTCAAGTAAAGTTCTATTTTTATGCTCGGCAACACCATTTTGTTGAGGTGTATATGGCACCGTACATTGGTGTGAAATACCTCTTTCACGGAGAAAAGCATTAAACTCATGTGACATGTATTCACCACCATGATCCGTGTGTAGAGTCAAAAGCTTTTGTGAAGAAAAATTCTCAGCCATAGCTAAAAATGCTTTGAAGCAAGAAAATACCTCATTCTTTGCTTTCATAGGATACACCCATGTATGGCGAGTAGCATCATCAATGAAGGTAACAAAATATACATGCTTCCCAAAAGATGGAGTCTTGACCGGACCACATACATCACTATGAACAAGTTGCAATTCTCTTGTAGTGTGTGTATGACTATCTTTTTGGAAAAGAAGCACGATGCATTTTTCCAAGAATGAAACCTTCACATGCATGCTTTTCAATGGACTCAAGTGTAGGCAAGCCAATAACCATGTCCTTCTTTTGCAAGTAGAGCAAACTATTGAAGTTTAAATGACCAAAACGAGCATGCCAAAGCTCCATTTCAGCCATGGAAGAAGTATGAGAAACTAAGGCATTCGAGGAAGCCCTCTTGTATGTATCCATGCGATACAAACCATTACATAATGTACCGGACATGACGATAACATCGCCATTGCTGAAAATCATGAACCATACACTTATCATCAACAAAGTGTACATGAAGTCCAGCTTTGGCAATCAACGGAACTGAAATTAAGTTCTTCTTGATACCGGGCACATACAATGCATTTTTCAAGAGAATCACACCTCCATTTGCAGCCGTAAGCTCAATTTCTCCTACTCCAATGATAGGATACGAGGCATTATTTTCACACACGACATGTCCTCCTTTGGGTGGATCTTTCAAAGAGGCAAAAAATCTTTTGCATGATGTTATGTGCTTTGAAGCACCACTATCAAAGAACCAATCCGAATTAGCCTCACTCACAACCATACATTTAGAATGTAAAGAAGCATTTTTCAAAAGCAATGCCGTCAAATATGGCCCTCATGACCACATCGCCAATATCGAATCTGCCGATGTGCTCTATATCTCACATGAGTCAATGGACTCACATACATATCATGTAGTCTGTGCCATAATGCACTACTCGTCTCCTCATACATAACAGACTCATATATAGAATCCACAAGCTATAACCAGATAGTGGAGTTGGCCAATGCATCCATATCCATCTATACATGGTCGGGCATGTCACGAGGCCTCTGTGAATCTCTATGCACATACATGTGTAACCCTGCACGAACCAATGTATGCCACATCTGAGCTTTCCATCTCGGAAAGTTAGTGCCATCAAACTGAGAAGACATCATGCTCACGATCCAAGAGACTATGAATATAACAAGAGACTAGAAATAATACTCTATCCTCAAGAGGATCACACTTTCATATCCATATGCATAACTCACATCACAAATGTCTCACTGGAGAAGAAAACTATGTGAACCACCTATCACATAACCATGCATCTACCGTGCATATAAAACCATGAGCATAAGATTGCTCACCAAGTCTCCAAACTGACCAAGTAGATGTGAAAGAATCTTGGGAAAAATTCGACAGAGTATCCCCTGTAAACTGAGTAATCAAACAAGATAACCAATGTAAAAAGAACAATGAGTAACCTGTCACCACCTATCACTAATCCAACCAAAGATAATGGCAACTACATATGCCAAAAAACTAATGGCAACACACACTAATACAATGGTGATAGAACTCCTACTCAAGAATGAATCCTGCAAGATAGTCTAATATGTCACAAACAACATGTGATCGAGTCCAAGTGAATAGAGATAAGCAATGATCCAAAGCTATCACACAAGCATAACGGATCTACTAGAGTACTCTTCTAGCATAAAATCCAACAAAATTTCAGCAGCCTCTCCTCTGTAAAATGGACTCTAAACCAAATAAACCATGTGGGAATCACCATCCATAATATCAAATCAATGAACATATGGTAATCAAGGTGACAAATAAGTATGCAACTCAAGATCCAATCTGGATCATGTACCTGCAAAGAAAAACAAAGATACAAGTACCAACCAAGATCCAAAATCAACTCTCATAAAAATATGTGCAACGGACAAGTAAATCCATAACCAAGTCGCATAAATGAGAAAGAGACCACAATGCCACTATACATCCATTGAAAATGTTATGATCAAACTCATGATGACATGAACCTAAAAAAAGAAGGTATACCACAATGTCATCTCACATGCCAAACACGTGACAAGATCATGCTCTACTTTTATGTGGAGGAGCTATCACAATGATCATACATGAAAATGCCTTGAAGCTCTAAAAATAAGAGCTTTCACACCAAAAAAGTCTCTCTCAAAGAAGTTCCAAAGAAAATTGAATCTCCAAAAGCAGCTATGCTTCTTATGGTGAAAATATGTTGCTCTATCTTTTGCTGTTTCAGAGGTGATAACCTCTGAATCTGAGTTTTTGCTCTTCAGCAAACTTAAATAAGTATTTTTTGGCTACGTAACGAGATAAAGAACGCCTCAATCAGAGGTGCGTAGCTCAAGAGATGCACAAAACAAGCACCAATTGTCGATTTCACCTTCACCTGCAACACTACTGCTTTGTATTTTGCAATTTTGACGACCTTGCACTCAAAATCTGGATTTGTGTTCTTCTACAAAGTTGTAGAGGCTATTTCAAGCTACATATAGCAAGTTGAAATATCTCATTTTGATTTATAAAATAACTTATAGCCAAAACACTGACCTACTGTCCAAGTGATTCTAGATTCATCTTCTACATTAGTCTGCGTTTTTTGAATTTTCGGTGCTGTAGCACCCCAAACCAAGTTTTGAGTCCTTCTTTGAAGATGGAACTACTCTGTGCTAGCTATACAAAAAACTTTAAAATGCACCAATCTGAGTTTTATAGCTTGAGTTATGGCCAAAATACTAAACAATTGTTGAGAGATGCCGACCTGTGCTTTCACCTCTTGTGACCTAAGCTTCCATTGAAGCCTCTTGCACACAAGCATTCAACATGCTCTGAAACCAATGAATGGTTTTGGTGTGCAGAAAAAGAGGAGCAAGGAGGAGATGGAGGGAGAGAGAGAAAAGGAGAGACTCACACATATGCGTGGGAGCCTCAAAACTCACATAATGATCTCCGTTGAGGCAATGCTCTATAAATTATATATATATATATATATATATATATATATATATATATATATATATATATATGAATATGGGGGTAAGGTCACATGAACCTTACATTCCCAACAGTTCATTCCTTGGATCCTCCAAGTCTGAGAGTAGAGCTACATTCCCTACTACATGATTTGAGCAACCCGAGTCTATATAGAATACATGTTTATCTGCTTTACCTTGCTTTATCGTCATGTTCATCAGAAGATGTGAATCTTCTTGAGTTTGATCATTTGCATAATTGTTGTCATCTCTCCTTCCTCTGTATACTCCTTGGTAGTTGTTGTAGTAACCATTGTTATTGTTGAATCTTCCTCTTGAGGTTCCATAGCCTCCTCTATTGTAACCTCTTCCTCTTTGTTTTTTAGGATTCGTGAAACAATTCTTAGTAATGTGATTAGTTAGGCCACATATGGCACATGGAGAGGAGCTTTGAGTTCTCCCCTGCCTTGTCTTCCTCATCTGCCTCTTCCTCTTGAGCCTCTACCTCTACCTGCAAAGTTTGCTTGAGAGTGTTGCCTTCATACATTGAGAAATAAATCTAACAAGTCAGGGGGGTCATCCCGACTTTTTAGGATCTCGAAGGTGTGTAAACACAATCACCTTCCTTACTTCATATCTCCTGATCTGGTGAACCAAACTTGATGAAAATTGATATTCAAATAGTTGAAACTTCACTCTAACTATATACCAAGTTAAAGTCTAGCAAATCATTAAGTACATGCAGAGAAATTGATTCCACAAGATCATTGTAATGATGAAGATGCAATAGTAGATAGTAGACAGAAATGTACTTGAAGAAATGTACTGAAATACATGTGCTAATGAACATATGATACAAGGGAAGTGTAATGGACTACACAAAAGTAGTGTGAGCTCAATATATGCTCAAGTTTGTAGCTCAATGCTTCTTACAAAGACTCTCTTATCTCGCAGCTAAAGTGTGTGTATTTATACACATGAGCTAAGTTTGAATATGAATTTCCCCTCACCTAAAAGTGATCTTACACTTTAGGAACATGACTTGTTTGATTCCTTCACCAACTAAGTCGTGGGTTCAATCTCGTAACTTCACGAGATTCCATCTTTTTTTTCTTTTACAATTATCCAAAGTAACTATGCTCAAAATGACAAGCATGGGTTCACATGTAGTTCTCTATTGTGAGGTAATAAAAGAATGTGTAGTCTTGAATAATTAGCAAAGCACTTAGTCTTGAAAATTGTATGAACATTATTATGCATCCATACATAGTCACAAGGTCAAGAAGAACCCATTTCAAGGCACCTTCAATACTCTTTTTATCTTGACCAATGTATTCTATTCACATCTTATCATAAACCATTCGATGTTGTCAATACCAATGCATAAGAAATCCATTCGATGTTGTCAATACCAATGTATTCTTAAAAAGAGGAGTTTGAATTACTTTAAGTGCAATTATATGTGCTACAATATCTTGTTTCCATTTAAGGTGGATCTTTTATCTATGTTGCTTTCCAAAAGTTTCATGTAATATATTTGGATGTTCATGATGAGCATGCGAACTTGGTGGCGAAGCCAATGTCATTAGTTGAGAGGGAACTCAAATGTCTTATTTTCTCAATGCAACTTTGAACTGTCACTTCATCATGTTGCTGATTTGTGCTTTGCTCTTGGTGGCAAACAATATGTATTACCCACGCTATTGAAACTTTCGGAACTTATACGGTTTCCTATGGATTTATATTTATAACTAGAAAACTACACGCATATAGCACCTAAAGGATTAGACCATCCTTGAGCATTTGTGCTTTAAGTTGATACTTGCTTTGTTATAAAACCCTACATGGAACTCACATATTACTTTGAATAGAAATACGCATAGTAATAACAACCATAGTATATACATGTCTAAAATATTTCATTTGATTATTCTATGGTAAAATTAATTGAGAAGTTGAGTTATATTTTAGCTATCTATTGATATACTAATTCTTTTTCAATCTTATCTCCTATATCTTTGGGCCTTGGATCACTTTCCCTTATAATGCAACCTACGTGCGACCTTATTACTCATGGAGTCTTTATAGAGGTGCTTGAAAAAAGAAATTATATATGAACTATCAATTTTCTAGTTATTTTTCCAACATGTCTTTTCTCCTAGTCCCCCTCCATCCGATCTCACAACTTGAACATAATTTCATATCTATTTTTCTACCATGACATTGAAATGATCAAAAGGATAAGGGACTTCACTTTTGAGTAAACTCATAAGTTTCTTGTATGATCTTCAATGAGCATGACATATTTTTTAAAGCCTCCAATAAATGTAGCCTTCGCACACCAAAATTTTTTATGTATTATCTCTAGCACAGTGTAGTTGACATACTTGTCATGTGGGAATCAGTTTGATATGATTCACATACTTTCTGCATTTTCGTTACTAAAGATTTGGAATAGAGTAACATATTCCTTTGACTACACTTACTTTGACCTTGTGAACAGATGTTTGCATTGAACTCAATAACTTTCACATTTAAAGTGAACATCCTATGAAATTTCTCTCTTGCATTCACATACATGTCATTTGAGTTGAAGTTGACTTGTAATCCAACTGAAACTAGCTGTTTGGTTATGTTATGGATGTCCAATACACCTGAAATATATTTTAACTATCCATCTTCCATAAATGAAGTTATATGTCCTATACGTGCAATAGGATGTGTTGTATCATCCCCAATTTTAACAAAATTAGGAGGAGGTAATTCCCAAAAGTTTGTGAACCACTCTTTCTATCTTGAAACTTTCCTTTGCCTTTGGTTTTTGTTTTTCGTTTCTTACCTTGGTTTTCTTTGTTACTACATCATCCACTATCATTACTTGTACCTGTGCATACACAAGAAAAAATGATTGAAATTACATGTGCATACATAAGGAAAAAATTCATAAATTCTAAAGTGTATCTTGCTCTTGGGCTGAGCCTAGGGTTTTAGGTTTTTTACACATGCATACATACATATACACACATAATACATATACACATGCACACACACACACACATACATACATACATACATACATACATACATACATACATACATACATACATACATACATACATACATATATATATATATATATATATATATATATATATATATATATATATATATACACACACACACACACACACACACACACACACACACGCACACACACACACACATAGATACATGCATACATACATATACATGTTTTAGTTCTAGGTCGTTAGGATTAGGGTTTTAGGGCTTTTACACATGCATACACATATATACACATATACATATATAATACATATACACATAACATGTATATACATATCCATACACACATATACATGCTTTAGGTCTAGATCTTTAGGATTAGGCTTTTAGGTTTTATACATACATATAATAAAAATAAATATATATAATTAAATATATAAAAAATGGATCTTTAGGATTTTTAAGTTTTTTACATGTATATGATCAAATATATAAAGAATAGGGTTTTAGGGTTTTTTAATTAAATTGAATATATATAAGAAGAAAAAATTAAGAAAAAAATAAGAATACGTAAATAAATATATATAAAAAATAGGATTTTAGTATAGATAAATAAATATGAAAAGAGCTATTGTCTTAAATTCAAAAGTTAAATATATATAATTAAAAATATAAAAATAGGGTTTTAGGGTTTTGTTATTAAACTAAATATATATAAGTAAATATATAAAAATAGAGTTTTAGGTTTAATATTAACATATATAATCATATATTTATAAAAATAAGAAACAAAGAAAAAATATATGTAAGAAAAATAATTAAGAAAAAAGAAAAGAGCTACTATTTTAAATATATAAATTAAATATATATATAATTAAATATATAAAAATAAGATTTTAGGTTTTTTATTAAATTATATATATATAATTAAATATATAATAAATAGAGTTTTAGGTTTAATATTAACATATATATAATCATATATATATACATGCATACACACATATACATATTTTAGATCTAGGTCTTTAGGATTAGGATTTTTAGGTGTAATAAGAAAATCAGGTTTTTAGAATTAAATATTCTAACATGTCCAGATGGTATCTTTGGATCTGGAGGAGAGAATGGCATGTCCTTGCACTCAAAGCATTCTAAATATGGTGCACTATGCTCTCATGGATGATACTTTTGGATCAGATGAATTGAAAAAAATAGATCTACTTTTGATAGTGAGGTGATGGTGAACTTTTTCCAAAACAGTAGAGCTAGTGCAAGAGACGAAAATGCTCAAGAAGGCAAGCTCGATTATTGTGGACTAATCCAAGATATCTTGAAGCTATCCTTCAGGAAGTTTTCTTACTTTCTTTTTGATGAGAAATGGTTCAAAGTAGTCACCTTTGGAAGAAACGCAACAATGAGGTGGGATAAGAGTGGCTTGCTTTAAATATTGTTCACAAAGCTATGGGCAGATGAAAGAGATACATTTGTACTTCCTGAACACTGTGAGCAAGTTATTTTTATGTTAGATGTGACGAATGTTTTGTCTCCCACTTCTACTCTTAGAACAAGTACCTCAGGTATAGGTATGCCATGTGGTACACCACGTACATCTTGGGTTGCTCATGACCATGATGACTCCAAGGTGTATAGTATACGTGATGGATCTCCAGTGATGGATGCAGCCAGAAAGGCCATGCATCAGCATATACGACAACTTTGCTCCATATAGTTTGGACACTCTACCATGTTGAAATGGAGTGACATTACCGATGCTCATAGCGAAGCTTATAGCAATGCCTATACCGATGTTTATATTGGCAACTATACTGTCGCTTTCGTACCGACGTGTATGCCGAAGCTTACACCGGTGTCGGGACAAAATGGCGCTCGTGTATTTCCCTTGGTAGAAGCCTCGGTATACCTCTCGTATGTTGTAGTGAAAGAAATACTTCTTATGCGATTTAACTTTCATGTTATGAAAAAATTATAACTATTTCGTAATTGCCATCTTGTATATGCATCCTATCGTCATTATAGGAGATATGCAGATTTTATCGAAAAAGAATCATGCTGGCTTGAGAAATGCATTGAAGGGTGTAAGGATCCGGAATAGCTTTGGAGGAAGTACAGAAGCTTTGTAGGAGCTCTGGTGTCTACGCGAGGAGGTGACCGCATTGCTCGAAGCCATGACGTTTTATGAGGACGTTCAATTGAGCTTTACATGTTCAACTGAAGGTTTGAAGCTTATGGACTGGAAGCTGCTTGCGCGTGGAGCCGATGGGCTGAGCATGCGAAGAGAAATCTAGAGATGCAGGGAGGAGGGATTCAGTGGCAGCTTTGGAGGAAGTGCGGAAGCTTTGCAAGGGCTATGGAGTGAGAGCGAGGAGGTGACCGCATTCGAAAGATTGTTCGAAGTCAGGATGTTTATAGTGTGTTTGGCAATGAGTTGCTTCAATTTTCATTGTGTGGCTATTGGCTGTACGACGTTCAATTGAGCTACACAGTCGAGAGTGGTTGATCGAAATTCGAGGGACACATTTGCGGGTAATTTGTTGATTGGAAAATTGTTGATGTGAACTACAAAAGCTGCAAGTCTTTGTAGAGACGAACTAAAATTCGAGCTTAATCCAAGCCTTTTTGCTCATTCCTGCAATACTTACGTATCAGAGCTTCATTTGGACATGTATACTCAGAGACAGAGATATGAACTTCAATAATAAGGAATACTAGCATGCGGCGAGACAGAGTAAATAAGCCAAACCATCTCTTTGGATTCTGTTCCTCTCTATAATAATTAAGTACAGTGCAAGCAGAAGGCGACCAACAAAACAGAGGCCTAATATAGATGAAACCTACACCAAAACCACTGTTCTTGGCCAATTATAAGGAAATCGATAAGAACATTTATTTGGTCCGATTTGATTCATTTTGTAGGAGGCTGGCTGAGCTGAGACCTGCGCAAAAGGTCGAGCGTGAGCAGAACTTCGATGTGCATGAGTTTATGATGCTTGTACACACGGTAGACATACTTGTGTGCTTATTTTATATCGAGAAGAGTGAAAGCGATGAGCAACTGGAGGCATACGAAGGCGCAAATGTGGATGGGACGACAGATTCTGGAGGCCATCCGCTGCCAACGTGCCGGTGTATTACTTATATTATCTTCGTCTGATGCAGTTGCGTGATACGGGAGATAGTGAACCTCGACACGGAGGAGAAACGACTGAACAGTTAGTGCAGCTAAGCTGAGAGAGGCCAGGATCAAAATGATAGCGGCAATCGGGGGGATTATGTGTGAGCTTAGGAGGGTAACAGATACTTGAAGTAAGGTGGTAACTATCTGCAAAAGATGGTCGTTGTTGTATGAAGAAGGTGCCTGTCTCGAATGACCACTCTTCGATGGTGCCCAAGGAAGCGGGGGGCGCAGCAACGGGTGTTGCATGGCGATGGCGATAGTATGGAACTCACTGCGTACAGCAACTGTAGGATTGAAGATTTGATGAGACGTATGGACGGGAAGCTGTCTGCGCAAGTTGGTTGCATCCATGGCGTGGAGCTGATGGACTGAGCAAACGAAGAAAAAGATACAGAGGCAGGACTCGGAGCAGCTTTGGAAGAAATACAGAAGCTATGCAGGGGGTATGGTGTCTGAGCGAGGAGCTGACCACATGCGAAGGATTGCTGGAAATCAGGACGCTTTATAACGACATTGAATTGAGCTCTACATGTTCAGATTATGGTTTGAGGGTGTTTGAGATTTGTGTTCAACTGAGCTCTACATATTCAAATTAGGGTTTCGGGTATGGTATCACTGTTTCATGCAAAAGATGAAGGTTTTTATTAATTTATTTATTTGTTATTATTATTGTTTGAGGGTATGATGCAAAAGCTGAAGGTTTTATTTATACTGCGTTCACATTGCATGGCGTCACAACGAGTGCGTTCATATGACACAATCTCATTTGCTTTCAAAAAAGAAAAGAATTTTGAGCAAGGCTCTCCCCTCAGAACAAATATGTGCTGCTTTGACAATAGCTTTTGATTGGTTCGTTAAGTTGTTGAAAGTTTTAAAATCTAGAGTCTACCGTCATTCTGTGTGAACAGAAGCCGGCAATTACACATTCTGTGAGTCAGCAAATTGTGAACTGAAGCGGGCCGCAAATGATGTGACTCAACAAACTTGTGCCTCCCTATCTGAAGGTGTGATATGAAAAATGATGTGACTCAATGTGAAAAATGATGTGACTCAGCAAACTTCTGCTTCCCTAAACTTGTGCCTCTCTATATGAAGGTGTGATGTGAAAGATGATGTCACTCAACAAACTTGTGCTTCCCTAAAACTTGCGCTTATTTTAAATCCAGAAGGCAAAAATATCGAGGGGACGACAGACTCTGGGGCCATGCGCCGCCAACGTGCCTGTGTATTATCTATATTATATGAGGAGCGACGATTTAACAGCTAGTGCAGCTATAAGCTGAGTGAGACTCTCAAATTTCTCCATTCTCTCTTGTGTTGACCCACATCGTCGCTTTCTGTCCTCATGTCCATCGAAACTACATGCACTACTATTTGTCCTCATAGTGTTGCACGTGTTGCACTACCACTCCTCAAGTGTTGTACTACTATTTCGGGTATTGTTTTAGCATGGTTGAGAGGTGTGATGCAAAAGATGAAGGTCTTATTTATTTATTGTTGTTGTTTGAGGGTGTGATGGAAAAGGTGAAGGTTGTATTTATTTATTATTAGTGTTTGAGGATGAAGGTGAAGGTGTACTGATACAGATAAAGAGTTTTTCTTAGACTAAGAGATGAAAAAAGAAACAAAAAGAAAAAGAAAAAATATTGCACATATTTAAGCATGTAAAAATAATCCCTTCTCTTCTTTAAAATATTTATTTCTCATGCTTCATGTTCAAAAAGCAAGAATACATGACTAAATCAGTGGAAGGAAACCAAAGATGCCTACACATTGCAATGTAGCCACATGAAGGTTCTTCTCCTACATCACTCTTGTGAATCACACTGATAAGTGATGATTCAAAACAAGATTGATGCTCATTCTCCACTAATCAATGGTACAAAAACTTGAACCATGGAAAAAAATTATTAATCCACATAATGTTTGTGGAACCAAATGCTAAACCTATATACTTAACCTTTATGGAAGATTAAGAAACTATAATTTTGAGGCTTGGGGAGGAGAAGTGTGTTTCATTATTGGTGCACAATATGCCATATGCATAGTGATCCCCAATAACACTTACAAGAGCATATAGTGTAAGGACTAAAACAAATTCTTGCTAAATCTGATAAATAGGTGTAGCATACTTGCATGGATACATAATGGGCATGGAAAACTATAATTATTCAACAAGGAGATTACAAAAATGGTGCAATAGAGATGAACAGCTGAATCAATCATAATGGGAGTTGTTATAGGAGCTTATGGGACTCACTTCACATGACTCTTGGAACCTCATGAAGCAAGGGACCAAGCACAAAAATTTTGTTTCAATTTTGATTTTGAATCCCTTTCATAGCTCGCATCCATTCACCTATCAGTACACTAAGGTGTGATCGATCCTATTTTGTAGGAAAAGAGCTTCCTACCTTTCAGCAAATCTTTTCCAAGTTGCATATACAAAACAGTCCTTTTGAAATCAAGGAATCGTGTGTGCTTTAGCTCATTGAACAATTGAATAAGATAGTAGAATCCTTGCTAGGCCAGCCCCCTACTTTCTTGAGGTAACTCCTTCCATTTTTGGGTAGCCATATCTCACTCTCTGTTTTGATAATCAAGTATCTAGTTAGCTCTATGTTGAGAGCATAGTTTCCTCTTCATATGTTATCCATTTACTGTAAACTTTGCCTTCTTAGAAAGATAATATATTTTTCTATAACTGTGTCAAACATCTAATCTTATCTTTCGTAATCAAAGAGAAATCATGTCAAGAGGGAACAATGGTCACTGTGGGTCCCTATTCAAGGCATAATATAGTTTGTCCTTGTGGCATTGTTCTTTGGGTGAAAAAAAGTATTTTTTCATGAAATAAATTTGATTTAGAAGGTCATACAGTCTTTTTTGAGTGGTCAAAAGATTGACCTTGGTTATAAGGTAGTCTTCTATGCTTAGTCCGTTTGCATATAAAAGGGCAATATGGTTATTGCAAAAGGAAGAAAAGTTGGCTCACTTTATCCTTTATTTGTATCACAAAAACAACACTTGTTAACTGTTATTGAACAACCTATGGCTAGTATTTGGAATGACCATTTGGGCCATATATCATGCAATGGAATGGAAATTCTTTCTCATTCTGGCTACTTACTTGTGTTATCTTTCTCTAATTTTTCATTTTGTGAGCATTGTCAATATGGAAAGCAAACTAGGAATGTGCACAAGATGCACATTGATTCTTCAATTCAGCCTTTATATCTTGTTCATACATATCTGTGTGGTCCTATGCCTACAAGGTCACTAGGTGGTTCTCTTTACTTTGTCACGTTCATAGATGATGCTACCAAAAGGGTCTCGCTATATCGTATCAAAGAAAAGGATGAGGTATTCTCTACTTTCAGAAAATGGCTTGCTTCAGTTGAGACTGAAAAAGGATCTAAGCTTAAGGATTTACATTCAGATAATGGGGGTGAGTATACCTCACATGAATTCAGCCTTTTCTATCAATCTAGAGGAATTTGTAGAGAGTTTACAACTCCTTATACCTCAATACAAAATGGTGTAGCAAAAAGGATGAATAGAACTATTCAAGATAGAGTAGTTTCTATGCTGCATCATGCAAACCTTTCACAAGGCTTTTGGGCAGAAGTGGTATTAACTATAGTTCATTCGATTTAACCTTTCACCTAGTACTACCAAGGGTTTGAAAGTGGTACCAGAGTTATGGACAGCCGTAAGTCAAAGAAATGCATTTTACTTGGATATGGTTGCAAAGGCCAATTTGGATATCGCTTATGGGATCTTGAAACACGGTTAGTGATAAGTGGTGATGTCATTAAAGAGGTTGAGGTGAGAAGAGTGGTGTTTGAGGATACTAGTCCTCTAGTTAGCATGCATAAAAATGCTGAACATAGGGATGTTCAAGAGAATGTCTGATCAGATCAGTCTGCAAATGTCTCACTTCAACAACCATTGAGACATTTTGCATGTGTCTCACATCCACATGATAGATATGTTCCAAGTTTGGATTTGTTATGCTACTAGATGTTGGTGAACCTTCTTACTACAAAGAGGCTATGCAGATAAAAGATCATGTCAAGTGGGAGCATGTCATGAAGAGTGAGTTGGATTCTATTCACAAGAATGGTACTTGGGATTTAGTACCTTTTCCAAAGGGCAAGAAAGTTTTGCCATGTAAATGGGTATATAAATTGAAATTCACATCAGATAGTGCTTCTCCAATAGTATAAAGCACGACTTGTTGCAAAGGGTTTTAAGCAACAACATGGTGCTAATTTTGAGGAAATCTTCTTTTCAGTGTTCAAGATGACTACCTTGCGAATGTTGCTTGGGTCCATTGTAATGGAGGACTTAGAGCTAGTCCAAATGGATGTAAAAACTAATTTCTTGCATGGAGATCTTATAGATGAGATCTATATGGAACAACTAGAGGGTTGTGTAGTTCTTGGCAACGAAATCCTAGTTTGTAAGCTGAAGAAGAGCTTATATGGACTTAAACAGTCCCATAGACAATGGCACCAAAAGATTGATGCTTTTATAAACTCTCAAGGCTATTCTAGAAGCAACGAGGATCATTGTCTCTATGCAAGAAGATGCTCATATGGTAGCTTGATATGTTTGACACTTTATGTCGTTGATATGCTAATTGCTGGGAAGTCCTCTTATGACTTGTCAATTTTCAAAAAGAAGTTGAGTGCAACATTTGATATGAAGGATTTGGGTGATGCCAAACATATTCTTGGAATGTGAATTACTTGTGATAGGATTAAAAGATGCATATACTTGTCTCAAAATGAGTACACATCCAAAGTACTTCAGAGGTTCCATATGCAGGGTGGAAAGGCATTGAGTAGACCTTTACCCACATATGTGAAATTGAGCAAGGAGGATTGGCCCAAATTAGATGAAGAAAAGTAATTTAAGACCAAAATTCCTTATCAGTCTACTATTGGTAGTCTCATGTATGATTTGGTAGCTACAAGACCAAACATTGCATTTGTAGTGGGAGTTGTGAGCAGATATATGTTGAATCCTGGCAAAAAGCATTGAGAAGTGATCAAGATGATTTTGAGATCTTTCAATGACACTAAGGACACGTGTTTATGCTTTGGTAGAGGGAAAACATCTATTGGTTACAAAGATTGTGATTATGCTTGTGTGGACAATCATAAGTCTACATTAGGGTACATTTTTCATTTTGTTGGAGGTGGTATCTCTTGGAGATTGCATCTTCAAGAATGTACAATTGTTTCCACTATAGAAGCAGAGTATGTTGCAACAAGTGAGGCCTGTAAAGAAGCATTGTGGCTTTATCCTCTTGCTTGTGATATGGGTATACCTCAACATGTACCTTGTTTAATCAATGATAGTCACAGTGCCATTGCATTGGCTAAGAATCCAGTCTATCATTCAAAGACCAAGAACATTGAGGTGAGGTATCACTTCATTAGAGACTGCTTAGCTACTGAGTGCATTATCCTTGAGAAGGTTCACACTTGAGATAATGTTGCAGATGCTTTGACTAAAGCTCTACCACAAGATAGCTTTTGACACTGTTGTAACTTGATGGGGGTTACTTGATTCATGACCTTAAATAGTTGCTTGTATACTGTAACATTCACATCAGGTGGGAGGTATAGTTTGTATACTTACACTCGGGTATTCTTTATCATTCTTTATTTTTCTCCCATAGTCACTTTGGCCATATTGGCCTTCAGTGGGAGATTGTTACCGTCAGTGTCCATGTGAAAGGCCAAATGGTGAGCTTTGTATATGTTCCTTAATAAAACATATAAGGGCCTGATTAGCCACAAATTGTAAGTCTGATCGCATTTGTAACACCTACGAAATCTACCTTCATGCTCCCTATGTACTATGTTTTTTGTGTATTCTGCACCTCCTGTGTGGAGTATTATGTGTTGTGCCTCAAGCTTGATTTTCGACTATGAGGGTAACATCTTGGAGCTCTTATGAAAGAGAGTTGAGTGTAGATCATCATCGTCAAAATACTTCAAATAACAAAGATAACAAAGGCAAGGGTAAGAAATCTGATGATGAAGGTAGTACCTCTCAAGCAAACTTTACAGGTAGAGGTAGAGGCTCAAGAGGAAGAGGCAGAGGAGGAAGATAAGGCAAGGGGGAACTCAAGGCTCATCTCCATGTGCCATATGTGGTCTAACCAATCACATTACCAAGAATTATTTCAGGAATTCTAGGAACCAAAGATGAAGATGTTACAATAGAGGAGGCTATGAAAGCTCAGGAGGAAGATTCAACAACTTGAATGGACACAATAACATTTCATACAACATTAATAACTATGAAAGAGGATACAGAGGAACGAGAGACTACAACAACTATGTAGATGACCAAACTCAAGAGAGCTCATTCCTTTTGATAAATATGGCCATTAAAGAAGGTAAAGTAGATGAACATGTATTTTATATAGACTCAGGTTGCTCAAATCATGTAGCAAGGAATATAGCTATACTCTTAGATTTGGAGGATTGAAGGAATAGACATGAAGTCCAAACAAGAGATGACACAAGGCATCCAATTGAGAAGATAGGTAATGTGAAGACTCCAGATGCTAATATTAACCTATTGAGCAAAGTATTGTATATGCCAACTATCACCAAGAATATCATAAGTGTAGGAAAAATTATTGAGAAAGGATTGCTTGTCAAATTCATAAAGAATGGATCATTTGTTGAAGACCCACATCAAGGATTCAAGAAGATAGCAAGAGGATAAAAATCAGGTATATCATTCACATTTGGACTCCAAGACACTAGAAACATTACATTGTTCAACTATGGAAGTCAAAGTCTATCAAAGTGTAAAATTTGGCACAAGAGATTAGCTCACATAGGTGATAGAGCTCTCAAGAAAATTGATATGGATCAGAGTGTAATTGGTCTACCATATATATCCAAACAACACATGATTTATAAATGTAGTGCTTTTCAATTTGGTAAGTCACACAAGAAACCCTTCACAAAGAAAGGCTACATCCATGGAGACTTACTGGAGCTAGTCCATATAGATATATGGGGAACAAGCAAGGAATCTTCAATTTCTAGATCTAAGCATTATGTATCAATCATTGATTTTGTAGTAGATGTACCATACCATACTTCATGAAGCATAAAGATCAAGTGTTTTCATGCTTCAAAAAGTATTTAGCTCTTGTTGAGAACCAAACAGGTAAAACTCTAAAGAGACCAAGGTCAAGTGGAGGGGGAGAATACTTCTCCCATGACCTTGATTCCTATCTCCAAGAGAGAGGAATCAAAAGACAAATGACTACCTAGTATCTCGAGAAGAAATAGAAGAATTGTGGAGGTTGCAAGGCCAATGCTTAATAAAAGAAACTACCTAACTACTTGTGAGGAGAGGCATCATCTATAGCCACATAGTTGATCAATAGAATCCCATCAGAGGCTTTGGATGGTATGAAACCATATGATGCATGGAATGGAAGAATACCTAGCCTTGATCATTGGAGAATTTTTGGGTGCATAGCATATGCACACATACCTTCACAAACCATATGCAAATTAGATCCACAAGTACCAAAATGCATGTTCATTTGCCATGACCTTAATCCGAAAGGCTATAGGCTATACAATCAAAGAAACAAAGGATTCATTGTAAGTAGAGATGTTATGTTTGATGAAAAAAATCTTGGTTTGAAGATGATTGCAGGAAAATCAAACTTCCCTATGATCTAGAGGAAGACTTTCCAACATTATCAAAGAAGAATGACCATACAACTGAAGCATCAAGTGTTTCTAATCATGAATAGAAGACTCCAAGAAGGGAAATCAGTTCTTGGAACTCCCAAGGCAAAGCCAAAGTGCAAGAGTTGAGAGATGTAGCAAAAGCTTCTCAACAAACCAGAAGAAGATCAACTAGAGAGAAAAGGAAGCGAGAAAGGTATGGAAATGATACATCATTAGTCACTAAGCATTCAATATATCTAGTACGAGACTCAGACTCTGAAGACTTATGAAGAAACAAAGGAGAAGCCTGAATGGAAGAATGCCATGGAAGGGAGATACAAGCTTTACAAAAGAATCAGACTTGGGAATTGGTACCCAAGACCTTATCTATGAAAGTCATAGGATCAAATTGGATATATAAGTTAAAAAAGAATTATGATGGTTCAATCAATAAGTAAGAAATCAAGGCTAGTGGCCAAATGATATGCACAAGCTTAAGGTATTGATTATGAAGAAACATTTTCACCTATTGCAAAGATGCCTACCATTAGAGTATTAGTGAGTGTTGCATCTTCCAAGAATTGGAAGATTTATCAAATGGATGTAAAAAATATTGATCCATATCAAAAGAGGTAGACATGGCTCAACCTCCTAGTTTTAAGATCAATCATATTGAGAACATGTGTGCACGTTGAGGAAAGCCTTGTATGGCTTGAAGCAAGCTCTTAAAGCTTCAAATCATAGGCTTGTTATTTACTTGCGAGATAAAGGTTTCAATGTAAGCAAGACAGATCCTTCCCTCTTCATTAAGAGGAACCAGTCAGAGGTCATATACCTATGTGTGTATGTTGATGATATAATTATTACAAGTAATGATGGAGAAGGAACCAAAAAGATCAAAGCTCAAATGAAGGAAGAATTCAAGATCAGTGATCTTGGTTTGCTCACATACTTCCTAGGATCGGAAATAGTATATACAAGGAAAGGCATGATTCTCACACAGATGAAATACATTGAAGATATGCTTTCTAAGTTTAAAATCTAGAATACAAAAGTTGCATGTACTCCCATGGAGGTAAATCTAAAGTTGAGTGATGAAGGTGAGTCAATTGAAGATGTGACTAGCTATCAGAGTCTGGTTGGAAGGTTAAACAATGCTACATCAACTAGAGTAGATATTTGATATGGAGTAAGTGTGTTGAGTCAGCTCATACACACTCCAAGGAAACCTCATATGGAAGCAGCCAAGAGAATTCTCAAGTATTTGAAGGTCATAATCAATAATGGACTATACTATCCATACACATTTGATATAGATGTAAAACTCTTCTCTGTTGTAGATTGGGCAGGCTCTAAAGATGATAGGACAAGCACCTCTAGATATCTTACTTTTGTAGATACAAAGTTGATTTCATGGTCTTCAAAGAAGCAACCCATAGTTGCACTCTCATCAACTGAGGCTCAGTATAGAGGACTTGCAAATGCTACACAAGGAGCAATGTTGATTAAAGACACCTTTATTCTAATTTAGGGCTAAATACTTCCACTCCACAGATTTTTGGAGGTAATATTAGTTCTTTACATCTTGCCGCTAACCCAATCTATCATGCTAGGACTAAATCTTAAGCGCACACCAAATGTTTCCGCTCAAATGATGTTAGAGATTTTCAACATGATGCAAATTGTATTCAAAACATTCAAGAATGGTGAAGCACCACACATACAAGTGCATTATCATTATGTCAAAGAAAATATTATAATCAATGAGATTCAACTTTCATATGTATCAACTCATCAACAATGTGCAGATATGATGAAAAAAGCATTGGATGGAAGCAAGTTAGATAGATTCAAATCAATGATTGGATTGCAAGAAATTTTGAAGGATTGAAGTCTCAAGCTTTTTAGGCTTGAGGGGAAGCTATTGGGGCATTTATCAACCCTAAGAATTTCGGCTAAAGCCTTGAGAACTACACACATATATTTGTCTACATAAAGAGACTTACATGTGAACACTTGTTGATATTCATTGTATTCACCTTGGATAAATGTAAAAGTGAAATGAAGGAATCTCGTGATCTTAGGGATCCCATTTCATGACTCTGTTAGTTGGAATCTAATCCAAATCATTCCTCAAATGTAGGATCACTTTTTAGGTGAGCTATCTACCAAGTTCGAATTCAACTGTGAGTATAAATACTCATATCTCTTAGTCATGGGTAGAGAAGCAAATATGAGTGAGCTTGAGCTACAAATCCAAGTCTACATTGAGCTCAAATCCTCTAAGTGTAGCCCTCTACACTCCCTCTATAAAATATGTGCAATATCATTCCTATTTGGATACATTTCATTCAGTAAGTTCTTCTCTCCATTCGAATGTACATGTTCTAGATCCTCAAGAAGTCAGAGTGACCCCCTAACTTGCTAAATTTGTTTCTCTTGTTATGGTGCAGCTCAAATCATCTAATAACTTGCTTTAGTTAGCTATACACTTCAGTTAGATGTGTGCAAAAGCTCTCTAGTCAATTCATACCAGGTTGTAAGTAGTAATCATAATATTGAGATCCTCAAATCCAAAAATAGAAAATTATGCACATTCCTTGCACATAGGAGTTATTTGTTTTGATGCAAACAATTGAGAGTGATATTCCAAATGATTTGATGGTTCTTAATACTTATTTGGAAAACAAAAAAGTGTACTAAGCATCCCAAGAGTTATATTGGCTGGTGTAGATCAGGTTTGTTGTAGTAGCAAATCATCTTTGGACTCAACCACTCAGCTCTTCACAAAGCATGTTTTTTTACTATACACCTCACCATCTCGATGAGTAACCTATTCTTTCTTTCAAAAAGTCCATTCTATTGAGGTGTAAACGACATTGTACACTCATGTTTTATCCCACGTTTCATGAGAAATGCATTAAAATCAGAAGACATATATTCCCCTCCTCGATCAAAATGGAAGGTGCCCATTTTGCATGCTGATAGATTTTCACCCAAAATTAGAAACTATTTGAAGTACATAAAAACTTTGAACTTTTCTTTCAATGTATTCACCCATCCATGCCTGGAAAAATCATCAATGAATATCACGAACTAAAGGTAGTTCCCAGAGGAAGTGTTTGCATAGGACCACAGATATCACTTTGAACAAGCTCCAATTTCTGAGTAGCCTGAACATAACCATCTTTTGGGAAGGAGGAATGCTGCATTTTTCCCAAAATACAATCTTCATAAAGATGTTTATGAGGTGCCTCAATTTTGGGTAGAGATCACACCATTTTAGATTTCTTTTAGTGTAGCAAACTAGCTAAGTTCAGATGGCCAAAGCATGCATGCCAAAGCTTTGCATCTGACATAGCTTGAGAATCTTGAATATTTCATGCTGAATCACTCACAAATTTTTCATAATCTATGAGCTTATATTGCCCACAACATAAAATTCTAGAAGCAATAATGACATTGCCATTTGAGAGATCATGAACTCTACATCTATCATTAACAAATTTCACAACCAAGAAAATATTGTTTAATGCTGAAACCAATAACACATTTTTCTTGATCCCTAGCACAAACAAAGCATCTGACAATGTGAAAGAACTACCATCAGTAATAGTCAAAATGATCTTAGCAACTTCCATTAGAGGATAAGAGGAGTTGTTAGCACATGTGACAGTAGTCGTTGTAGGGACAAGCTCAAGTGAAGTGAGGAAATTGCATTGTGAGGTAATATGTTTGGTTGCCCAAAGTACCAAACATCTAAGTCTATTGCAGACATACACTACTCATCAAAGGATGGGTCATAACTCCAAACTATAGTAAACACCCATTCTTCATTCTGCACAAGATTAGCAGACTCTATTCTAGGTATAGAGGCCTCTGCAACAACCATTACAAACTCTTTCTTCTTTGCCTCTTTTGCAACTAGTTTTGGACAACATTTTATGACATAATCATTTCTTTACAAGTATTTGAAAAAAAAACTTTTTCTTTTCTATTTTCTTCTCCTCTTTGTCATCCTTCTTTGATTGTGCAAAATTAGTAGATTTTTGCTTACTAGTAGATGAGCTCCATTTACCTTTGCCCTTTTGACTAGCTAGGAAAGCTTGATCTACAACATACATAATGGAACTATTCTGCCTGGATTGATCTTTGTGAAACAAAATAGAGACTAACTCCTCAAATGTTAAGGTATTTGGATTGCCTTTCATCATTAATTGAAGAGTAGAAGCAAAACTCTGATATGAATCTAGAAGACCATTCAAAATAGTCTGCACAAGTGAACTATCTGGCAAGACTTCATCAATAGAAATCAACTGCTCCTTTAACTTTGATCTTTGTCAAAAAAAAGTCCATGGAATCTCCTTCATTCATGTGCTCACTCTCCAATTGTTTTTGGAGATAAGCAATATGAGCCTAATTTCTTGCCTAGTATAAAGTGGTAAGTGTATCCCAAGCACCCTTAGCTATTTTACAAGAGGGAATGTGAGGCATAATGGCACATTTGATAGACAAAACTATCAATGAAAATGAGTGAGCATCTGTGCTATCCCAACAAATTTGCTCTACAATAGGTGCAATAGGAACCACAACACGAACATGAATTTGAAGATCATCATCTTTAATGCCATCTACATCACCTTGAATGACTGTATTTGTAGGTTATTTTTCAACACCCTTCACAATATTCCATCGTCCTTTTGCTACCAATACATGACACATCATATATTCCCATAATGGGTAATTAATACCATCCAATCTAACCTCAACAACCAACATACAAAAACATAATTGTTTTCATCCATGGCCATTGACTAGAATACCCTAATGCAAAAAAATGAATGTGTTGGGGATTCGGGACAAGAAGGAGTTTGAGGGTTTGTAGGAGAAAAAGAGGATGATGAAAATGGAATAACAGTGAAACGTCTGCAAAGGAATACTCTTGGAAACCTTGAATATTAATTATCCTTCAACAATTACAATGACTGCGCACAGTCTAATCAATGACTAAATACCACTTCAGAGAGCATCAATTACTGAAGACCAATTATCTCAAGTCTTCCAGCGGCCGTGCACCAATCCTGCACTTGCTTCCCGCTTCCCTTGTGCACACCTTGCACTAAGCTTCCACCAAGCTAAGGAATTGGTATCACTGCACACGCGCGCAATAGCCCTTGGAACTCTTGGAATCCAGCCCGCCTTCTCTCTTCTCTGCACTCTTTCCTCTTGGCACCTCTTGCACTCTTGAATGTCGTCGCACACTGGAGGCTCTTCTTGCTTCCTCTCTTGCTCCTCTGAAGCTCTCTCTTGCTCTCTACTCTCAATCCAAGAATAGCCTTTGTCCTTCCTTTTGTTTGAGAGTCCGCCGGTTCGCGCACTCTAACTGCAATACAATCTTGGTGTCCTTTCAATGTCCCAAGATTGTCTATTTGAACTGGTCCTCAACGATCTGCTACTTTGTCTTGTAGTGACTTTAGAACAAGAGTGACTTTTAAAATAAAATTTTGATTGGGCGGCCTATTTCCACCTTTTCGTACGTGGCCTTCCACCTTCACTTTTCCTTTTAATTCTTTTACTTTTGCACCTTAAGATTTTAGATTCAACCTTTGAACCTTAAGGGGAAAAAATACTTTGTACCTTTAGTTTCGACCGGTTAGGGCTCTACAGATGCCCACCACCTAAAGATCTCTCCGTCCCGGAGAGAGAACAGCGATACCAACTGAGAAATTGCAAAGACACAGAGAAGAAAATAACGGGGCAAGAGAAAAATTGAAGGTTGTGTATCCTATTGAGTTAAGAAGAAAAAATATATGCACCCGACAAAATTGAGGAAATATCAAAAGTATGAGGTAATTATTGGCAAAGTAATACCGGAATCTAAGAGCAATTATTAGGACGTGGATGAGCAATTTATTGAGACTGAGGGGGTCAATTTACTGTGGAGGTGGATTGAGATTGTCCGGCGAGGTTGATGGAGAGGGGGGCAAGGGAGCAGAAGCTTGTTCGATCGTAAGCTGTAGCGAACTAAGGCATTGTCTAAGGTGATCCCGTTCCCTGCGGATACGTCTGCATGCAGCATTGGTACAAAGACCTAAATTGGAGCGATTCTGAAGATCTTCTAAGGCTTTCAGCGCAGAGTCGGCCATATCGCGATAATGATCTCGCTCTTCTTTGAGCAATCGGGCCGTTTCGTTGAGGGAGTGCCATTGAGAGGTTGCCATGCGATTGATGTTTTCTATTGTAGAGATATATTGTTGATGAACAGAAGCTGCTGCGGAAACTGAATCCAAGGAAATCTGAGAGGCCTGAGCGTTGCCGATAGCTACTACACTCGCGTCCTGGAGTAATTGCAAAAATGAAGGGGTTGATGGGAGGTCAACAGTTGAAGTGGGAGTGACCGTAGGAGCGGTAGGGGAAGGGGGAGGGGGAATATTCTGCGGAGGAGGATGAATGGGTGGAGTGGAAGATGGAGTGGGAGTTGAAAGATTGAGGGGAGGGATCGGTTGACTGACAGGAACGTTATGGATAGAGGGGGAGGTGAAATGCGGATGAATAGGTGGCATACAGGTGGGGTTTTGAGGGTTGAGCTGAGTTTGAATAAGAGGAGTGAAATCAGAAGAGAGGGGAGGTCTAGGGATAATAGGAGGGGTAGGCACGGAGGGAGAATGTGTAGTTACAGGAGGGAAAGGGGGAGAAGATTGGGTAGTGAAGGAGGGGACGTGAGGGGGGGGAGTCATGAATGGAGAAATTGTAGATGTAGGAGGGAGGGGGGAAGAGGATTGGGCAGGGAAGGAGGCTACATCAGGGGGATACGTCAGGGATTGAAAGGTGGTGGATGCAGGAGGGAGAGGAGAAGAAGATTGGGGAGGGCAGGATGGCGCATCAGGGGGATTAGTTATGAACGGAGAAGTGGTAGAGGCAGGAGGGAGAGGCGAAGAGGAATGTGGAGGGAGTGAGGTTACATCAGGGGGGTTTGATTGGAGATTGGTAGAGGCAGGAGGTATGAGTGAAGAAGATTGGGGAGGGTAGGAAGTTACATCAAGGGGCGCGGATGTGGGTGTCGAGGCGGAGGCTGAATCAATAGAGATTAGCGGGGGGGAGGGGGATGGAGCCATGGAAGGTTCAGGTTGGGTAGGTAAATAAGAAGCATTGTGCGCCGAGTGTGCAGGTATCCGATAGAGCCAAGCAACGAAGGGTGCAGAATAGATGGAAAATGCATGAGATCCTCTAGAGATAGACTCGCGGAGTCGACGGGAGCGCAAATTCAAGGAACTATAAATGAGATGTGCGTAAGGGTAAGGGCTGCTATGGAGAAAGCAAAAAAGCGGATCGGCGATACGAATATCTGACCAGGGGAGGGAAGAGGTTTGGCTGCGAAGTAAGAAGAAAAAGATGAACGCATTGAGAAGGGTGGTCATGCGAAGCGAAAATCGAGCAGTACTTTGAAAGTGTGTGGTACAAAAGGCAATAGTCGCCGAGGCGGATAGTCCAGAGTATAGGAAGGGGGGAGCACGAAATTCGATTAGGGGAGACCCAATACTGGCGGCAATGTCTGGGATGAATAGAGTGCCGGTTCTAAAATGAGGGAAGTGGCGGATAGCTTCATAAACGTGGGAAAAATTGGCGGGGTTATTGAAGAAGACATTAGCCAAGCCCCACAAGCCTGCCTGCTGAAGATCTTCAATGGAAAACATTTGACGAAGGGCTATGGTAGGGATGGATAGATGCATTCGGATTTGCAGGTTTATGTCAGGTGGGAGAAACAGGCGCATATAATCTCCTGTTGGTGAAGATGGGTGGGATGAATGAGACATAGATGGGGAAGGAGAGGGAGGGTGTGGGAGGGGGGGCGGGGAATAAAGGTAGCTGGAATCGGAGTCGATGGAATAAATGGGGAGATCCAGGGCCATAGTTGCTGTGGTAGTCGCTTGAACGGATGGTGCTGCCGATGAAGGAGGAAGTGGATTGGGATGGTCAGATGGAATTGTGGAGGGAGGATCGGAATGAGCGGGATCTGCCATTGATGGAAAATGGGAGAGGCGGAGGGGTGGAGGGTTGTAGGGTGATTGGAGAAAGAGGGAGGTTTACGGGAAGGATGGAGTGGGGTTCGATGGGGATTGAGGTGGAGAGTTGCGAGGGGTGGTATGGATGCGAAGCGGTGTTGAAGAGAGAGGGTTGATGGTGGTGGGGCGGAAGGGGGTTGGGTGTAGGATGAGAGGGTGGTTATGGTAGGTTGGGTGGGGCGCTTAGTGGGTGAGTAGGGTGTGAGGGCGTGGTGAGGGGGGCTGCGCGTTGCCGTGCGGTGAGGGGAGGGGGGAAGAGGAGCGGTGCGGTGAGGGGAGGGGGGAGAGGAGAGAGGGATGTGGAGGGGAGGGGGGGGGAAGCGCTGCGGTGAGGGTGGGGTGCGACGCGGGGTGGGGAGGGGGGGGGTTGCGGTGAGGTGAGTTGCGGGGTGGGGAGGGGGGGGGAAGGGGGTTTGAGGGGGGTTGAGGGGAGGGGGGGGGGGAGCGCTGCGGTGAGGGGGGGTGCGACGCGGGGTGGGGAGGGGGGGGGGAAAGGGGGTTTGAGGGGGGTTGAGGGGAGGGGGGGAGATGGAGGTGCGGTGAGCGTGGAGGGTGGGGAGGGGGGGAAAGGGGGGTTGATGGGGGGAGGGGAGGAGCGCTGCGGTGGGGGGGGGTGCGACGCGGGGTGGGAGGGTGGGGGGTGTGGCGGTGAGTTGCGGGTTGGGGAGGGGGGGGGTGTTGCGGTGAGTTGCGGGGTGGGGAGGGGGGGAAAGGGGGTTTGAGGGGGGTTGAGGGGAGGGGGGGGGGAGCGCTGCGGTGAGGGGGGGTGCGACGCGGGGTGGGGAGGGGGGGGAAAAGGGGGTTTGAGGGGGGTTGAGGGGAGGGGGGGGGGAGCGCTGCGGTGAGTTGCGGGGTGGGGAGGGGGGGGGAAGGGGGTTTGAGGGGGGTTGAGGGGAGGGGGGGGGAGCGCTGCGGTGAGTTGCGGGGTGGGGAGGGGGGGGGAAAGGGGGTTTGAGGGGGGTTGAGGGGAGGGGGGGGGAGCGCTGCGGTGAGGGGGGGTGCGACGCGGGGTGGGGAGGGGGGGGGAAAGGGGGTTTGAGGGGGGAGGGGAAGAGCGCTGCGGTGAGGGGGGGTACGACGCGGGGTGGGAGGGTGGGGCGTGCCAAATTTGTTGGGGATTCGGGACAAGAAGGAGTTTGAGGGTTTGTAGGAGAAAAAGAGGATGATGAAAATGGAATAACAGTGAAACGTCTGCAAAGGAATACTCTTGGAAACCTTGAATATTAATTATCCTTCAACAATTACAATGACTGCGCACAGTCTAATCAATGACTAAATACCACTTCAGAGAGCATCAATTACTGAAGACCAATTATCTCAAGTCTTCCAGCGGCCGTGCACCAATCCTGCACTTGCTTCCCGCTTCCCTTGTGCACACCTTGCACTAAGCTTCCACCAAGCTAAGGAATTGGTATCACTGCACACGCGCGCAATAGCCCTTGGAACTCTTGGAATCCAGCCCGCCTTCTCTCTTCTCTGCACTCTTTCCTCTTGGCACCTCTTGCACTCTTGAATGTCGTCGCACACTGGAGGCTCTTCTTGCTTCCTCTCTTGCTCCTCTGAAGCTCTCTCTTGCTCTCTACTCTCAATCCAAGAATAGCCTTTGTCCTTCCTTTTGTTTGAGAGTCCGCCGGTTCGCGCACTCTAACTGCAATACAATCTTGGTGTCCTTTCAATGTCCCAAGATTGTCTATTTGAACTGGTCCTCAACGATCTGCTACTTTGTCTTGTAGTGACTTTAGAACAAGAGTGACTTTTAAAATAAAATTTTGATTGGGCGGCCTATTTCCACCTTTTCGTACGTGGCCTTCCACCTTCACTTTTCCTTTTAATTCTTTTACTTTTGCACCTTAAGATTTTAGATTCAACCTTTGAACCTTAAGGGGAAAAAATACTTTGTACCTTTAGTTTCGACCGGTTAGGGCTCTACAAATGTATCTCGAAAAGTTGAACAAAAATACCCTATCGAGCTCTACTAAACACGTAGCAAACTTTGAGGCCCTTCGAATCAAAACCTATATATATGTTTGGCACAAAAGGATAAAATTTCCTATAGAGGGCTGTGATAGTGCATTTGGAGGTGGAAATGAGCTCATATCTAAATGTTGACAGCACAAAGCCAAGAAAATTTGAACTCCTAATCGACCTAAGTATGCTCACCAATTTTCATGCGATTATGAGACTAGGACCAGAGGGGTGTTGACAACACCCTACATGAAGCAGCGAACTACTTTGATCCCAATTGTTGGAGTTTGAGGTTTGTGGAAATACTCAAACAACACAAGGAAGAAGAAGAAGAATCTTGGAGCACAACACAAAATAAATGTGTTACCAAGTGAATGTACAAAGATAAGTAACCTATTAGGGTTATAGGTGTATCTACAAGCTGAGGGAGAAATCCTCCTAAAGAGGGAAAAAAGGATCCATTGCAATGTAGGACTTAGGGCTGGTCCAAATGGATGTGAAAACTCCCTTCTTACATGAAGATCTTAAAGGTAAAATGTATATTGAAAAATCAAATGGTCATGTATTTCCTATCAAAGAGATTCTAGTTTGTAAGATGAAGAAGAGATTATATGGAGTTAAATAGTATCTAGGCAATGGTATCAAAAGTTTGATGCTTTTATGAAGACTTAAGGCTATTCTTGAAACAATGACGATCATTGTCTCTACATTGGAAGTCCTTTGATGATTACTCATTGTTCAAGAAGAAGTTGAGTGAGACCTTTGATATGAAGGATTCGGTGAATGCAAAACATTTTCTTTGCATGTGCATTACTCTTGATAAGAGTAACATATGCATATACTTGTATCAAAGTGATTACATATCCAAAGTACTTCAAGTGTTCAATATAAAGGGTGAGAAGGCATCAAGTACACCTTTACCTACATATGTGAACTTGAGCAAGGATGATCGACCCAAATTAGATTAGGAAATGGAATTCATAAAAAAAAATCCTTATTAGTCTCTTTTTGGTAGTCATGTATTCTATTGTAGCTAAAAGACTAAGCATTGCATTTGCAGTGGAAGTTGTGAGTAGATATATGTCTATTCCTAGAGAGAAGCATCAGGAAGTGCTCAAGATGTTTTTAAGATATATGAGTGGCACTAAGGACAAGTGTCTATTCTTGTGTAGAGGAGAGGCATCCATTTTTGTTCACACATATTCTAATTATGCTAGTTGTGTACATTTTTTCAATTTGCTAGAGGTGCTATCGCTTGGGGATATCATCTTCAAGAATGTATAGTCACTTTCCCATCTTGTTTGTGATATGGGTCTAGATTAGCATGTACCCGTTTGCTTAGGAATAGTCACAGTACTACACTTTGGCTAAGAATCTAGTCTGTCATGCAAATTCCAAGCACATTGACATGAGGTATCACTTCATTAGTGATTTCTTAGCCAATGGTCACATACGATTCATAGTCATGATAATGATGTAGATGCTTTCACTAAAACTCTACCAAAAGATATCTTTGAACACTATCCTCACTTGTTGGAAGTTATTTGAGTTCATGATCTTGCATAGTTACACATGCACTATGTAACATGCTGATTACATGGGAGATATAATTTTAATACCTACACTTAGGTATTCTTTATCATTCTTTATTTTTCTCGCATAATTAACTTTGTCCATGTTCACCTTTACTCGTATATTTTTACTATTAGTGTTTGTGTGAAAGTCGAAATAACCATTGGAAACTTTTGCATATGTTCTTTAATAAAATATATAGTGGTTCGATCAGCCATAGGCTATAACTTTGATCACATTTATAAAGCCTTGGAAATTTGTGTTTGGGGTCTCTATGTGCTATGTAGTTTTTGTGTATTCTATAGGTTTTTGCATAGCATCATGCATGTCAATGAGGCATCGATTTTCTACTATGAGACTGCTATCGTGAAGCTCTCTTAAAGAGTAATTCAATGTCATGAATTGCCATAACACCGCTTCATCATTGTTTGATATAGTTTGTAGCATACATTTTCATTAATTCAAGCACTGCAATTACTCTCATGGATCTATTTCTTTTCTAATCTCTTACCTATTCTTGTCAAAGTGCATTACTAGTGCATATATAATTGAAGATCTTTCATGATTCTTTGATTGATCTAATTAGTTCTTGAGCTTCAATTTATCATTTGATCTTGCCTAGATCACCCCATGTTTGCTCTATCCTTTGGAGAATTTTTGCAATTGCAATTAATTCATCCAACTATGCACCTTCACAACATCTCATACGGATGTGAAATGTGTAGTGGCATTGATTCAAGTTTGGGTAATGTTATTTTAAATCTTTTGGATTTGCACCTATTTTTGCTCATTTTTTCTTCAACTTTCAAGCCCTTGCAACTTTTTCCACTAAAGTTGGTGCTTTCTCAAGACTTTGTGAGACTTTTTTGGTGCTAGAGTTGATCTATCTAGACCTTAGTGCCTCCGTGGTTTCTTGTAAAGTTCTTAACCTCTGCTATTCACTCTTTCCATCAACAAAAGTAGTCACTTTCACAAACCTCACTCACATAAAGTAGTCCCTTTCACACACCTCACTAACATATATTGTTATTGTATTTGAGTTTTATTCACCAATAAAAAAAAACTTGAGCATCTTCTTGAAGATAAGTTAAGGTACAAGCTTATCAAGTTCTTTCACCAGGGAAACTTTTTCCAAAAGTGTTAGAATGCAAATGCAAGGGGCTAAGGTTGTACAAGAAATTCTTAAAGAAAAAATTAATATTCACATAAAAGAATTTCATTGAGTATTTGAATGCATTTGGAGAACAAGTATAAGTTCATGAACTTCCTTGAAATATGAACATGATGATCACATACATGATGAAATCAATCAGAGATTCTGGAGTAGGTGTTGCCATTGCTACCAATTCCTTATGGAAACGTTTGGGCAAACCGGTTTTAAGACCCACACAAATGAAGTTTCAAATGGAAGATGGACACATAGAGAACTTTCTAGGGTTGTTAGAAGGAATCACTCTCATTACTTGTGGTGTAGAGTTTGAGCATACCATTTCCATATGTGAATTCAGGAAGAACCATGTCTATGAAATGATTTTTGGTAGACCATTCATGAGGCAAGTGTAGATAGTGCAATATTGGGGAATGAGTTAATTGTACTTACAACATTTAGGGGTAACTACCCAGATCAACTTGAGATACTATACACATAGAGATGTATTATCCCTGTAGTGGAACAATATTGATAAAACATAAGGTGATATTGAATAACTGCACTCCATAGAATCAGATTCTTCATCCATGCATGCACATGCACACTTATGGATGTTCAAGCTTGCAGTGGAAGAGGAAAAGAGAATAGAAGCCAGAGACATGTTAGTTCACTGGAAGGCATTTTGTATAAGTCATATTGTTTCGATGAAGAGTCGTGACCAAAAATGTGGATTGACTTGTAACCCTTTGTTCATATTTGTTTCGGTGAAGAGTCATGACCAAAAATGTGGATTGACTTGTAACCCTTTGGTATAGAGAGAGATAGGTATCAAACCTCTTGGGCTGTTGATCTGTCACACTATGGGAGAAGTGTTTGCTATATGATGAGTCATGTGTAACTATATTCTCTTCTTTCTAGATTTTTATGATTTTACAAAATAATAGAAAACAGCCAAATCATGGTGTGCAAGAGTATGAAATTTTTTTTTGCACTCATCTCAGATAACTTCCTATGGCAAATGCCAATTTACCGATAGATGTTATCACCTAGTGGTTCACCAATGGTCTCAACCCACAACTGCGTCAAATTATGATTATCAAGTGTATTGGTGGTATGACTTTGGATGCCATTATTGAAATGGCTTTGCAACTTGAACATAATATTGGTGATTTTGCATAAGATTTAGGGTGGATGAAGACTAAAAAAATAAATCACAGGACATTTTGAAATAAGTTTTTTGTACAAAATGTAAAAATCCTGTCCATGTTGTGGCTAATTGTGCGTTGAGTCCAGTATATTGTGCAATCTATAAAAATGGAAGTCATTCTACTGAAACGTGCCCCTATAATGCCAAAACTCAGAATCTGCTAGTAGTGAATGTTGTCATACAAGAGCGTGGATAGCCCACAGCTAGTTATCTTTGGCCTCATCCTTGTAATACAACTTATTTTCCATATACAAACTTTCACACACAATGACTAGAAAATTTTAATCAATCACTATGGAATCAAGTTATTGTCAATACTCCTAATATAGCATTTCAACCGTGTTTTCATTTTTGTGGGGAGATGGGTCATATCCATTGTCACTACAAAGACACTCAAGATTATGATATATGGAAGGAGAACAAGCAGAACCCAATGAAAAATGTGATCATTATCACACCGGTAGAAGCACGGGTTGCTACAAGATACAAGTGATATGGGAAACCAACACTAGAAGTGTTTGAACATGGCTTTAAAGAAAAATAGAGAATGTTAGCTAAAGTAGCAAAATGCGATCAAGCAAAAGCCCTAGTTTTGCCCATTCCTACACCGATCAATTCCCAAGTAGTAGAATTGTCAGCATCAACTACACCGGACTCCTCAGCTCAATGGGATAAAGTATGGAAAGAGTCATCCCATGGTAAGGCATGGGATTTTGTTGAAAGCCCCTATCATTCTACCTTTTAAGCAATAGCTCAGCATGGACCAGATTTTGGTACTTGCCACAACTACAGTACATCGAGACCAAACGTGACTGCCAATCATGTGGTTCTCTTGATTACGATATAGTACAAAAACCATAAAAATATGAAGGTTCTTATAGATGGTGGCTCTGGAGTTGATATCTCTATGGCAACTTTGTGCAAGAAGTGAGGATGGAAACAAATTGAGTCGGTGAAATTCTTCATCCAAATGGCTGAACAACCTAGAGTACACCCTATTGGGTTGATTCATAATATTCCAATCATGCTCCAAGGTGCTATCTTTCATATGAATTTGGTCATTCTCGACCTTTCAGAGTCTAGTTTGGATTACAACTTATTGTTTGCACAACCCTTGCTGAAACAAGCTAAAGTGTTGTAAGATCGGTCATCTCATGAGATCATTTTTAAATGCAATCACTAAAAATATACTATTCCCCTCGATGAATTCAAACATTGTGAAATGCACGCTAGACCCTATGTCGTGGAACCTATCCATATGTTCGATGGACTCTCTAATGACAAGGAAACAACATTCCTCTCTGCTAACCAAGATCTACTCTCTTTAGAAACTGTGGATTTTAAGACACGTACTAGATCACTCATCTCAGACATCTTGTGTGGTCCAACCCAGTTTGGTAGAGATGGGAAAATGTCTAGATAATATATTGGAGTTCGCAGATATATAGCATCCCATGAATGAAGCAAGTCATAAGCTTCTTGGCCATCAATCATATGTCCCAGAAGACCAATTGAGCACCCGTCATTTGGGTGATGACATGATTCCCTGAATAGTAAAAATTAAAGCAGCTTTGGATGAACCTTTTAAACATGACCTCTTAGCACTATTAAAAAAATTTGTTGATGTGTTTGTGTGTTATTACAAGGACATGAAGGGGCTCCACCTTCGCGTTTACCAACCTCGAGTTGCCCTAAAATGAGATGTTTATTCGGCTAAGAAACAGAGTTAGAGGATGAATCCTCACTATGTCAAACTAGTGAAGGAAGAACTTGATCGCCTATTATGAGTTGGCTTTATTGTTCCTATTGAACATGCCAAATGGATCTCCCCCATAGTGATTGTACGTAAGAAAAATAAACAACTACGAATCTGTGTGGATTATCAAAAGCTTAATGCTGCCACCATTCTCGATTCTTTCCCCTTACCTTTTTTGGATAGTATGCTTGATGAAGTAGGAGGCCATGAAATCTATTCCTTCTTGGATGGGTATAGTGGCTATAGCCAAGTCTCCATGGCTGAGGAAGACATTCCTAAAAGTAGTTTTTATTACAAATTGTGGATTCTATGCTTCAGTTATGTGATTCGGTCTTCGTAATGCCCTTAGCACCTTCCAATGCTGCATGCATGACATCTTTTCCCCCTACCTGACCAGTTTTATGCAGGTGTTTCTTGATGGTTTTTCAGTTTTGGGTGCCAAACTAGATCATTTGTAGCATCTCCACATTCGTTTTTTAAAGTACAGGGAATATCAACTTTATCTTAATCCTAGCAAATCCATTTTCGCTATGACATGTGGTAAATTTCTTGGCCATATTATTTTGCACCACCATATTCAAAATAATCTGCTACTGGCCATATTTCGAGTTTGAATCCGAGAGAAAAGCCTGTTTTTGTGCTTACTATTGTTGCAAGTATCACAAAACCATTTTCACTTGTGTGGGCGATGTATGTGATAGATTGTGCTCATCTACATGCAATGTGAGCTTTCCCACTTCATTGACCATCATTTAAGTGTGTGTTCATACACTTGGTTAGGCTTACGAAACTTCTTGGATTGATAATTTAAATGTGTGATCATCCCAACTATATGCACTTGTTGGTGATAAAGGTATAGTCTCTTTCATCGCAAGTCCCTAAGTCCTTGCTTAGGTACACACTTTTGTGGCACCGTTGTCGAGGAAGTATGATTCCAACCGAGGTACTTGTGTGATGGTAATAGCTTGTAGGTCAAGGTACAAGTTGTGAAAAGGTAATCACTCTGCTTTGGCAAGTCACTTTTCATTGCACTTATTACTTCGCACTTGGAAAGTGTGTGTAGTAAGTTGGTAGACTTAGGAAAATGAGAGTGAAAGAGAAGGAGTAGGGAGTAGAAAGGAAGGAGGAGGAGTAGAGTAGGTAGATAGATTTCCCAAAATACCAAAAAAATTTCATTTGAGTACCTTTTCAGCCTTTGGTTAATCCAGGGGTATAAAAATAAAAAACATTTCACTCATTGTTCACTTGTATTCTGCAAGTATCATGGAGCACATACGATCAATATCGTGGTAGTGATATCGTGAGCAATTAAGGCCTTCAAGAGCAAGAGTTTAGTGGAAGAATTTGGATAGATTATCTTGGAGGTGAGATTAAGTAAATTTTACCCTTGTAAGTGTTGAGAAAAGGGGAGCAACAAACCCTAACCCCTCACATGGAAGTGAGAAGCTTCTCCAAGTTGGGGAAAAGAATGAGAGGAGAGGTTCACCCACGCTCATGGAGCAATGGCAACAATGGCCAACATCACAAGGAGCAAAGGGAACATCCTCCCAACCATGCACACACACATGCAAATCCATACACCAAGACCAACACCATTGCACACACGGATTTGGACGAAACCAAATGACACCTTCTTCCATTACCAAAATGGAGGCCAAGGCCATGGCCAAGGGACCTCCTTTTACAAGGAATGAGCCTCTATTTATAGGCTCAACACAATTCCCCATGTGCTCCTTTTGAAAAGTAAAAAAGGAGCATATGCCTAACTAACATATCTCAAAAGGATCTTGGAAGATATTCTAACAACCATATCTCAAGGCTTTTACGTGCGCGTGGGGAGTTTTCCACCTTTCTTCAAAAATGTGAGCCTTTACAAGGCTCCAAAGCCTTACTTTTGGAAAAATATCAAAAAGTGTCTAAGAGAGACTTCGCATGTTAAACTCTAACTATATATAAAAAAGAGGGTTCCTATGCACAAATGAAGATGTGTGCATACCCAATACTCAACACTTTCCTCCCCCTAGACTTTGTCGTTCTCGACAAAGCTAAGAGAAGAGGATCATACATAACTGAATTGTTCCAAGTTGGAGTCAAGTCTTCAGTTCTTCTAAATCTGCAATTTCTTGAGTCTGCAAAGCTTTAGTCAGCAAGTCTTCAGTCTTTACTTATCTGCAAATCTTCAATCTTGAAAGCTGAGCCCGATCCTGAAATTAAACATACACAACAAGTAGATTGTTTCTAAAAAGAAGTAGACAATAGCATTTAGTTTAATTTTTTAGTTTCCACTTCAAGGAAGCATCGAATCATTCATGACTTGCTCATCCAGAGATAAAGTCTCATGAAGAGCTGACCTTTTCCTCTGATGAGTGTGCATAGGAGTTCAAGAAGTGAAATGAACAATCTAGAAATTTGATGCAAAGGACAGTTGGAATCGGCAACCAGTGGGCCCAAGTTTTGTGACCTCTTAACAAGTGAGTAGGAACAATGTCATGTAAGCATAATAACTGTATAAAATGAATGTAAATGAACCAGCATTCTTATCATTCTTCAAGCATTTATGAAATGCAAACAGTTTTATCCAAAGTTATTCCTGCCAATCATCTTATAGGAGCCATGAAAGAATCAATGCTGGAATTCCGTGTAAGTTTGCGATGCATTATGAGATCATTGTAAAACTAGAGAATTACGTCCCTGGCAAAAAACAAGTGCTCATTCCTTGACCTCCAAACATTCTTGTGATTCTTTACCATGCTAACAATCCTAACTGTGTTAGCTCAGAAATAACAAAAACATGAGATGAGCATTGCTCTTGTAATGCATTTGATGATTGACCTACATGTGTTCATGTGATCATAGGAGTAACAAGACCAAACAGAGAAGTCATTAGCATAAGATAGAAATATATTTATTTGATCAAGGCCTGAGCATACAAACAACTAATATGTGGCCCAATTCGGGAGGGATCATTTTTGGACATAATTATGAAAGGTCATCTAGTTTCAAAGTAATCTTTTAAGTGAACAATAATCCAAAGACAACTCCTCAAGCACTGCAGCTTATTCTGATCTTTCCCAATTCCTAGTCATACACAACATCATTCAGGAAACCAAGTTTATGAACTCAAAGTTTATGTATATGCTACAGACATAATCATTTCTAAATTGGAACTACTGCAAGACCAAGAGATCCTATAGCTCAACCGACTGCCTGCAATAGTAAGAAACAGACAATACAATTTCTTTTAGTAGGAAGTTTGGACACAGTCCTTGAATAGTGTAGTCATATACTTCAGTCACATGATGCCAAGTTTTGTAATACCCAATTCTTGCAATGCAAATGAAGTTGTAAAAGAAACTATTCCCATCCTCCCTGGAGCCTGCAATAGATATTTTGAAACATAACGATCAGCAAAAAACTTCATGGACAAGTAGCCACCATCATCCTTCCTTCAAACCTGTAGTACACAAAGAGTAACTACACAAATTGGACATTAGGACCAGACAACACTATGATCACACTCTTTCCTTGAAGGCATTGGGCTTGTTAATGCAACATAAATGCAAGGGATAGATATGGCTTAATATGAACATGAGAGAGTGTAGAGGCTAGTTCATTCTTCTTTCATAAAAAGATGACAAGAGGACTCAAAACCTGTAGCAAACCTGGAAGCATGGTCAGGACAAACTTAAAGTCACATAATCTGAAAAGTGAGCATTCATCACCTATTAACCCTACATTCCCATGTAAATGGGCAGTCACAACCACTCAGCAAACAGTGGGCAGTAATCACATAGATCATCATTCGCAAGATGTACTCCAACATTTGTGGCTTTCAAGCCTCTGAGATCAAAGAGCTTGACAAAGTTGTTCAAGCACCAAGCCGCCTGTTAATTTACTGAATATGAAATTAAAGCATCACGCAAAATTAATAGTAAAGAGTCACATAGCCGATCATCAATGTACATCCCTCCTGATCATCAAGGCTCAAACAAGCATATATAACTTTGCATCAATCATTCTGGTGGAGTGGTCACACACAAAGTGAGTGGATTTAGGTGTTTTTAGAGGACAAGTGTCCACCAGTGAGTTCCCTTCTAGGAAGCTCGGATCATAACGAAAGATACATGTAGTCATAGTCCCAAAGCAAGGACTGCACATACCACAAACACATAATGAGTATTATGAGCATCCAATTTTAGCAAATTAGCACATCCATATTAATGAACATCAAGCATCTCATGAATTTCTCAGTAATGACCTGGTATAGTTATAGTGCCTATTTGACAAGGAACTTGAAGCAAAAATTAGACACTTACTCGATGTGGTGAGTTCCTAGAAGTTTGACTAGCACCATAGGTTTTCCAGCTTCCACACATCATGCAAGAATGCTTCATAGAACGCTACAAGTCCTTTGACTAAATAGAGAAGTTCGAGCTGATGTCAAACATGAGAGGGAAACAAAGACTTTCCACCAAGATGGGTTTCGAAAGCTGGACTTCAAGCAACTGCAAGGGCAACCATTAGAGGACCCAAGGTCCATAGGAGGGAAATGAGTAGTAGAAGTGTAGAGGCAGATCGATAAGGGAACCCAAAGCTAAACATGATCGTGCATATCGAGGGCCAATGGCTCAGATTGGCACAAGAAAGAACTGATTACCCATGTGGAGGTGCTGACCCTTGGTGTAAGAAATCATCAGACATATCCCAAGAAACATCAAGAACGCGCACATTATCCATTGGACACCATCAATTGGTTGAATACAACGGTCATGAAGCAAATGCAGTTTTAGGAGATCAAAATATGAACAAAGAGTCACACTATTGTGAAGCCACACAAGGAAAACTTGTCTACTGCATAACATGCATAAATCGGCAATTACACCAGTGCGAAAGTGTTGTGCAGGGTGCTAACTCCCAGAGGGGAAAGAATCATGATTTTTGAGAGGTCCTTACCAACCACCAAGCTTCCGAACCATTATTTCTGCAAGATACTTCAATCCAAAAGTTAAGGTAGCATAAACCTTTCGGCACAAAAAGGAATTACAGAATTTGTCAAGGAAGCGGAGGACATAACCACTTTATTAACCTCACGATCCGAATTTGACTGTTGTCATGCATATCTTGCAAAACTATTCTAAAAAAGCACACATACCATTCTCTTATCATTGCACAATGGCCAAACATCTATCGTGTTTCTCAAACCTACGGACCCTTACATTCTTTCTCTGGAGCCAACCATAAATATTTGGGTATTTTTCCCAACCAACCTCAAGTGTGGGGTGCTAGAGAGGCACAATAGCTAAGGGATCCAAACTCTTTCTTGACAAAGACAAAATGTGGTAGGAAGCCCTGCCAATGATCTGTAGTCTATGGAGCAGCAGAGACCACCGGTAATCACGACATAGGTATCCTCAGATGGCCGATGAAGCATGATGGCAATGGATCCTTCATAAAAAAGAGCTATGTTAGGCATCTGCCTGACCTATTGCACAAGAATGGTAGGGAAAAAGGCTCCAGTAGCAAGATGTAGCCATGCACAAGCGTGAACCGGGAAAGGATGGGCAAGGAGGGAAGTAGTCCAAACTCGACCCCGAGCTGAAGTAGCCTGAGAGGGAGCAGACACCTGACATCCACAGTACTCCATAGCCCGACAAGGCAATGCGCAATTATCAACGATCAAAAGGAAGCAAATGCTCCATCCCATGTACGAGAAGAAATGGAGCAAACTTTGATTTTACACTTTCAGCGAGGATGAACAAGGGGGAGATAAGCACCTTAGTCCCGCACACAGTCAACACCACAATCTCGAGGAAGCAAGACACGATTTCACCATGCAAGCAGCAGGACTCGAAGGCGGAGGGGAAGCCACAAAGAGCTGAACCCAAATCTTAATGATGATGAAGAGGGTCAGAATGGTGACTCGGCCAGGATGGAAACAAGGAGCACCTCCGCCTGCAGCAGCCCGAGAGTGGAGAGCTTGGGACAATTTGTTCTTCAAGAAGAAGGAGAGCCATAGTTCAATCCTTCGCAGAGCAGCAAGCTCGACTCGCAGAAGGAGCAGGAGGGCTCATCGCCAAATAGGAGGGCCAAAGAGCAGATGAACATGCCAAAAACCTAGGTGAAAAAGAAGTGCGGGTAACCCTCTCACCAACCTTGACGCCTATGCCGATGAACCATCATGACTTAACTTTTGCACATGCATGTACTGATTGTGCGTTAATGAAGAGAGAGAAAGATGATCTCGCCTTTTAGTTTTGCGCAAATTTAGAACAGTATCCCGAAGTTTCTTAGCTCCTCTGTTTTGATATTTTGTTTTTTGTTGAGATGAGAGAGAGAGAGAGAGAGGGAAAACAAGGAGTCTACTACCCAACCTCTCACCCAAGGCAAACACCAAATTCAAGAAAATGAAAGAGATGGGGGGTGATGCCAGAGTGTGTGTATGTGTAAGAGTGAGACAGAGAGAGGATGTAAGGGGTGTTTTTGTGCATCAAACAAAAAAATGAACTAAACTACTCAAAAATTAAAAGAAGAGAGGTACCCTAGGCCAACCGAAGGCCACATGTATTCATCCTCCTCCAAGTGTCAAGGTGCATCTCACAAAGTATGGACACGCAAACTTGGAAAAATCAATGGGTAAAGGCCGATGTCCCCGACAGCGGTGCCAAAATGTTGAGAAAAGGGGAGCAACATACCATAACCGCCTCACATGGAAGTGAGAAGCTTCTCCAAGTTGGGGCAAAGAATGAGAGGAGAGGTTCACCCACACTCATGGAGCAATGGCAACAATGGACAACATCACAAGGAGCAAGGGGAACATCCTCCCAACCATGCACACACACATGCAAATCCATACACCAAGACCAACGCCATTGCACACAAGGATTTGGATGAAACCAAATGACACCTTCTTCCATTACCAAAATGGAGGCCAAGGCCATGGCCAAGGGACCTCCTTTTACAAGAAATGAGCCTCTATTTATAGGCTCAGCACAATTCCCCATGTGCTCTTTTTGAAAAGACAAAAAGGAGCACATGCCTAACTAACATATCTCAAAAGGATCTTGGAAGATATTCTAACAACCATATCTCAAGGATTTTACATGCACGTGGGGAGTTTTCCACCTTTCTTCAAAAATGTGAGCCTTTACAAGGCTTCAAAGCCTTACTTTTGGAAAAATATCAAAAAGTGTCTAAGAGAGACTTTGCATGTTAAACTCTAACTATATATAAAAAAGATGGTTCCTATGCACAAATGAAGATGTGTGCATACCCAATACTCAACAGTAAGCAAATTTAATTTACACAAAAAGTGATAGGAACCATGATCGGTATCATGTTAGAGGTATCATGGGGTTGAGTAAGAATTTGATTTCTACAAGCACTTAGGGGTGACATGGAGAGTACAAAGAGCACATTCACATAAAATTTTGATGAAAATTTTTATTTTGAGTGAGAAAAGTCCAAGCATCATGACCGGTTGAATTCAAGTATCGCGATACTTGAATTCTGTGTGTCGTGATACCTGTTGAGGGTTCTCCGGTTCAACACAACATCGTCTAACTAGCAAAATCAGATTTTACTATTCTTCCCCATTGTGCACTGATCTTTACTTCCCCAGATATTCCACCGGAAATGTCTCTTAAAGCCACCGAAATGTCACCGGAACATCATCGGAGTATCACCGTAATATCACCGGAAACATTCATTTTGATAGTTTTCTGCTAATTCAGAACTTACACAATCTTGTGACACTTTATTCTTGCAACAGATTTACAGATTTCCTTTTTGCACTCACATATATTTCAAGTCAATTGCATTCTGACACAGTACAGCCTGCATCACTCAAACAGACATTAACTGTAAATAGAAGACTTTCAGCACTGTAACTGTGCTACGCAGACATTTGGTTGATTATAATTCATTGGTAAACGCAACACCAAAAATACAGATTGTTATTTTGTAAAGATTAGAACTTCAGTATAAGAATTTGATTAAGCCGCCAAGATCTTCATTCAATCGTTATCTATATACTGGTTTTTATTATAGAACCTGGTCTTTTCCGGTCCTGACAAAGGAACTCCTTCTTCTTTGACTTCGTCTCACAGTTGACGCACCTACACTTCTTGCACTCTCATCTCGCTTCTGATCATTGCGTCTTTACGTCTTGTACCTTTCCTCCTCTTCCTATTGTAGCGTCTTCGTTCTTCGTCTACCTTCTCCCTCTTCTCTTGTCGGTTGTTTCTAACTCCTTTCTTATAACTTCCCCTTTTCTTGCGACACATCCTTATAAATCTCCGCATAGTCGTCTTTTTCTTTTTATTCTTATTTTATTTCTCCAAATTTCCCTGCCTTCAACACCTGGCACAGCCCGCTGGGTAATTTTGTCAAAAATTAAACTCGAATTTCACAATCCCTTGATCAGATATCTCCCGTGACTGTGTGGAAATCTGCTCTTCTTGTACTGCTAATTCTTCAGTATTAATATCTTCTTCTGCACCATCCTGCTTTTCTGGAAAATTTACATCAAATATCTCCACCTTTTCTTCGAGTGTCTCTTTCAACACTGTGCCCGCAGTTTTGCAATGATTTGTGTCTGTTCTTCAATCTGCTTTTGTTGTTGTGAAATTATACATACTAAATCTTTTTCATGTTTGGAAACAAAACTTGTCTGCATCTGTTCATGGTGCATCTTAATCATACCGAACCAACGACTTTGAAAAACACTCCAGATATCCTGAACATATTTATGCAGATGCTGCTTCACCTCTCCTATATCCATCGTCGTCATTAACACAGCATCTAACTGCACACCTTCCTCTTTGAATATGTGCTCTTGTAATTCCTGCAAAACTTTGATTCTTGACTCAAGAACTACCTGTTCCGCCTGCAATGTAGCATTTACCGCTGAAAAATTCATCATCTCTGTTTGAATCTGCATTTGTACAGTCATCTGCCATTCTTCAAATTCCTGAATAGACTTCTTTGTACTAGCCAATTCGACCACCGATTGCTTCTTATCATGCTGCAACTCTTCCAACCTACATTCCTTCTTATCCAATGCATCCTGAAGTTCTGTAATCTTCTCCTGCAATGACTGATAATCAGTCTTATTAATAAATATTTGAGTCTGTTCATACCGAAACAATCTTTTCTCCTGAAAAACTAAAAAATCTGACACTTCCTGCAACTTCTTCTTCATCCCTGGCACATCAGAATCTGAAATATTATTATCTTTCAACATTTTTTCGGCTTCAACCTGTAATTGCTCTTCGACTCTTCTTTTCCTAGACAACCTAAAAACAGGCCCGAATACTTTCGGATCCTCAATACTATCTGGCACTGGTAGCAAAATATCTTCTTGTAGCTTTACTTCATATTTATCAGATTCAATGATTTGACTAACCTGTGTCCTTTCTTGTGCCATATCACCAGCGCAAAGAAAATCTTCAGAAGTCTGTGAAGGTCTATTCCTTACCTGTCTCACTACTAACTGTTCCGACTCTTTACACATCGCTTCATGATCACAAAATTTGAGGTGCTTTGGCCACATGATCTTCTGATCTTCAACAAACTGCACAAATTCGAATAAAGCAGCTAAATATGCTGATAATCGACTATTTGTTTGCGTCTTACGCCTATCCCCAACAAAAATCTCACTTTGTAAGTGATCATACATCCAATGAGCCCAACTCACCTTTTCTCCTGCCTCTGCATAGGCTAAAGGTGCAAAATTCTCCCTAGAGATAGAATCATATTTAATGATAAAACATAATCTTTCCAAATACCATTTTAGTTGTTCCCTTCGAGTATAGCTTACATTCCTCATCATATAGTACTGCCGTCTTCCTTCTCAAAGTCCAAAGTCTTTCTTCAAAACCTCCTCCGAACATTTGGGAACGACAACATCATCGTATATCGGTAATTGAAATACTTCTGCAACTAGCAGTGGAAGTCACACTCCCTGCGGAGTCTACAACTAACCCAATAACGTTGATAGGAGTGATTTTTGGCATATTATTGGGGTTCGTTGGGCACTCTCGTAAGAGATGCTCCTTTCCACATTCTTGGCAAAAGCCCTGGATCGTCACTGACTGGGGTTGTGTAGGTGGAGGCACGGGACAATCACGAATGAGATGATCTCCCTGACATCTCTAGCATGGTCCTCTAGGGAATGGGGGTCTTACTTGTCTAGGTTGAGGTCTAGGGTTGGGGTTTGCATACATGACGTTTGTGTAATCTGACTCCCAACTAGGTTCATTTGGCTCTTCACTATAGTAGGACTCACCATGTTCAGGAGACTGCATGTAGTAGGCCTGGGGGCTATCAACATGTGTAGAATCAAAGCTATGGTCACTCGGGTCACTTTCAGAAAGCAATGATGTTACAGGGACTATAGCTCTATTCAAATTTTCTTCTGCCGCTGCATACTTTACCGGAATTACATTAGCTGGGGCAGGGGGTTGTTGTGCTAACACAGGCTGAGGCCTTTGTTGGGCTTGATATTGTGATTGATAATTTTGTTGAGGCCTAGTATACTGTTGTGGTGGGTATTGACTCTGGTATCTGCCTTGTTGAGGGTATGGCTGAGGGTAGGGTTGCCTAACCGCTTGCTTATTGTATGGGCAGTCTTGTGCTGAGTGATTTGTGTATTTCCGTTCTATGGTGCAGTATTGGCTACTAGGATTTACTTGAGGTTGAGTTATAATGGGGCATACATTCGCCATGTGGTCGCCTCCACAAGTATAGCATCTTTTCACAGGGGCATACCTTGGGATCTGTTTGCTAGTGACACCTAATTTCTGAGCTACTTTCTCTGCAAGTTCCTCAATTGATGTGGATTGCGTGGAAGAGAGGCTAGAGGCACTATCTGAGTCTTTGTATATCTTGGAAAGCTCTAACTCCTCCCCTAGGTTATCCTCCATGTCAATGCACATGCGTACACACTCTTCTATAGTCCTAGGGTCCTTCAGATACACATATGACCTCAATTTGGTACTTAGCAATCCATCCAAGAATAAAGCCCCTTGCTTAGCTGGTGTGGGTAGCTCAGGGACAGGGCATCTCTCCAAGTATTGCCTAAATCTTCTTCCAGCAAGTCTCACGGTCTCTTGAGGGGTTTGCTTGAAGCTGTGAATCAGCGAGGAAGTGTTATGTCTTATGCCACTTTTAGAGAATTCGATAATGAATGCCTCTAGGAGTTGGTCTATGCTCCTGAACTGCCTCTCATTCAATGGTTGGAACCACGTAAGGGCTGTGTTCCTAAGGGTTAGACCAAAGGCACTATATTGTGTGAATAGGTCCTCCACTTGTTCTGCTCTCAAGACTTGCCTAAACTCTGCCACATGATCGTAGGGTCTCCTGTGCCATCGAAGTAATTTTTCATGGACTTGACTAGCTGAGTTGGTCTCAAAATCCTGGTGTGTTCTCTAGGTCGTGCTAGAGGGAACTCATCCACATTTCTTTGATTCCTGGGAGCTCTAAGTACCTCAGGTTCTACTCTGTTTGTTTCCGTCCTCGTTCTTTCTCTGCCCCCTGGGTTGGCAACGCTTACTTCTGGCCTATCTCTACTTCTGTCTCTTTGAGTTCCATGAGCTTGGGATGTTCCAGCTCCAGGGTGACCATAGGACACATTCGATCTTGGTTGGGGGAAAACGAATTCACCCTTCCAAGTGTAAGCATGTCTATCATGTTCTGTAACCACAAAGATCCTCTCTGAAGCGTGATCTAAGTAGGTCACTCTGCCTGGGCTATCTGGATCCTTAAACTCATAGATTATGATTGTTCCTATATCATTTGGCCGATCAGATTTATACCTCCAAAAGGCTTCGTCAGTCTCTCGATTGAGGAGCAAATCTATGCTCTTATTATCCTGGGGAATCCACTCTGGTGTGATAATCCTAGTGAGAACCGATTTGCCTCGAGGGGTTCTAGGTTCTGTACCCATGTTTCCTTGCTCTAGGTCACCTAAGTCCGCTTCTGGGATCACATTTCCAAATTCGTCCGTTCTATCTGGGTGACTCGTGACTACGTATATGGTTCCTTCTTTGTCCAAGTATGCTCCGTTTTCAAACTTGACAGCTGGGTGCTCTAATCCTATGGATTGGTCAGGGTTTTTAATCTGGACCACAGATCTTCCTAGGCCATCCTCATAGATGCTAGCACCTAATCGGTTGGTCCTAAGGTATTCTAGCTGCGTCTTGTACGGGCCTTCTACCCTGTGCAAGTATGGCACTCCTGAACTTCCCGTAGGTCGGTCCATGCCTTGAGACATCTCTGATTCACTAGTCTCAGAGCTAGGGTAGTATGAGTGGTGGCTCAACTGCTGGGCCCAAGACCTAGCAGTGTGGTTGACACTAGCCTCTGAAGACCTAAGACTTTGTCTATCTCTCCCTAGATGTCGCCCTGATCTAAGGTTCATAAGCCTAATTGAACAGCCCAATTTTGCCCAAGTACAACCTCGTTGCTGAGTTCTTTTGTATCAGTCACTTGATTCTTTTTTAGTCGACTATCGTGTTTATGCTCTAGTCAGAAATCACGTCGTCAGGAATATTTGAGTTAATTTATCGCACTGTAAGTTGATCGTTCCACGTTAGATTCTTTCCTTTAAGGTTATTGCATCACGAAGAGATTATGTTTAATCTTGAACTTGAGTGCATAGGTAGTCTTCAACTTGATTGATGCCTATCGTTGCCCTGACTTACTCCTATCACTAGTCGTTCTTAGCCTAAGCTAGGAATTGACAGAGGGGGTTGAAAGTTTCCAACCTTTTGTTTCCTGCTTGGTTGCCCTTGAATGCCCAGGAAGTGTGTTCCCAAGCTTGCACTTACACTTGCTTAGAACGCCTTTCGATGCTCTCAATAGATCTGTAAGAGTTCCAAAGTTAGCTTTAAGATTTAAATTCCAAAGACAGAACCAATGATTCTCATTCCTGTAGCACAAATACTAATTTGCATAGTGATTTTTAGGAAAACAATTCTTAAGACCCCTGACTTTGATCCCCCTGGGTATGGTCAAGAAATGGATTTCGTATGAAAAAGTTATGACCGTTCAGGGTTCTAGGGTTAAGACAGGGTTCAAATAGGATCACTGTGCAACAGGTTTTCCCCAAGTTGTTTTCCTATGGCCTCCTTATGCGCTCTAGAGTAAAATGTTCATGCCCAAAATTAGCCAAACTCTTCAAATTAAAAACCCTAAAAAATTGGCTAAAATTGGCTGTCAATCGCGATGGACAGGGCAGTCAATCGCGATGGACAGGAGTCGATCGCGACGGACAGGCAGTCAATCGTGATGGACAGGCAGTTGATCGCGATGGACAGGAGTCAATCGCGACGGACAAGGCAGTCGATTGCGATGGACAGGCAGTCGATCGCGATGGGCAGGAGTCAATCGTGACGGACAAGGCAGTCGATCGCGATGGACAGGCAGTCGATCGCGATGGACAGGAGTCAATCGCGATGGACAAGGCAGTCGATCGCGATGGACAAGGCAGTCGATCGCGACGGATAGAGCTGTCGATCGCGACGGACAGGGAGTCAATCGCGACGGATAGGCTGTCAATCGCGACGGACAGGCAATCAATCGCGACGGACAGGCAGTCAATCGCGACGGATAGAGCTGTCAATCGTGATGGATTGAAATTTTGCAAATTTTTCAAAAATTTTTGTGGAAATGTGGTGTGCAGGGTCTCTAGTCCACTGTGGTGCACTCAGATTTACCAAAAGGTGAAAATTTCTGTCAATCGCGATCGACAGAAGTCGGCGACTGCGAGACAGTTCTGCACATTTCCGTACCTGCGCGACGTGCTGGAGGGGATGATGATGCTGAAACCTGCAAGAAACTCCAAAAGCATGCAAAAAATAGCACACAACAGTTTGCTCTCTCGCTCTCTCTCACAAGTGAAATGAGTGAAATGAAAGGAGGAAGGGGATATAGTAAAAAACTGAAATTTTTGCGATGATGGAGATGGAGGTGGGAGATGGTGATGATGATAATGGTGATGAGGTAAGGAAAAGAAAAAAAGAAAAAGTGAAGAAGTTACCTACAACGCCAACGTCCCAAATCTACGTCTTACCATCACACGCTCGTCCTCAAAGCTCGATCCCCGGCAACGGCGCCAAAATTTGGTGTAGCTCAGTGATGAGTAGAACCTCCTTTAATGTCAATCCGGGAAGACGTGAGGATGGTATGAAGACCACGAGCAAGTGGAGGCACAAGTGCGTGAGTGAGAAGCACACAAGCATGCACACACATACACACACGCGCGCACACACGGCAAGACAAAGAGTGAGAAGCAATGGAGTTCTTAGATTACTTTCAAAAAGCTCTTACAAGTTCATTTCAATTACAAGCTACCCTCAAAAATGAGCTCTCTAGCTCTATTTATAGTTTTTGACTAGGTTTTGGCCCTGTCCAGACCTAGTGTCCGGCCTAGTTAAAAATTAGGTTCCAGGGCCAATTTGAGGGCTTAAACGGAGTCTAAAAAATACGAAAATTGATATGTAGGTACTTCTAAGGCTCCTTAAGCTCAAGGACTCCTTGGCTTGCACAAAATGGAGCTAGAAAAATATGAAATGGTATTTACAATGATTGTTAGTGATAAGAATCACTGTTATAAAAATGTTGATTTGGAAAAATTTGAAGGGCCTATCTGCCAGATTTGCGTCGATTGCTTTGTCTACTTAATCCTTCACCTCGCTCTGACTCTCTCCGCTGGCTTCCTTGTCTAGTCAGTCCTTGGGTGCCCATACTGCTCTCAACACCAGGTGTGAAATGTGAAGGAGGATTCCACATGGGCAAAAGAGAAGTGATTTATGCAGTGACAGACTTCCCGAAAACCATTAGTGAACAAAGAGAAACGGAGGACATAGACAACCCGACTACGAAAAATAATGAAGATAGGATTTCTACGCCCCGAGGTAAGTCTAAGGTAACTAGAGTTTGGAGAGGTGACAAGATCCCTTAGGATGACTCATTAAATGACATATATATGGTAGGAGGGATGGAGAAGCTACTACAAGCTCCCTCATCTTTGTGGGGAGAAAGTATCAATTCTACCACCATTTATGAGTTATAGGATCCCAAAGATTCCTCTTGAATCACCTATCTTGATAGGAATATGAGAAAATATTGGCTTGTGAGTGATCTAGAAAGATCTAGATTGAAATATCAAGACATCCTAGTGTTTCGCTCTAGAGATTAGGGCAACACCTCCCATAACCCTAAAGGAACCTATCAAAGTTTTGCTTGTCAAAACTTTAGACACAACAACAGAGCAATCTGGGGAGAACCAATAATCAATTTTCAATACCTGGAACCAATCCTAACTATCAACCCCCATCCGGTGGAGAACCAAGAATCAAGAACCCTACCCTTGAGATACCACCCATAGGTAGAGGAGTTGGTGTTCACATGAGACATCCAACCATTCCTGTTATGCTAAGACCACGAGAACCTAGAAGAAGGTTGCAACTGATTCAAGTGGCTAAGTGCATGAGAAGTCACTATGACGGGTCTGGTGAGCCTTACAATCACATAGCAGAATTCAAGCAAGTGATTCTTGTTGAGCATGAGGAAGATTTCCTAGTTCAATATGAGTCATTTGGTTTGACACTCACTGACACTCCTTTAGCTTGGTTCCAACTACTTGAGCCCAATAGTTTCCTAAAAATGGAGCAAGTATTCCAAGAAATGATTGAAGAATTCACAAAGACTCGCATCAAGAATATTTCTTCATCTCTGATTCATAGCTTTGAACAATCTCCTACTGAGTCAGTTTGTCTGGAAGCTAGGAGATTTAAGCAATATGTGGATAGATGTCCCATAGAGGAGAGGCCCACACAACAAAAAAATGATTTCATTATTTTTGGAAGGATTAGTCAATGGACCTGTAAGAGCGCTAGTCTATTTAAAGAGATTCCAAACATTGAGTGAGTATTTGAAGGAGTGCGTAGATTTGGAAGATAATCTATCAGAAGACTTAAAGATTCCTCAAACCAAGAGCAAGAGTGAGGATGCTTCCAACAACATCTCTAGTTTGAACAACAATGTGGAAGAAATTGTGGACTTACTGACCAAGAAATTAGGAGTACAAGGACAAAAGAATTACCCCAGCCCCTTGATGAGAATACCTATGCTTAGGAGATGCATGCACTATGGAGGGGATCACCCTTCTCACGTATGCAACAGGGGAGTTGTCCCACCACCCCCATACACCTATAACAAACAACCATCTCGGGACCAGGCTTAGTACTGCAGTATTGAGCAAAAATACACTAATCACAGCACAAAAAATTGCCCTTACAATAGAGAACCTTGACCTATTCAACCTCCACAATTTAGACCATATGGATACCCACCCAGAGACCAAGGAAGCGAAGTTCCTAGATACCCTCAATATCATAACCAACCTCCAATCCAACGTCCATACGAATACTCAAGATACAACCCACCACAACTAGTGTTAGGGCAACAACCACCTCACCCTCAAAATATCGTCCCTGTGAAATTTGCCAGGGAAAAAGAAAACCCTAAGAGAGCCTTACTTCCGACCACTTCATTAACAGGCACTGATAGTCATAATCAATTCTATGATCAAAATCTGGGAGATTACTATGCATATGAAGCTGATTTGACAAACTATGAGCAATCCTATGAGAAACACCCATATGGACAAGAGGCGTATGACTATTCATATGGATACAGACCGGATATGCCACTCTGATGTACACAACCCCGGCCCTAGAGCTCAAGCACCTTCTAGACCCATGATTAGACCCCCAATCCCTAGAGGACCCTGTTATCGATGTGGAGGAGACCATTTCATTAGGGAGTGTACAATGCCTTATCAACCACCTCCTAAGGTGTGGGAGGGGTATTGTAGTGATTATGGAAAGGCGCATTTGTTTAGAGATTGCCCTAAAAACCCTAATAAGATTATTCAAACTACTCAAATAAATGTAGTAGAAGTAGTAAAGTCTTTTGGAAGTGCCAAGGAGTATACGGTGCCATTAAAGGTGATAACTAGAGCGAGAGCTAAGGAAAGCCTGGAAAATCTAAATTTGACCATGCACCAAACTAATGAACGTGAAACACCAACACCTGAATAGTGGCACACTCAAAAGAGTCTGAAGTGAATTCAAAATCCAAAATAACTCAAAGTTGGAAAGCTCGATGAGAGAAACTGAGAAACAAGTGGATATAGAAGAAGGTGGGAGAGAAGAGGAGAGAAGAGCCACTTCAACCTAAGAATCTTACAACTACTAAGAATTCAATTAAAGAGGAGAAAGAAAATCACAAACAACAAGCAAGATCTATTCTAGCTGATCCAATGCCTGAGGATCTAGCCATGTGGATAAAATCATATCAATCTAAGTTAAAGGAAGGACCAAGTCTATAAAAACATGAACTTAGTTATCCGAGAGGAGATTTAGAGAAAGAAAGGCTAGAGATCTGTAAGAAATCGATTGAAATAGCCCAAAACACATTAGAAAAATCTATAAAAAATCTCTGGAAAACAAGAATACCAAAAAGAGAATTTCAAGAATGTATGGTAGCTCATGACCCACCTAAAGAAAGAAGTTCAAAGCTTTATCATGCCCCAACTATGAGAACAAAAGGAAAAGAGACCTCAAGCAAAACATTAGATATAGCATGAAAATTAAAGGAGACAAAAGTGCAATGCTCCACAGGGAGATGAAGGTAACACATGCCTACCCATTACATTCCGAGGTTATACAACAAAACAAATCCTAGACACAGGAGCTGGAGTAGGGATAATGACAAAAGAAATATGGGAGTAGTTGGGTAAACTAGCCTTATGACCCACTAGGATGAAGCTAAAATTGGTTGATGGTCATACAGAAAGACCCTTGGGATTATTAGAGAATGTTGTCCTTACAACATGTGGAGCAGAGTTCGAGCACACTTTAGCCATTTGTCAATTTGAAAAGGCAAGTAATTATGAGACGATATTAGGAAGACCTTTCATGAGACAACTAAAGGTGGTGCAACAATGGGGAAGAGATGCAATGTACTTGCAACATAGAGGTACTACCATTAGGATAAACCTCCATGCTTATGTTTAGCAAGATGTTCCACCTCTACAATGGAACACAATACATTAAGAGGAGGATGACCTATCAATCCATAGTGCAAGATCTGAAGACCAATCATGGATGCATGAAGACACCCAACTGTGGATGTGTAAAGCAGCCAAGCGAGAGGAAGAAAGGTGAAAAATTTGGCAAACAGGTTGTGGAATCTCTAGACCAATAGAGACCCAACATATATGCCACAAGTATTCCCAGATGAATACTTTGAACCCCATGGGTGGATGGAAATATTGGCCACCTTGGACCTGTGTGTCAATGAGAAAGTCCTAACCATGAATGAATGTATAGATGGGGATGGATATGATGTAAGTCTATACATCGTTGTGTTACAAGAGGCTGAAGAAGGAGAATGGATAGGAAAGGAATGGAAGGAAGATTATGAAACCATAGAAATGGAGACTGAGACCCAAAAGGAAGGACATCAGTTGGGCATACAAGATATAGAAATTATTAAAGCAAGCACTTAGACACTCCACCAAAATGGAAAACAAGAGAACTTGGAAGTATGAGAAACTAACAGGGAAGAGAATATACCACATGAATAGTTTGAAGTCCCATAACATTTTAAGAGATACAAAGTAGAGGAAAGAAAAATCGCAATTTAGATGCCTAAACAAGAAGCACAAGAAGGAATAGCATACGATAACAAGGAGCAGACCAAGAAAATCACTATGACTATAGAAGGGCAAGAGGAGAGATGCACCATTTGAAAATAATTAAGTTAATGCTTACTAAAACAACTAATCCAGTTGATACACTTAAAACTTATGAGAAACAAAAATCCTTAGTTTCTTCAGTTATTTCAACAAAGTTAAAAAGTTCTGTTGAAATGGCTATGATTCTTTGTGCATTAGCCTCAACGTTATCGGGTCTATTTATGGATCCCATTATAAAAATTACGCGGAATACTTTCTTTTAAATTCAATTTATCTTTCCTTTAGTCTTGAATTACCAATTTGACTATTTTTTCATTTATATGCATCCAACAGGAGTTGAACCTGTGAATTCGCCAATTATGAGTTGGGTGCTTTAACCGTTCAGCCATGGATGCAGCGTAAAACCTAAAGTGAATTTTGTTTTTTAAGACAGTATAGCACTTTATATATTTTTTGGCCATAGACAATTTCTAAAGTAGTTTGCAATGGCTGAAGAGAAGCTTCCTTCATTTCATTTTTTGTCATTTCAAAAAAAAAAGGTTGTTGATTTCGTTTCAATCTCAGTAGAGTCTCCCACTTCATCAGTTAGTAAATCCGGCAATGAAATTTTGGTTTAGTGGTTGATGGGACTAGAGAGATATTCAACCAATTCAATTGGTTCACATATTCCACCACGTTCCCTTGGTTCAAAACAAGGATAGGCACACCAGACACAAAATGGAGTCATGCATAATACGAAGGTTCGAATCCCCACGAGGGGTACGAAACAGAAGTTGTCTTACATTTATGGAAAAAGTCTCCCGACCCATTTAATAGATAGAAAGAACCCGGCCCGGCGTCGAAGTTAAGTTTTCTTTGGTCAATCTCCATCCTTGCTTTTCCAAACGAAGTGGCACTCGCGGAAAACCCATCCTTTTTGATTTCCAAAGGATTCAAAATCTCATTCCTAAACCGACCGAGTATCTGGTTAGGGATATCTAACCAGATACTCGGAGTTTCCATTACAATTTTTAGAATGAAATGAATGGTTTCAATTATTCATCGAGCAGTAGGTGAATAAAATGATCCATTTCCAATCGGGATAGAGCTATACT